>CM023606.1:21405973-21870973 GCA_013358685.1 Antennarius maculatus
AGAGATTTTGCAGGAAACGATTTAGAAACTTAAAACAGTGTGGACATTCAAGTTTACAGTTCCATCCATTCATCCATCCATCGGTCTGTCCATCCATCGGTCCATCCATCCATCCATCCATCATCCATCCATCCATCCATCCATCCATCTATCCCATAATTGTTTATCATGTGAGGCAAGCATAATCCATGCAGTTGTAGAAGCAAATGGCAAGTGCTAGAAAAAAATTAATGTGTTAATTGAATAAATTTATGATAAATAAGTAAATGTTGGTTGACTGAATGTTACGCTGTCTGTAATTGTTTTTCGTCGTCATTGCAAATCAGTCTAAATATTTTGGTCCATAAAGTAAAATTGCATTAAACAATAAGTTTCTCTGCCTGAGCAACAGTCAGACTCTTAGTCAAACTGTTTACTTTAGAACTTAGTCTTAGACAGTCTACTCTTAATGACAAAGCAGCTATTCCTTACATTCATGAAAGTGTAACAAGCAAGTGTGTGGCAGTTAGAAAATTATTTTAAAGATGAAGTGAATGTCAACATAGTTATCAAAAATTTTGATTTGGCTGATGTACTAACTAACTAATTGCTCCATTTTAAACAAAGTCAGAAATCCCCAAGTTAAATCGATTTCCTAATCATGCCTCAAAGGGTATCTGGAAAGTCGATGCAAGGTTGTTGCCAACACACATACACACACACACACACACACACTGAACAGTCTGTTTTCTCCTTGTGTGTTTATTCAGGTGAAAAGATTTCTGGGTCAGAAATCAGATATAGTGTTGGTGGACACCAAGAGTTTTTTTTTAGTTTTTTTTTCTGTGGAATTCTTTGTGGTCGTAGTGAGGATTTTCAATGTGCTGCTTCCTAAGTTGTATTACATTTGACTATATTCTTATTTATATGTTGTATTTTTGATTTAATGGTTTGGCATTGCTAAGTGTGGGGAAAGTCTAGCTTTTCACTGTAAAAATCCAGGTGAATGTTGCAAGAGATACAATATTTCAGAAGTTGTTCATACTCCAAACAAACAGATGCCATACGAACAGAGGAACCACTCTGTTGGTAGCGAACTGGCTCAGTGTACGATTGATAGTATTCCCAATCTGTCTATTAAAGGCTCGACATCTTTGCATCCCCTTGACTTAAAATCACTGTACTTGTGTGTTGACAGCATTCCTGGTGGTTTGAACGAAAATGTTCCACAGCAGAGAAGGCAGCACTTCCACTTTGACCTGTGGTTCTATTTGACTCTGCAGAACTGGATACTGGACTTTGGAAGGCCTATTGTCATGGTAAGCGGGCTTAGTGCAGGTTACACTGAATAAATACCCCATAAAGTTAGAGATTGTAATGAACATAATGTATCGCAGATGATTAAGCACACTCTCAAATAGTTTCTATTATCCTATGAAATAGATTACTCTTCCTCTGGAGTGGTTTCCCTTGAACAAGCCCAGTGCTGGAGACTATTTCCACATGGCCTACAATGTGATAACACCATTCCTGATGCTCAAGGTAAGTCTGAGCACTGCTTTTGTAATTGTGAATCAGACTTCTGCAAAGAATTGTGTTTTTGAAAGTTTTTTTTAGAAAGTACTTATGGAAAATCAGTGTGCTGAGTTTGCATCAACACGCAATCAACATATTTAATTTTTCTTTTGCTGACCATGGTATTTACAGATAAAGAATATATTTTCTGTTTGCATTACACTGCATAAGCTTAGATGTCAACTATGACCAAGATTTACTGTCCGATATTGATTATGCAGAGCCTTAAATTCCTGGTTGGATTCTTGACTTCATGGATTCTTCACTATTTGACACCTAACCTCTCTTTCAAGATTTGTCCATTTTACATTTACCACTATTCAATAAATTAAAAGAAATCTGGTATAATTCTTTGTAAATACATTTTACTTTGCTGAATATTAGTTATTGAATTTTTCAATGAGGTAGTGTCTTAATGCTGTATAATTTTGTTCTGGAGTATTGCTTATGAAGAGTGTGAAATTACAAAATCTTTGTGATCATGGTTTTGGTGCTTATTCTGTAGTTTTTATTGAAGAGCGTTTGACCTGGGTGTCAACACATAGAAAACCAAACAGAGTGAAAAGATGGTAAAATATCCAAAATAAATGTTTGGACATGTTGCCTGTGATTATGATTGTAAACTAATACTCACTGGTTATCCACATTTCTAGGCCTAAAGGTGCTACAAAAACAACTGAAAAGAAAAATTGTGTAACGTCGTGTAACGTTAATGTGCAGTTCTGTGTACGCTGTAAAATGTATGTTGCTGCTTCAATCAGCTGATTGAGCGCAGTCCCAGGATGCTACCTCGCTCGGTGGTCTATCTCTCCATCATCACTTTTGTGATGGGAGCCAGCATCCACCTGGTGGGAGACTCCATCAACCACCGGCTCATCCTCAGTGGCTACCAGCTCCACCTGTCAGTCAGAGAGAACCCCATCATTAAAGACCTCCAACC
The DNA here is from genome assembly GCA_013358685.1 of Antennarius maculatus. NCBI lineage: Eukaryota > Metazoa > Chordata > Actinopteri > Lophiiformes > Antennariidae > Antennarius > Antennarius maculatus. The sequence goes on from CM023606.1 coordinate 21,408,468, forward strand.
TGCCTCACTGGTGAGTCTCAGTGAAGAGGAGTATGAGATGGGTTTAATTCATCATGGGCATACTGGGAATACTGGAATGCTATGAGAATATTGTCTGTATGTCAGATGTCCTTTATGAACATTTTAATTTGTTCAATACACAGTGACTTCCTGTCAGAATGTGATACAATGAAGGTCTGTTGGTTTTGCTCAGCGTTAGCTCTCCAGAGACACTTCAGGTAGAACAATTGTTTTGGTACAACAGCAACTCAGCAACAAAGTTCTTTGCCACGTAAACTCACAGAGGTCACCAGCCTTCTGCAGAGTCAGTAGCTACAGACCTCCAAACTTGATATCATCTTCAGATAAGCTCAATAACAGTGTGTAGAACTTTGTGGATCGGGTTTCTATGGCTGAGCGGCTGTGAAAAAGCTGTACATCACCAAGCAAAATGAAAAGCATCGGATGCAGTGGTGTAAAGCACGCTGGACTGATGAATCAAGGTTCTCCATCTGGCAATGTGATGAACCAGTCTGGCGTTGGTGGTTGCTAAGACAATGGTACTTGTCTGACTGCATTATGCTAAGTGTAAAGTTTGGTAGAGGGAGACTATGGTGTTGGGTTGTTTTTTGGGAGTTGGGCTCAACCATACCAAAACATTTTGTTTTGGTATTCATTCAACAATTCATGCTCCCAACTTTGTGAGAACAGTTTGAAGATGTCCCTTCCTGTTCCCACATGACTGTACACCAGGCCACAAAGCAAGGTCCACGAAGACATGGATGAGTGAGTTTGGTGTTGAAGAATGTGACTAGTCTGCACAAAGTCCTGACCTCAAGCCAAAATAACACTTTTGGGATGAGTTAGAGCAGAGACTGCAAGCCAGGCCTTCTCATCCAACCTCAGTGCCTGACTTCACAATTGCCATTTGCAAGAATGACCAAAATTTCCCATAAACAATTCCTGATCATTGGGAAAGGTCTTGCTGAAGATTTGAAGCTGTTACAGCTACAAAAGTGGACCGACATACTAAATCCAATGGTCTAACAAAGGGATACCACTCAAGTTGATATTTGTGTAAAGGCAGGCGAGCTACTACATCTGGTAGTATAGTGCATCTTGTAAATGAAGAAACAAACAAATCAGCAGAGATGGAGGATGGTGAGTGTTGTGTTCTATGTGAGCTCCTGAGCTGCCATCTTGAGAGACGTTATTGGAATGAACACATTAAAAGTCGCTGACTTTACAGCACAGATGTTTGTTTGATGTTTTAATTTAAATAATGTGAATTAAAAACAGCTGTTCATTTGTTAAATATTTGCTTGTTAGGCCTTCATCAAATCGATTAATGAAAATATAGAGCTTAGAACACATTTCTACAGTATGTTACTCTTAATTTATCCAATGTAGCTGCAAGAAGGCACAAGCCAGTGTCTTATTGTGCCAGTCCCAAGCCCAGATAAATACAGAGGGTTGTGTCAGGAAGGGCATTCGATGTAAAATTTTTGCCAAATCAAATATGCGAATCAAATCTATGACTTCCATACCAGATAATTCGAGGCCCGGGTTAACAATAACCGCAATGGGTGCTGTTCACCTACAGGGTGCCGTTGGAAATTGGACTGCTGTTGGTCGAAGGAGAGGAGGAAAGTGTGTTTGTAGGAAGAGAGGGAAGAGTAACGCCAAGAGTATCGGACTGAGAGTAGTGATGTTGAATGTTGGAACTATGACAGGAAAAAGTAGAGAATTGGTTGACATGATGCAGAGGAGGAAGGTAGACATACTGTGTGTCCAGGAGACCAGGTGGAAAGGTAGCAAGGTTAGAAGTTTAGAAGCAGGTTTCAAGTTTTTCAATTATAATGAAGATGGGAAGAGAAATTGAGTAAGAGTTATCTTGAAGGCAGCGTTTGTTAGGAATGTCCTGGAGGTAAAAAGAGTACCAGATAGAGTGATGAGTCTGAAGCTAGAAATAGATAGTGTGTTGTTCAATGTTGTTAGTGGGTATGCTCCACAGGTAGGATGTGAGCTGGAGGAGAAGGAGAAATTCTGTAATACGTTACATTAATTACGATGGACTTTGGTGAAGTGATGCAGAGCATACTTAGAGGTGAGAGAGTTGTCATTGGTGCAGACTTCAATGGACATGTTGGTGCAGGAAACAGGTGATGAGGAGGTGATGGGCAGGTTTGGTATCCAGGAGAGGAATGCGGAAGGACAGATGGTAGTTGACTTTGCAAAAAGGATGGAAACGGCTATAGTGAATACTTTCTTCCAAAAGAGGCAGGAACATAGGGTGATCTGTAAGAGTGGAAGTTGGAGCACACAGGTAGGCTACATCTTGTGTAGACGGTGTAACCTGAAGGATATCAGTGACTGCAAAGTAGTGGTAGGTGAGAGTCTAGCCAAACAGCATAGGATGGTGGTGTGTAGGATGACTCTGTTGGTGAGGAAGTTGAAGAGGGCAAAGGCAGAGCAGACGACGAAATGGTGGAAACTGATAAAGATAGAGTGTTGCATGACCTTTAGGAAGGAGTTAAGACAGGCTCTGGGTGGTCAGGAGGTTCTTCCAGATGACTGGGGAACAAGGGGATTATGATGACTTGTATGCTAGGTTGGACAGTAAGGAGGGAGAGACTGAACTATACCGGTTGGCGAGACAGAGATGGGAAGGACCTGCAGCAGGTTAGGGTAATTAAGGATAGGGATGGAAGTGTACTGATAGGTGCGAGTAGTGTGATGGGAAGATGGAAAGAGTTGATGAACAAGGAAAATGAGAGAAAACAAAGACTAGAAGAGGTGGTTGTTGTGGACCAAGAAGTAGCAAAGATTAGTCAGGATGAAGTGAGGAGGGCATTGAAAAGGGATGAAGAGTGGAAAGACACTCGGTCCTGATGATATACCTGTGGAGGTATGGAAGTGTCTAGGAGAGAGAGTTTCTGACTGGGTTGTTCAACAGGATCTTAGATAGTGAGAAGATGCCTGAGGAATGGAGTGCTGGTGCCCATTTTTAAGAAAAAGGGAGATGTGCAGAATTATAGTAACTACAGAGGAATAAAGTTGATGAGCCATACAATGAAATTATGGGAAAGAGTAGTTGAAGCTAGACTAAGGGCAGAAGTGAGCATTTGTGAGCAGCAGTATGGTTTCATGCCAAAAAAGAGTACTACAGATGCAGTATTTGCTTTGAGGATGTTGATAGAGAAGTACAGAGAAGGCCAAAGGGAGCTTCATTGTGTTTTTGTAGATCTGGACAAAGCTTATGACAGGGTGCCCAGAGAGGAACTGTGGTATTGTATGAGGAAGTCTGGAGTGGCAGAGAAGTATGTTAGAGCGGCGCAGGACATGTATGAGGACTGTAAGACAGTGGTGTGTAGGTTGGTGTGACAGAGGAGTTCAAGGTGGAGGTGGGACTGCATCAGGGATCAGCTCTGAGCCCCTTCTTGTTCGCTATGATGATGGACAGGCTGACAGACGAGGTTAGACAGGAATCTCCATGGACTATAATGTTTGCAGATGACATTGTGATCACTAGTGAGAGCAAGGAACAGGTGGTGGAGAACCTAGAGAGGTGGATGTTTGTCGTGGAAAGGAGAGGAATGAAGGTTAGCCGGACTAAGACAGAGTACATGTGTGTGAATAAGAGGGACCCGAGTGGAAGAGTGAGGTTACGGTGAGAAGAGATCAAGAAGGGGGAGGATTTTAACTAACTAGGGTCAACAGTCCAGAGCAATGGAGAGTGTGGAAAAGAGGTGTAGAAGAGTGTACAGGGAGGATGGAACGGGTAGAGAAAAGTGTCAGGTGTGATGTATGATAGAGTTTCAGCTAAAATGAAAAGGAAAGGTGTAAAAAACTGGTGAGACCAGCAATGTTGTTTGGTCTAGAGACAGTGTCACTGAGGAAATGAGGTGGCAGTTGAAGCTACTTGGACACAGTGATCATAATTACTTTTTTCCATGTGAAAATACACTGAACAGGCAATGTAACTAAAGTGAAGAGGTTAAATTTAATTATGTTAGGTTGAATTGAAGCAATAATAATATACAGTCAAATCTCGGTTATCGAATGCTTCTGTTCTCGACCAAATCGGTTTTCGACCAGAAAAATTAGAGAATTTTACGTCTCAGAACTCGACCAAAAATTCGGCTTTCGACCAAACCAAAAGAAGCCAAGCGTACCCGTGCGGCCGCTCTCCTTGGCGAGGGAGAGAGGCACGCGGAACGGAGATGGACTGAGCGGTAGAGACCGCTACGTCACAATGACTCACTCGGGAGCCGAGCGAACTTGAATATCCAGGATGCTTCCTCCGTAGCACATTCGTGTTCAAAGTTCGTTTGGAGCAGACCTGTTCGTTGTTATTTATGCAAATTTGACTGTTTTTTTAGTTTTGCATCGTGTATTAGCCCCTAATCATGGGTCCAAAGAAAGCAAGTGCAAGTGGTAAAGCTGGTGAAGAAAAGAGGAAAGTAGTGCGCAAAACTATTGAATTTAAAAAAGAATTAATGGCAAAATATGAATCAGGTGTGCGTGTGTCTGTGATGGCTAAGGAGTTCGGGATGGCGAAATCGACAATAAGCACCATCCTAAAAAATAAAGACCAACTTAAAGCAAGTGATGTGGCTAAAGGATCTAGTGTTTTTAGCAAACCAAGGCCACAGGTATTGGAGGAAGTGGAGAAACTTTTGCTGATTTTCGTAAACGAGAAAGTTAGCAGGTGATACTGTTAGTGAAGATGCAATTTGTGTTAAAGCAAGACAATTGTATGAAGATTTGATAAAAAAGGATCCTAGCACTATTCCAGAAGGGTTTGATTTTAAAGCAAGCAGAGGGTGGTTTGAAAAGTTCAAGAAAAGAAGTGGGATACACTGCGTTGTTCGTCATGGGGAGGCAGCAAGTTCGGACAAGGGAGCTGCTGAAAAGTTTAAAGTGGAATTTGCAAATTACATCAACATAGAATAAAACACAGTGTCTATTTCTACCCTTTTTTATTTATGATAAACGGTATACAGTGCAGTTTATGGTGTAAAATAGTAAAAATAACTTATAAAAAGTTGTTTTTTAGACTTGGAACGGATTAAAATTATTTACATTAATTATAATGGGAAAAATAGTTTCGGATTTCAAACAAATCACTTTTCAAACAGCCTTCTGGAACGGGTTATATTCAAAAACCGAGGTTTGACTGTAGTTTAATGGACACCAGAACAGTAGGTGGCACTGTTTCCCAGGAGCAGAATGGCTCCAGTCTGTTTAGCGTTATATAAAGCATGTTATACCAGCAAAGTATATCTGATAATGTTGAACTGTTTCATTTAACCTTTTCTCCCTCCTTCACAGATTGACTCCTTCGAGCTATTGTATTTCTATGATGAACAGCTGGGACACTTAATGTGGTATGTGTTTGATAGCACTTCATACAGATGAATGTTGGCAAAATGGTAGAAATCAAGATTGAATGCTTTGCCCTGAGCTGAAGTTTGAATTGGAATGATAAGCCTGATTGTTTTTTGAAATGCACAACGAAAAAAGTGTGAGCATTCAGTGTGTGTGAACACAGTGAATCCAGAGGAACTGTAGCCAGTGTTTTGGAATAGGCAGCTGCCTTGCAAATACTAAAAAGGAAGGGACATTAGACTGAAAATGCTGACTGGAAACAAATCTAAGAGTATGCAGGGAAAAACTAATAAATTGCTGTTTTTAATTAGAACTTTGATAACGAGCTTCCGTGTTTCTGACGGTATTTCTATCTAAACTTTAATATTTAATTTCCATCTTGTAACTTCAGAATAAAAGCATAACCTGGCACTGTCATGTTGCCATATAATTTTCATTGTGCTGAAATCGCCAGATGTCTGCCTATCATAAAAGGGTTGACTGCTAATGTACTGTAGGTTGAAGTCTGATCTCTCTGAGTGGCCTTCCATTGTATAAGCACTCTGACTGTTAAGCTGCTGCTCTGATTGATATGCTCTCTAGCAAGGTTCACCATTTATGAGTACGTAATTATTTCACATTTTTCATTTAGCTTTTGACAAAACCAGGTTCTGCACTGTGAAAATAATGTGAGACTTGGCTTTGTGAAAAGGCAGTTTTATTTTTCAGAAAGCCCTGAAAAGGAGATGAGGATTTTGCAGGATCTCTACTAAATGAGTGTTTTAATTCTGGTCAAATTGCACAGACTGTACTTCCTATCAATTTGTATCATTACAAAGCTGCTAAAGAGGCTACCTAGGACCAGACTTCCCTACAGTTTCTGCCTCTGGTATTCTTTTAGGTATATTCCTTTCTTCATCATTCTGGTCATCTACTTCACTGGATGCTTCACTAAGTCCAAAGAAGAGAAGATGATTCCTGTCCCTGGTTGGCTGTTACTAGGACCCAGTGCCCTCTATTATTGGTCAGTAGCTTTGTTCCATCTGCAAAGCTTGGAATAATTAATTAGTCCATTGGTATTTCAGAGATATTTTTGCTTTTCAGTACTTACAAGAAGTGCTTTTGACATTGTGATACTGTAGTTTAAACTTTGAAGAGTGAATGGAGGATGATTTTTGCCATTTAAAATTAAAATGGAACATATACCTACACACCAACAAAAAAGCTCTCGTGCTCTTAGCAGGAGCTTTCAGCTGTGGATGGAGAGATCTTGGGTACCGTGATGTTTGTTCACACTTTTTCTACAGAATCAACATGATCTTCCTCAGCAGGTTGTGCTACTGTAGCTCTTTGGTGAGATCAGACAATACAAGCCAGCTTTCAATACTTAATGACTGAGACTTGGGTAGCTGTGACCCTGTAACTGATTCACCCACAGTCCTTCTGTAGACTATGATGGTTATTATTTGGTTGACAGCTACTGCAAACCACGATGACCTAAGAAGATCAGAAGTTTTGGAATGCTCTCATCTGATTATCAAATTTGACCCTTGACAAAGTCACTTGGATCTTTACACCTGTCCATTTTCCTGCTTTTAACACATAAACTCTGAGGGTAACATGTTCACTTGCTGCCTGACACATCCTGCCTGCTGACAGCTGCTTTTATGATGAGATAATCCATGTTATTCGCCTTGCCAGGCAAGGGTTACGTAGTTATTTTATAATTTATGATGACAGCTGATAAGTGTTTATCATGAAGTCACATTCATAATGACCAATTTATAATACTGCCTGCTTTAACAGGAACCACATAAGTTTTTGGAAATTTTAATTTCAGTTAAGGAAATGAGCAGCCCCACACAATTTAGTAGAGATTAAACCAAATTACAATCACATTGTGCCAGAAAGATCCTGTTCTTATGGCTTACTGTGCCTTTTGTTGAGGCAATGCCTTCTGTTTAATTGCTAGTATAATGAGCAAAATTATTACTATCATCATTAAGCCAATGTCAAAAGATTACTGTAGAAAATCTAGCAGTATCATGCGGTAATTGTGGAGATTTTAGTTTTACTGTGTCACCAATTTGCAGTGTTACTGAATTCCACTCATTTCTTACTTTGTCCTCAAGGTACTTGGTCACTGAGGGACAAATCATTGAACTTTTCCTTCTCACCTTCCTCGCCATGGTTGCCATCATGATTCACCAACGACGTAAAGGCCTCAGCCTTGACACCAATGGCTTGTTCCTGCTTTCTAGTTTTGGTCTTACTGTGTTCCTGGTGGCAGCGTGGGTGGTCTATCTGTGGAATGACTCTGTGCTGCGCGACAAGTACCCTGGACTCATGTATGTGCCAGAACCATGGTCCTTCTACACCCTACATCTGAAGAGGACTCGGTGACCTACAGCACATTAGGTCTTATGATGACCTTATTGACGTCTTACATTTGTTGGAACAGACTGATGTGCAAGTTACCTTTCCTCTACAAATTCCTTTGATGGATGGATGTGACTCAGGGTTGTTGATGCGAACCAATTGCGCTGCATTTGTGACATTAAAGATACTGTTGCCATAGGTGCAGAAAGAGACAGACAGTTCATCTTGATACTGCACTTGTCCAGCACTACTGACCGCTCCAGGCACACAAGGTGTCAACTGATCACGAACGATGAAAATCCATAAAAACATTCATTCATGCACCACTGGAAATACAACAACGTACAGTAAATATTCATCAACGGTATCAATCCACCGACCAATGGGGTCACCACTCCAAATATTCTGCACACCAGGAATAACTGTTCTCTGTCCTCCTTCAGAAGCTCTGCTGTAATCAGTCTGATGTTTTTAAAATTTTATGCTAACTTTTTTTGAATTTTATTTTAATTATCTGTAACCACCTATCCTGTGTAGCATGACAGAGGCCTGGAGCCTATCCCAGTGGACTTTGGTCACCAACCATTTACGATCACCTTCATGCCTACAGTCAACTTGGAGTTACAACCCACCTGCACTGCTTCTTTTCAGTGGTGAAAACTCTCAGCACCTCAGGAAGTCTTGAACCCACCTTGCCACCATACAGAAATTATTTTCACATATGTCATTTTTTTTATAAAATGTACATGATTATGTGTTTTACAGTGAAACTTATTTCAGGTAGAGAAAACAGAAACTGTTACGTCTCTTTTTTTTCTGTATTGATGACTTTACACAGCACACATTTGAGCCTTTAAAGAAAATGTCCTTTGTGTGTGAAATTACACCAGAGGATTGAAAATTACTCGCAACTGGAAAAGGAAAGAAATCATGAAATCACATTGGTAATTTACAAGGTCCAGATCGAAGGTGCTATTGTAAGAACACACTCCTGCCTAAAGGCAGGAGTATGCAAGAAAACAGGTTGTGTGAATGTACCAATAAATATGTACTATCGTCATGGTAACTTGTCTTTGCCTTGGAATTCATGCCCTCTCACATATACTGTACATGACAATAAAAGACTTTTCCATCCTGCCAGATGTACAGAAAAATAATGTTCAGGAAAATTTTGATTTAGATAATTCAGTAAGGATAAAGCTGCTGATAAATTCATGGTACTTTGCAAAAGTGATAACTTATTTATTGGTGTCATTGATTATATTATCAGCAGTCATATCTGCTGAAGATGAAGTTATCTAAACACATCCAATTATGCATGTACAGTATGTTACATTGACTTGAATTGACTCACAACTGACCTGGTTTACTTTTGTAAACCAGTATAAACCATTACTGGGAAAAGTGTGTCTGTTGGTGGCAGTAGAATATCTTCAAATTTTTCTACTGTCATGCTATGTTGAAAACTCAAGGACGTTGGAGTTGATTAAAATGTAAATTTCTAATTTTTCATACCAGATATTGTACAATTAAATGTACAATTTCAAAATTATTAAAGTAAATACACGAGGCATCTCCTCCATTTTTGCTTTATTTAAGGCTTAAAAATAAACTCAGTATTATGCCAAAATATGAAAATTCACTGAAAAACCTTAACCTGGTAAAAACAGCCAGTAGGACTTTTACATAAAGTATACAGTGTTTAAAGTAACAACAGTAATACCACTGGAGTCAGACATGGTCCATTAAAAGTCCAAGGAGGATTTACAATAAAAGCAAAAAATGTTTCTATCTAACTTATTTAAATACAAATAAAGACAAACGAAAATAGTAAAATCTTAATGGATACAAAGCATTATTGATTGCTTCATTTCTACTTATAGGTAAGTCAGCATCATTGCCTTTAGATTTACTGTTCCAGTTGAAAGTTAATGTTTTGTCTTGCACCTTTATTTTATATAATCTGAATGAGCTCTTGTGGGTTTTTTTTTTACTGCCTGTGGGTCTGAGAGGACTAATTTCATCTGTGCTGTATGTCGTGCATTTATGGTACATTTGACAATAAAGTTGAGTTTGACTTTATCACCTACTACTTGCTGGTCATTACATTTATTCCCTGATTTTGCCTATTGAATTAGATCTTATGTATTTATAATAGAGTATTGATTTTTAGTTACATGCTCCCTTTTTTAAAGCACACTGAGTGATGCTCTAATTGTATACAGTAGTATAAGATGGATCCCTGCTTCTATTGGACAACTGGAAAGAGATAGGACAATGCAGCCCTGTGGGATCTGGTATCTGTGTTTCCACAGCAACACATATTAGATTACGTCCAGACCTCCAGGTAGTGGACTTTAAACAGAGGTGGTGACACAAATGACGTGAGCTACAGGAAACACTCTTCTTCCTGAAAAGAAACAGCAGCTACAAATGGTAAGAGTAAGAATCTCTCCATTAATGCTTGTTTTTGTCTATACAGTATTTGATGTAGTGTGTGAACCTACTGGCTGAAGAAGTCAATCTGTTGTCATCTTGCAGGCTAAATTCTTCACACCAGTTCAAATCAATGGTAGGAGTATACTCCAATATGTCACATTGCTTACCACCTTTTGCATTTGATTGCAGATGTTTAAATTGTTTTTTTTTTTTATTTGTTTTATGATAAACCTCTATTCTCTGTATTTATCTGTTTATAACCATTAAGAATTCCAGATTGTTTTGGAAGCACAAGGATTAAAATGTGACCTTCTCTTTTGAATGTATTTCTATTCTTAGCAGTGAATGAATTCCACTGAAAAATATTCTCTACTGAACAAAGGGTGTAATGATATTTTCCAGCACTTTCTCCATTTCCCTCTCAGAATTCAAGGAGTGCTTCTCTTTGTATGACAAGAAGCAAAAGGGCAAGATAGATGCCAAAGACCTGATCACGGTGATGCGCTGCCTTGGAACAAGTCCTACATTTGGTGAAATTGAAAGACACCTACAAGTTCACAAAATAGGTGAAGCACAAAGAGCAGTAAATACATTATCTGGTTTAGACACCAGCAAAGCTTGATTAAAGAGTGGTTCAGAGATAAAAGCACTGCAGATGAAAGCATCTGAGTGTCTTTGTGTAACACCTTTCCTTGGTGAAGTAATGTATACAAGGAGTATATAAGATGAAATTGGTTTGAACTGTGTGGTTCATACACAGAACTGCAGAGGCATCTCATTTGAAGTTAATAGAATTAAAATAGCACATCAAAGAAAACTACATTTTTTTCTCCTTTTTGTTAATTCAAATAATGATACTTTCTCATATTTAAGATTTGTGTTAAATATTTTTAATTAAATTCAAAGTATATATTTTGAATTCAAGGCTTATTAAGCTATTTAAAAATGTTACAAAATCTGTTGCTTTACTTTATTTATTCATTCATCTTGAAGATGAGACGATTCTAAAGCAATCGTCTCCTGTGCTTTACTTAATTTCTGAAGTCACATTTTTTTCTCTACCCTTAGACCTTCAAAATAAAATTCTACACAAATGTTTTTTATGTATTGTTTAAAGAATAGGATAAAGTTATGTGGTATTATACTGTTTGAGATATGGAGACAAAAAATGTGTTCTTTTGCAAGGTGTTCTTTATTAGTCTTATTTCCAGTCATACACCTTTTGGTGTATAATACTTACGTACCCACTCATACAAACATTTCCATACAATAGAGTTGTAGAAGAAGTAGAGAGTTTTCATCGTCGCACAGGACCCAATGAATAGAAGTGTCCTGATCAAAGGAAATGATGAAAAGTATAAACCAAAGTTAAACCAAGCAGAGGAACACATAAATATGGAAATGTCATGAATACTTTAAAAGTAGAAAAAAATCTGCTAAGCCACTACTTATTTTAATTTCCTGACAGCATGATAGCTATACTGTATATTTGTGCTACATTCGTGTACAGAAAAGACAGGTGAGATGGACTTCTCCACATTTCTGACGATGATGCACAGACAGATGCAACAAGAAGACCCCAAGACTGAAATCCTGGAGGCTCTGAGGATGACAGATAAGCAGAAGAAAGGTTACATCCAGGCTTCTGAGCTGCGAGCCAAGCTCACCATGTTAGGAGAGAAACTCACAACCAAAGAAGGTAAAATGAATGGAGAAATCTGGGGCTTCTAACTAGCACAATGCAGGGCAAACAAACTAGAGGAAGGTGGTCGACCTTTTGGTTAACAATGGGCAACAGTAAAAAGTTTTCAGAGTACCCTGCACACAGTCAGCTGGGATAGGTAGACTCCAGCCTGTAACGCACTGACCTGGTTCTGAAGAAAGAGCCAAACGTATCGGAGCCTTGAAGGAAATTGATTTTTTTGCAGAAGAGATGCCGCACTTCATTTATTACTGCGACACAAGCAATTTGTTCCTGGGAGAAAAGAATACTGGTGTATCCTTGAGGATTAAGGATCAAGGACAGGAATACAGTAGCTTACTTCTAAAGTTGTTACCTCTGTCTTTCACTAGTGGATGAGCTGTTCAAGGAGGCAAACATCAAATCCAACGGGACAGTCAAGTATGAGGAGTTCATCCAGATGGTGACACTACCACCAGTTGATTACTGATTTCACAACCCCCACGATGAGGACTCACGCTGAGCCAGTTGACGATATGGACCAGCTTACTGAAATTCAGCCTGTTTCATGTCTGTATCTTAAAAAAATGAACTTATTAATAATGTAATTTAAGAATTGTATATTATGCTTGTGTTTAGTATAGTGCATAAATATGTACAGTATTTTACGCACTATAAGGTGCATCTAAAAGCCTATAATTTTCCCATAAACCCGCAGTGCGCCTTATAATCCGATGCGCCTTATATATGGACTAATATTCATATTAATACTGTATTGTTGAAAAACAAGGTCGCTGAAAAAAAGCCGGCAGTCTGTCCAGCAGTCATGCCGCGTTTCCGCCACCAGGAGGCACCCTCACAAGGCACTACGCCCCCTAACAACGGAAGTCAAGGGGCGTCGCCGAAGTCCCTGCTCTCACGGACCTGCTGTCTGACGGCAGAGCGGCCTCCGGAGAGCACCGGTGCCTGGCCATGATGACGTAGCAAAACATCGGGAATTTTCAACAGTTCTGTTAATAAGGTTTGACTGACTGACTTCTCACAGTATTTCCCAACTACTGTGGTGCCGTAAATAACCCACTTTTAAGTTAATTGGTCTAAAAAATGCCATTGTCGAGTGTCAGTGCTGTAAACTGGAATCTAGTAACGATCCATCCTATTGGTCTGTGGAAACACACGGAGAAACTGGCATTAAGGTGAATGAAAGACACTCAAAGCTGAACTTCCAGGTTTTCTGAAATTTCAAGAGCAGAGTCACTGCTAGATAAAGGTGCCTGGTAAGGTGCTGCTGCCTTGATTAGGACACACAGTGCAGCGGCAAATAGCTGCACCTCACCTCCCCTACCCATTGATCGAGACAAGATTTAATTAATAAACGAAGACTAACGTCGGAGCTTAAATATTTGTTTTGAACTTCAGATCAGGAAATAATCCTCCCTGTTCGAACTGAGTGATCCATGACTTCTGTTAGAATTTGGCGCTATAGAAATAAAATCAAATTTGAGTATGTTTTTAGATAATTTTGAACTACGGTATTTTGTAGTACTTTTATCAGTAAATCTCAGCAGCTAAGGAAAAAACCCGTGTGTATTGATTTCTTTCTAAGATGGCAAAGTGATCAAGTGATCAGGTTTCCTTGATGATGCTCAGAATGGCCTCATTGACATAACAATAGGGGCTGATTAAAGGTACTCACAGTCATGAATGCTCTTGCTAGTGGACGGATAGCGCAACTACAGCCACTAGTTTTTTTTAATGTATTTTTAAAAAATTTCATTGTGTGCGCCTTATAATCCGGTGCGCCTTATATATGAAATAAATTATAAAATAATTCATTAAACGTGCGCCTTATCGTGCAGAAAATACTGTACCTGTAATAACATCGATGATTAATAAATGTATCAACTCAATTTATCTTGCAGCACATTTTTAATGTCTTCTGTAAATACTTGATTTATAAGTGGGTTGGATTTTTTTCAGAAATGAAACTCAGCAGGTTCACTGCTTCAGAACAAAATCTTTAAAAGCTACAACAATGACACAGGTGATGAAATAAGATCAAGCAGATTTTCTGTCAAACTACATGACATTGTGGGAATGATAGAATCAAATTAACCAAGCCAAGTGTTTATGTAGAGAAACCAACCAAATCATTACAGTAAATGTACGAGCATGTACAGCACTAGTTAAAAATAATCAGTTCAACAGACTTACGCACAAATACGCCATAGTTAAAAATTGCAGCAGTCATGTATTAACTGTAATGTAGTACATATATATAATTATTATTTTTTTTTAAAAAAATTTTCAAACCGAAAGCAAACTGGAGGAGGTATACATGAAGGACCTGCACTGCTCTTTGGACGCACATTAAAAACTTGTGCTCACTGAGGCCAGCATTTCAAACTTTATCCGGTCCTGAATGGAGCTGTGGTCAGTATTAACCTAATGTTTATCCACAATCCACACAAGCAGGGGAGGGGGCATATCTGTTGTCTTATTATAAATACATTTGTGTGAAAGAGAGGAACCCAAGCGGAAGAGTGAGGTTACAGGGAGAAGAGATCAAGAAGGTGGATGATTTTAAGTACTTAGGATCAACAGTCCAGAGCAATGGAGAGTGTGGAAAAGAGGTGAAGAAGCATGTACAGGCAGGATGGAATGGGTGGAGAAAAGTGTCAGGTGTGATGTGTGATAGAAGAGTTTCCGCTAAAATGAAAGGAAAGGTGTACAAAACTGTGGTGAGACCAGCGATGTTGTTTGGTCTAGAGACAGTGTCACTGAGGAAAAGACAGGAGACAGAGGCGGAGGTAGCAGAGATGAAGATGCTGAGGTTCTCTTTGGGAGTGACCAGGATGGATAGGATCAGGAATGAGTACATCAGAGGGACAGCACATGTTAGAGGTTTTGGAGATAAAGTCAGAGAGGCCAGACTGAGATGGTTTGGACATGTCCAGAGGAGAGATAGTGAATATATTGGTAGAAGGATGCTGAGTTTTGAACTGCCAGGCAGGAGGCCTAGAGGAAGACCAAAGAGGAGGTTTATGGATGTAGTGAAAGAGGACATGAAGGTAGTTGGTGTGAGAGAAGAGGATGCAGAAGACAGGGTTAGATGGAGGCAATTGATTCGCTGAGGCCACCCCTGAAGGGAAAAGCCGAAAGGAAAAGAAGAGCTTGAAAGTGGCTTCAAAGCGGTGATGTATTGTAATTGTCAGTGTTCGTGTGATCGTCCGTTCGTCTGTTTGTTTGTCCGTTTGTTCGTTCAAATGTCCACCAAATATCTTCACAACCGTTGCAGATAGAAAGATGAAACAAATAGTACATTACTCGGGCGGCGAAAGGGATTAAAATGAGATGATGACCTTGACCTTGAGACAACTAGATCAAGGTCAAATTTAAACTTTTGTACACTCAGGAACCAGATAAGATAGAAAGACGAGGGAGAAGGCCAATGTGAGTAAGATGATGGATCAAAGCTAGTGCTTTGATCTACCTATGCACTAGCTTTGATCTATGGTCAAAGCTAGTATGTAGCTTTGGCCTACCCTGAAAGTTCAAAGCTATGAACTAGTCAGGCACTACTTTCAGGGTACCTTGACCTACCCTAAAAGTAGGTCAGGGTAAGTCTTGGGATGTTGCAGTCTCTCACTGCCATGGTTTCGGATAAGATGGAAAGATGAGGAAGATGGCCACTGTGAGTAAATCAAAGCTAGTGCTTTGATATACCTGTGCTCTGATTTACCCTGACCTATGAAAGTAGGTCAGAGTAAAATTTTGAATTCAGGGGTGTCGCGAGATGTTGCAGTCTCTGACTGCCTTGGTTCTAGTTCAGAAACTGTTTACTCTTTTTCCATAAAACTTTAAGGAGATTATATGACACATACTACTGGGGAGGGGCTTTTTCATTTTTTGGAAATTTTAAGCATTATTATTATCCAGTCACTTTCTGTATCTCTGATGCTAATCAAGTGTGGTGCAGTCATGAGGACAATTTCAAATGTCTATAACTCAAACCATCAAAGCAACAGTTGTAAGGCTTCAGGTACTTAATTTCAGTGTCTGCCTATATACAGTGTGTTGTACATGCCAAACATTTGTGAATTCTATGTGAACAAGATGCAATTTACTTACAATATGCACTGAAGGAAAAATGGTTGCATTATCAATTGACAATCATATATGAATTAGTCGTCTGAGGAATGTGTCACTGGAAAGGTTTGTACAATATGTGGCTGTAATCTACAACGATAAATGAAAGATATAACCACAGCACCACAACATACAATTACCCCTTTTCTTACAGTGTATAAATCTTTGTTTCACGCTGCTTCAACAGCTTTAATCATAGGATACAGAATTAAAGATTGCACTCTATAGATTTACTTCACTCATACTATCCATATTGTTTTTATTTTTTTGTTTATTGGGTAGCAGAATGTTTTATATGAAACAGCATAAAGAAAACCAGGAGAACATGATGGCACTGCAGCTGCCGGGGTGGACTGCATTCACATGTGTCTGTCCTCCTTTTCACTCCCTACTGAGAAAACAAATCAGTGCCAACAATCCTGAAAGCAGAGATGAGCAAAAGAAATATGCAAAACTAAAGTGTCAGTATTTTCAATAAAAAAATACTGACATATAATGAGATACAACATAACCCTAATAATACACCATGCTAAATCTAATGTGCTATGACACTGACATTATTCTAACACTTCCCTATAGTTTGAAGAATTTCTAAAACACTTCTAAATTGATCAATTTGACCGATGTTTCAATCAAGCGGTTACTTAAAATAACGTTGACTAATTATCCAAAATTCAAGTAGATAAGGCACTGGGCCTGCCAATACCTGACTCAATGTTTGAAGCCCATCGTGCTTCTAGCACCAAGCATTTCCTGCCACTCCACTTTTTACATTTGCATTTCATCTTGAGACATTTAAAAATATGAGTGGTAAGAACTAAAAGCTTTTGAATGTTGTGGACATTAAGACATTTGAACTGACCATTAGTTAAACATCACTCTGAGTAGTGTGACCTAGCATCCATAATGAGGCACAGCAGTCGTAAAGCTTTGGACGTCATCGTGTCTGAAGACCACTGATAAAATAATGTTCAACACATGGTTTTGTTAACAATTCTAAAGCCAAATATCTTGTAAAATTTAAAATAAAAACATGTGCATCACAGATTGAGGGGAAGATTCTTAACTTTTATCTGAGCGTGCAGCTTTCACCTCAGTCTTTTGGCACAAAATCTTGTAAATAATAATCAAGAGCATAAAACTAATGGGTTCTTACTTTAATTTTGCTTGAAATATGGCCACAGCAGCCTTACATGAAGTTCATGAAAAGCGTGGGGTGCTAACATTGATTCAGTTAGCTATCTTTATATGTTAAATTTTACAATTGACTATTGTTTGTAGTCAAATGCCATAGACTACAAACATGGAGGAAGCTTTTTTCTACCTCAGTCTAAAGTCAAATAATATTCAAATTACAATCTGCCACCTTTATGTGAACACCATTATTTATGGCATAAGAAGAGTTTAGCTAATGGTCAATCATTTGTAAATGAAATTAGATATAACATTAAAGCAAAACTTATGTTTTGTGTCATAACACTTGTACCAAATTATTCTCAAAAACACATTTTGCATTGTATAACTTTCCATGTTGTTCAATTTCTGCTGCTGTCAATGAAAATGAAAGCATTGTACCAAAAATTATTGTTATTGACTAGTTTATGTACAGGAGTAAAAAAAATAAAATAAAAAGCATTACCAAGCTGGTTACATCAACAGGAGACCCGTCAAGTAATGCTGTTTCTGTTAAACAGAGACCCTGAAATTTCATTCTACTAAAACTGTGATACAAAAAGTGCAAACAAATATTTACATTCTTATTTATTTGCTAAGCTAGAGGTTATGATATGTTACATTGCCAATTCATACCAGCTTCCTAATTTTGCCTGCATGAACACGCAGATTTGAATTTCAAATTAGTCCTTAGTGGTGAAGAAGTGACAGGCTCAGGTGGTTGACGTCAGAGGGTGAGTTGTGTTCTTCATCCGGAGGTGCCGTCTGTGTTTCTGGTGGTGGTCCTCCAAATGGGTACTTTGTGGCCTCAGCGCTGAGATGTGCTGCTGGAGAGGGAACGCTGGCTGCACGTTTTGCAGCACTGACCTTGAATGTTGGCCAAATGGCACCTGCCGAGCCAGCGGAGCGTCTGACAGAAGCGATTTGTTAGCCGATCACGAGTGCAAACTGCTCCTGTGTGGGTAGCAGAGGAGGAGAGGGTGGATATAAATGTAAATGTTTTTCATCCTTACAGACCCTTTTATAGCTGTGAGCTGAACACATTTTACACTGATGAGAAAAACAAAACTTCTGTTCATGCTTATTTGTCCTTCAGCGTTTTAATAAAATAACATAATAACATGTCTTTCCGTAATTATGTTGCTTTCTGTGGATAAAAAAGAATACCAATAGAAACAGGGCGGCTAAAAAAGCACACAGAGGGAAATGAAGGTCAGATGCTGATTGGTGGCTACTTGTTGGATAAGATTTAACTTGTTTTCTTCAATCGATATTAACCTTGATTGATAATTAAAAAACAGTTGAGAAGATAGACAGCACAATCCTTCAGTTCCAAAGCAAACCCGCTGAGAAATAAATGTAGAACAATTTAAAACTGTTATGGTTTGAGTTTAGGCCAGTGATTTATATAAGTAGTGGGGTGCAATGTAATGTTGGGAGTCTTTGACATCCACATGTAGTGGCCATTAACCCTAATTAACAGAAAACACTTGAGAAGCACTGAGTGAGATCTTGTTTTTGTTTTTCTATGAGTGATGACAGGGATGAAAACATGAAATTCTTCATTTTCATCTCTTTTCTGGAATTCATTCAAACTTCATTTAAGGCTTCAGAAAATTTGGATAAATTCAGTAAGTACAAATGTTATCTTTATAGAAGGGAAATTTTCAGCTCCACATGAGATGTTTCCTTGGTGTCATTACTCAGTGTTCACTCTCTTCAGTTTGTTTCGCCACTATGGAACACTTACTCAGATTCAAGTGTAACTCATTACGATACCTGACAAGAAAACATTGTAGTTACTGACAATGAGCTAAACATATTTCACATTTAATGAGGATGCTGTAATATCACATTCCTTAGTATTTGCAGATGCTCTTGAGGTGCTGTATTTAGGACACAAATGATTTGCTTCGGTGACAATCGCTTCTCTGCACATCACTAAGAAAAAAACCATTAAGTACTTTAGTATTGAACCAGTTACTCAGGGAAAGCTTCCAGCTTCATCAAATAATGTGGAGAAAGCAATTGCTGGGATTTTTTCCCTGTTTCCACAAATGTGAAATGATGAGAAACCAGGCAACTCATCAAACTGTCCAAGAATTTCTGGTCACACGCCAAATGGAGAAAATACTTGATTTACCCCTTCTTTTACTAAAAGTTGTTGCAATAGAAGCATGAAATTTAAAAACCACAACCATTTGTGTGGGGGCTGTAATTGAATTATTACTCTTTATCAGACATTGATACTGTTGTTAGTTTTACCACCTGTGCTCTGGTTTCCCACAAGAACAGCATTGGAGCAGCTGTAAATATTAAAAAGATGAAACACTGCCCCCATTTTCCTGCTGGAATATTAATTCAGGTGAATAATTTCCACATGAGTAGCAGGCAGATGGAGCACTGGAGGTTTTTACAAACAACTAATGTAAAATAGGTCAATATAAACCTCCTGAAAATTAGAATACAATTTTTTTGAGAGTTACACACATCTGGTTCAAAGGTCCAGTCGAATTTTTGGTTGGAGTCTTTACATGTCGGCATACATGTCAAATGTGGACATTATGGTTATAAGATTTGATGATTTTAATCCTTTTGTATCTTAATCTGGAATGGGCAGGTGACTGCAGGTAGGCAAACTGTGTTCTATTTCACAGCATAAATAGAAAACTCATTCACAAAACTCACTTTAACAAATGAAAATAAACAAGTGAGATGGCAAAGTCTTTGGTTTTCATTTAATTGCATAATAATTTGGCACACCAATAGTTGCCTAATAATGGTGAACGCATAGATATTCTTTTTAAAAAGACAAACGTCACTTTTTACACTTTAAATGATCAGGTTTGAGGGTTTGTTAACATTTTGGATTGACCGAGTACTGTAGTCGTACAGTAACAAATGAATCCGCAAAAATACAACCTGTCTAATAATAGTGCACGTAGAGTACTCCAACTACAGCTCCACCATTCATCTAGGCTAATGAACCAATGCCCAAACATCAGAGTTTCCAATGTCACCAAGGGGAGAGAAGCTCTGTGACATCATTGAGGTGCAAAGGTCACAGCTGCAACCCACTAAGCTGCATTTCCTGTGGGCTTCTCATCCTCAGCTGACCCACTTTTCAATTGATTTATTCATTAGCATGGCCCTGCTAGTTCAATAACAACAAAAAGAGAAGTGTGAGACAGGACTGGAACAATGTTTTCTTTTCATCTTTCCTCTAACAATAGGAACCTCATCATGGGAAGCAACTACTTCAGCACCATACACAACTAAAAACGGCTTCGCTTTTGTTTTCTTCTGAAAAACGTCGCCCACATTTCACAAATACTCTTAGGTGATTATGACAGGACTTTAAGCTGATCAGAACACTGAGCTGTTACTCAGAGGCATGAACTATACATAGAGGCACATTTGAATTCAAACATACAGGTATGTGGACTGGAGGGATTAGATCTCAACACTGGCTTGGGAATGCCTTGGGGTCCCCCAGTCAGAACTGGTCAATGTGGCCATGGAAAGGGAAGTTTGAAGTTCCCTGTTAAAGCTGCTACCCCCTTGACCTGACTCCAGATAACACGGATGAAGATGATGATGATGATTTTACTGTGTTGGGATGGCCAAGTCAAAGATCAAACTTCAATCCAATTGAGAATCTGTTGTCAGACTTGAAGATTTCTGTTCACCAGTGGAAACCATCCAACGTGAAGAAGCTGGTGCCATTCTACCTTTAAGAATGGGTAGAAAATCAAGTACAGTAGTTGAATGTGGCAAACTCATAGAAACGTATCCACAACCACCTGCGGCTGTAATTGCTGTAAAATACAGCACAACAAAGTACTGACTGTTGGGGGGGAGGGGAGGGTTTGTTATCCACTTTGAAATTTCCTGTTATTTTCTCTCATTCAGTGCTTGCTTCGCGATAAAAACAAAAATCCCACCTTCAGTAAATGAAATGATGAAAATCCTCAAACAATCACTTTAATTTCAGGTTGTGAAGCAAAAAAAAAAAAAAACAACCCATGAATAAATTAGTACTTTTGCAAAGCACAGCATGACGTGAGAACCAATCAACATCTTCAGGTGATCCAGGGAGAACCACACCAAAAATATTATCTAGATATTATTTTTGATTAGGTGAAGAATATGAACTTAATATTCACTTTTAATTAGCTCTGTTGGTCTCTATGAACTCCTGAAGGGAATATTTGGTCCTTCAGCTGCTAAATGCTCCACTATATCACCCCGCTGCTTGTTAAGTGTGCTTTTTTTACTGCTTAGAGCTGTGCTGCAGGTTTTATGGGGCTTTCCAAATGAAATAATTGCTTGCTGCTGATGATGACAAGATGAGGCACAGTCCGTACAAAGCAACAGACAACTGTCTCCAAACAGAAGAGTCAGATAATAGTTCCATTTTGCAATCGCAAATAATTGCTGTGAACATGGGTGCATTCATGACCTCACTACAACAGCAACTACAACAACAACAATAACAACAATAACAATAACAATAATGAATAACAACAACAATAAAAATTTGTTGTCTACGTTGTCTGGATACAGATTCTATGTATGTAACCATAACAACCCCAGTGTTCTCATTAGCATGCATCCTTGTGTGTTTGATGCATTTTTTGACAGGAATGCACGATCATCAGACAACATGCATTCCTGGGACGAAAGATTTGAATACTTAAAATAAAAAAAATATCTATGCTTCCTTTTCCGTGATATAATATTGGGAAAAAATGCTCTTCCATTAAACACAAATATACACAATTTATCCATTTCTCCACTTAACTTTCGAACCAAGAAATTGATATTATGTTTTGATCTCTCTCATCACAAGACTCAACTGTGTGATTCAGTTTTATTCAAATTGACCAAACAGCAGCACGTTTGATCAACTCGTTTTACATGATGAAGTGAGAGAGCAAGAAGTAGTCTTACATTATCACCATGCCTCTGAAAAAGATGCAAAAGTTGGAGAAAAACAAAGTGACAATGAGTACTCTCTTCAATAAAAGTCAATCTGAAGTTAATGAAGAAAAAGAGACAGATATTATTGTGGGCAGTACAGATAACGACAAAGAAGAAGCCAAGCAAAAGCCAGCAAAAATCCCAACATTTGTACTGCAATGGATGCGATTGTTTCCATGGATGAGGCACTGCTAAATGTCAGCACTCAAGACAAAATAATGACAAATTTCTCCACACACAAAGTACAAAGAAATTGTGTGGAGGAGGCTCTGTCACCTTGGTGCAATGTCCACAGTTTGTTTAGTTTTTATATTGTACTATTGGCAAAACTCAATCCTTGCGTATGCTTCTACCGTATATTTTTATTATTTTTGGGATGCTTAAACGTTATGTTGGGATGCACAGAATTTTTTTGAGGTGCATCCCAGGGATGCACAACTTTCTTGAGGTAAAATGAACTCTGCAACCCCACCATGTATGTCATCAGTTCTGATGATACAGCAGCGCTGTGAGGAACACTTCCCTCTCTATGCACATTCAGAATGAATGCAAGTCTTTCTTCCACTTAACCTTCCATTCTCTTCTTAGCTCTTACCAGATAACAAACATGCTGAACACAAACCACATACTGTCTGCTAGACATTAGTTTTAGCTCATACATGAATACTGAGGGGCGGCACGGTGGCGCAGTGGGTAGCGCTGTCACCTCACAACAAGGCGGTTCCAGGTTCGAGTCCTGCTCTGTGCGGAGTTTGCATGTTCTCCCCGTGTCTGCGTGGGTTCTCTCCGGGTTTTCCAGCTTCTTCCAAAAACACGTGCTTCAGGTTAATTGGCCAGTCCCAGATTGCCCCGTAAGAGTGGGTGAGTGCGTGCGTGGTTGTGTGTCTGTGTGGCACCGCAGTATAATGGCGTCACGCCTGGAGTTTCCCCGCCTCACTCCCTAAGACAAGCTGGGATAGGCTTCACCCCCCCCCCCCCGACCCGAGCAAGCGGAGGAAGCGGGTTTAGAAAACAAATGAATGCATGAATGAATATTGAGGGATGCCATCCATCATACCATAGACCGTGCAGCGATATACAACCACTAAAGGCTTTTAAGATATCACTTCAAAAACAGATATTTATGGGCTTGAGGATTAAATGAACTTTATTAATCCCTTTTAGGTAAATTTTTCCACTCTTCCACAGTTAGTCACATATGTGTGTGCGTGTGTGTATGTATATATACATACAGTGTTCTCGTTAGTGTGCGTCCTTGCATCTTCGACGCACATTTTTTGACAGGAACGCACGATCATCAGACAACATGCATCCCTGGGAAACAAGCTTTAAATACTTACAATAAAAAAGAATCGATGCTACCTTTTTCCGCGATGTAATATTGGGAAAAAATGTACTTCCATATGTATATATGTATGTGTGAGTGTGTGTGTGTGTGTATTAACATAACGAACCAAAAATAAACATCTTCGGAAAGTTTCTTCACTCAGAGTAAAAGAGCCAGTGAGGAGACAGAAGAAGAATCTATGACTTCAAGGAAGTCCTGAATTTGCTTGAAATCCATGACTTGTATGACTTCAAGGTTGTATCTGCTGCTGATATGACCAGCAGAAAAAAACAACCGTTTTTCTGCTGGTTGTATAACTTCATTTTGTTGTTTTTATCCACCACACCTTAAAGGCCGGTCAGTGAAATTATGGTCTGACGGTAAACCAGTCCGTGGAGCAAAATAGTTTGGGGACCACTGGTCTAACTGACCACAGAGAGCCATGAGATCTCCCTATTGAAGTAACACAGTCAGTCACTCAGTTAGTTCTCGTATTATACATGTTAAATATTCAAGGTGACATTTCATACTACCAGCAAAGCTGACCTTCAGTTTTGCTCCAAAAGCGAAACACAAGATTGTAAAGCAACGGCTGCATTTAAATGCATAGTTTCTTAATTGTGAACTTCTTCCACAGCTCCAAAAACTTGACAAAGTACATCTTTTGTGTGCCTCGCTGACAAAGACAACCATTGAGGGAACTACAGTGTGCGTCTGTCAGATAGGCAGAGGAGCTGGATCACATGTCATAGAAACACTGCAGCGGGAGAATATATAAAAGGCATTCTTTAAAGGAACCTCACTGGTTCAGAGAATAAAACTGGCCTTCACCTGAAGTGGTTTTCATTTCCATTTTCCAAAATAAAATGATTTTACTTTCTGAGCAACAACTAGAGAACACTTGAGCTCAGAGTAGACCCTCAGCTGTACCACAGACTGAAAGGAGAGCGCATTTCACACCTATAAAACCTATATACACTGTAGGTGCCCTGTTAAACTCCATCATCAAACTCCATTAGTGCTATTAGATTTTATGGGGTGCTACACAGCATCACACCAAACTACATTACAGAAATGCTTCTGCTTCTCTCATCTAAACTTTATACTGCAATACCATTATATACCATTATACTGCAAACCGCTGTAACATTACAGGGGAAGGTGACACTTTAAAACATAAACTATCATTTATTTTGTCTGTCTTTCATGTAATATTTTAATAAATTTATAGTTTTAGTATTTTGTACACATATGTCATTTTACTGTCAGCATTACAATTTTTAATTTATTTTAATGTTATCATAATTAATTTTATAATACAAATGGATTACAATGTGTAAAATATCATAATTTATTCTCCTATTATCGTTGTTATTAAATAAAATATGTATGTGTATCCTATCAAAATATTTTTTATTTTCTCTCTTCTTTCTCAGCTTTCTTTCCTTCATCTGTTTTGGCTTTTGTTTATTACGTGGATTCACCTTAAGTGTATTTTTAAATTGTGTTCCTTACGTTTACTTGGATACTTTAAGTTGAAATTCTCGAAAGTCAAACTTTTGATTTGTGTTCTAATGAATACCACCATTGTCAGTCCTATCCTTAGAGGTTTGTGAGGTTTTTTCATTCATTCAAAAATCTTTTGTAAATTGTAATCCAACACAGGTGTCCATGCTCTTTTCCCAAAGTGCTGACAATTTTTTTATTTAATTTTGCAGAATTTTGCAAAATGCAGAATCAGCCAGGAGGAAGCACAAAAATCTAAGCACTGGTGTCAGAATATTACCTGAGGTAGCA
This sequence comes from Antennarius maculatus, assembly GCA_013358685.1. Lineage (NCBI taxonomy): Eukaryota > Metazoa > Chordata > Actinopteri > Lophiiformes > Antennariidae > Antennarius > Antennarius maculatus. The sequence goes on from CM023606.1 coordinate 21,433,745, forward strand.
AAGACAAATGGTGAAAGAATGAAAATTAAATATAGGGAGAAATAATGGTTCAAACACACATTTACTACAGTAATAAAGGTTTCAGTTATTTCTTGTAAGTGCTGCTAAAAATGACAAAATACAATTCCAATGAAAAACGATTATGGAGGCAGATTTGTTTTCAATGTCATTCAAACTATATATGTATTGTCACAAGACTACAACCAATTAAAACATGGAATTAATGACATATTTGTATAGTTGTTTTAATATATTTCCATCTTCTAAATGTCTGCTCAGAACATGGTGAACATTTATATAGTGATGAATAGAACAATCTTGACAGTTTGCAGATTGATAAAGATTTTAACACCTTGAGGGAATGGTATCTCCTTCATCTTCACAACAGGAATCCTTTTAATTGAACATCATGCATAGGTACATCATAATAAAGTTCTCCCAGTAATCATGATAACCACATTAATACTTGCACATATTCCTTAGTTATATACTTTTGAGACAAATCCAAGATTCATTCAAAATTTCTGTACATTTGACAAAACTATCAAACACATACTCACCAGAGGGGGCGCTCTTACACTTCTGTACATTGCACTCCTGGGTGGTCTCAGGCTGCAGCTTATGGTCACATTGTTGTTGGTCCACTGCCTCATCTGTCTCAGCCTTTGTGTTAACACATTTGATGAGTCGACGCTGGATTCCGCCACCACAAGAAGCTGAACACTGCAGAGGTTTGAAAAGCATTTAAATGTCTGGCATTGTGAAAGCATCCTTCTTGCCGCAGTGTCCAACGTTTTCCAGTCCAGTCCTCATAGATTTTGTTATTGTCATGTATTCAGGTAAATATCCTGTAACATATAATTCAACAAATCCTTGAATAGAATGGATGGGATTTCTCAATCCAGTTCGAATTAATGCACATTACAAATTAATATTTTTCTGTTACGTTCCAGATTGGATGCACTGCATATTAGTCTCAATACATGAACAAATTATTAGCAATAGAAGGAGCAGTCACATAGTGCTATAGACTGTAAAATATGCTAATCCATAAACCAATGAAGCAGCATCCTATTGTTGGTCTCCCTAGATTATAATGACACACTCTGTCCATTGGGTGACATTTGGACCACATTAAATGAGATTGACTCCACTATTTATACTGTAATGCAGAAAGTAAAAGCTGTATTTCTGTCTGTCCGTCCATCCAACCATCCTCTTGTAGATGAGACAATCACAGCCAAATATCCAACTTGTGGGTAACCTGCTGGATATGGGTGAAAGGTGGGGTAAGCCCAGGATGCATCGCCAGGATATTGCCGGGCCACACAAAGACAAACAAGCACTCATGCACACACTCATACCTATGGAGAATATAGAATTGGAGAGCATGGAGAGAACCCACAGCAACCTTTTTGCTGTGAAGCAACAGTGCAACCCACTGCGCCACCGTGCCACCCGTTTTAATAAAATGTAAGATAAATTTTATGATACTTAATTACGTTTAAATCAGAGAAGAATTACAGTCTTTACAAAACCAGTCTATGAATCTTCAATTTTTCATTATAATGAATCTTTGTCGTAGATTTAACTGTTTGTGTGTGTGTGTGTGTGTGTGTGTGTGTGTTTATGTACTGTACCTGTCCCCAAGATCCAGTAAGCCACTGTGTACAAGACTGATTATTACAGGACTGTATGTTTGTGGGCTGAAGCTCCCTGTTGCAGCGATCTTCTTCTGGACAAGCAACTATGCGTTGCTGCTCCCCTCCTCCACACACCTCAGAGCACTGAACACACGCACACACACGCATACACACACACGCGCACGCACACGCACACAAACACACACACACACACACACACACACACACACACACACACACACACACACACACACGTTTGTCATCTATGAATCCATTTGACGTCTTCTCTGCACCTACCTATGTAATAAATGCTATTTGTTGCTGTATTTCAAATAGATGGACTAGTATCAAAGGAACATTGAACTTTTTCTGCATGTGCCAACAGGAAACTGCAAATTTATTTTGCATAAATTAAAACAGAGTGAGTTTTTTTTAAATTGCTGAACGAAACCTGAATGAATTATTTTTCCCATTCATCTAATGTTTACATAATCCATTTAAAGGTGGTCATTTGTTAGTGAATTCAACAACTATCATGACCTCTGTCAGTAGTTAATTTATTCTCAATTCTGTGCCTTTTCAGTGTTTTCCTGCATTAATATTTCCTGTCATTTCAGAGCCCTCTCCACCTCCCTTTTCTCACTCAGCTCATCCCCTTCACAAAAAGTTCCACCTACCTTAAGGCATTTAGAAAACACCAAAAAATAGGGAAAAAAGATAATGTTAAAGGACATTAAGAAATTTTTAAAATATGTGTGACTTCCCATGACTCACCTGACCCCAGGACGAGGTGTACCAGTCGAGACATGGTTGAAGGTTACAGGGCATTTGGGTCAGTGGCCTGGAGGACATGGCCCGGCAGTGGAAAGGTCGCAGGAGTCTTTGGTCTCGCGTGTCAAAGCATTGCACCTCTCGAGATTTAATGCCACCATCACAATTCTTAGAGCACTGGGAAAAAATGTGAGTATGACTGTACTATGATACAAACATCATGACCAAACCATTCATGCACAGCACTGAGGCTAATGCAACTGGTTTTGTCGAGTGGTTTTAATGGGTTTCATCACCTTTTTTTTGAAGAAAGAGATGAGTTGCAAAGCGTCTTCAAAAACAAACTGCAACCCAGTTTAATTTGATTAATTTTTATAGGCAAATAAAACAAAAGAGCTTGAATAATAAATTAATTTCATGACAAATCCTCCAGGATCATCAAATACAATTCACCCTGAGGGTCCCCGTCAAATATCAAGGTAATAAATCCCAAAGTTACTCTGACATTTCTCTGAAAAACAAACATTCCCCGAAGGTGGAGATCAAATCAATGGACTGCCAACGTAATCAAAATCTAGATTTCCTCGGTGGAACAACAATACAGTATTGTGTTTCATATGATATCCATTTCAACTCTTATATAAATACCCCAATATATGCATGCAGTCTGGCAATTTTTCAGAATGAAAAACTAAAATAAAATCACTATCAGCGATCATATTGATTTTAATGTGGAATAGCCTTACCTTATTCCATTCCTCAACTTTCCATGTAGCGCAGGGGCGCAGGTAACATCGCTGGGCTGGTGCAGGCCTCTTGGCTGGGTTACAGTCAGACTCTGAGCCAGTACTGCATGCCAAAGTCCTCCAGATAGCTCCCAGACCACAACTGGTTGAGCACTGGCCACAAATGTAGTTAACACATGAGAACACGACTTAAATTTGATATTTGAGGAATAGATGCTAAAACATCTACAAAATGCATTAGAAAACTCACTGATAACCATTATGTAAAGTTCCAGTATTCTTTGTGTTCATGGTCACGCTGAACTTTAGTAGCTCTAAGAGAAATGGTGTCCCCACAAAATTTAGTTAAACGTGTGCAAGAAACAAAACTAGAAGTGTCCGCATAATCAAAGCAGGCAGCCCCATAAATGATGACACACAATTTGTTCTACAGTTTAACTCTAACAGCAGAATGGGTGAGTTCATGTAGACTCACAGAGCTCCAGTTGCCGGTGACCCAGTGGGCTGTGGTAGGGGGGGAGTGTGGAGGATGATGTTTTAACAGATGTTGTTTGCAGTAAAGGAGGGTGGCTTGGGAAAATAGATGTAGCAGGTGTTGATTCCAGGTGTAGTCCAGACAGTGTGCTTTGTTGAGGACCTGTGCCATTGGGGAGCTGGTATATAGGGCTGAGATCACCGTTACTACTGGGCGTCACCATCTCGGGAAGGTCTTCTTCACTGTTGTCAAAACCCACTGAATGGAATGATGGAGTGCGGTATGTGGAATTTGTTCCAGGTCTCTGACTGAAGGCAGGTTCTCTGGGCTTATATTTCACTGAAGTTGGCAGGAAGTCAGTAGGAGAAGGCTGCGTTGTTGCTTGCAGGTTTGTGGGAGTTATGATTTCTTTTCCAGTTACAGATATGGAGTCATCAGAGGTCTCTTGGTTTATTGAGTTTATGAGAGTGGGAGCAGAGAGAGAAGTGGGTTTCTTTGAGGCAGGAAGTGAAGTTCCACTGAGGTCTGGGTCAGAATCCCATGAATACTGATAAGTAGAAGAAACTGTGTCAAAATCAGTCTGATCTAAGTCAAAATGCTCCAATGTGAAGGCCGTTTGCAATATATTTGACTGACTGGTTGTGTGAGGTATTACTGAAGTATTGTGGTCTAGTTGGACTTCAGACTTATCCTGAATTGTTGTTTCTGTTGTGGGTTCTTGACTTTCTACATCATCTTGTCTTGGAGAGATATCTAAACCTGTGCTTTTCTGTACAGCTGTATTAGTGATGGTTTGGTACTCTGGAGTGGGAGCAGCCTGTATGGAAGCCAGAGTGACATTCTCAATAATGTTCCCATCCTCAGTGAAACTGTCGTAGTTACTTTCATTCTCTTCTATATATTTTACATCCTGTGTGGTTTCTTTTGTAGAGAATGACAGGATCGGCATTGTGGTAATATCCTCTGGCTTCCATATATTATAGTCTGCCTCCTGTATGGTTTTTGAATGGCGAGTTGTTGACAATGGAGGTGAGTGAGTGGTAAACACAGGAATAAGGTAATCTTCAGAGAGAAAGTCACTCGAATACTCCGGGTTAGTTTGCACAGCCTCGTTTGTTGTTGAGTTTCTATTGTCTATTACAATGTCCAGAATTGTGTTCTCTGGTTGTTTTGTAGTCTCCAAGTAAGCGTCTTTGGTTGGCTCGACCTCCTGCGAAGCATTGGTTCTGTGACTGTCTCCTGAGTCATAGTCATTGCTCTCAAAGTCGGTGGACAAGTCTTCGTGGAAGTTGATGAAATTATAGTCATAATAAAAATCGTCCACCTGAACCGGAGATCGATCATCATTTTCAATGATGTTGTGGTAGAGAAAATCTCCCTTGACAACATTATTGAGGTTATTGTGAGTTCTTGGCTGAGCTCTGGTGGTGCTGTACTTAGGTTGAGGTTTGACTTCAGGTATAGAGTTTATTTCATTGAGCACCTCTTTGCTCGACCAGCCACTTCCAGACCAGTCAACATCAAAATTATCCACTACTGGTGGGCAGTCCTGGATGAAGCAGACGCTAACAGCAAGTGGCATCTTTTGGGGGTCACAGCCAATGCCTGTGTTTCTAGAGCAGGTTACATTACGGTGCCGGACTCCATTTCCACAAGTCAGAGAACACTGCACAGGAAAACACACACATCCATCATCACAGAGGTTACAGCAAAAACATGTACCTATGATTTAACAGCCCAAGGTCATTGTGCATGTGTCAATTATATCAGCTGTAGCTTGACCATCTCCCGGACTATGATAATCCTAAATGTCAAAGTCAACTAACATGCTGAGCATAAGTATGCACAAATGTTTCCCTTGATTAAAATTTGAACATATTAGCATGCTAACTATCAATAACTAGCTATTATCATACAAATAACAGACTGGTGGGAATGTCTATAGATTTGCTGGTATTTGGTCATCGATTGAATGTAAATTATAAATAAAATTAAGCATTCAACAAAGGTTGTACATGTACATGTCGATGAAATGTCATTGCAATCCTTCCAATTTTAATTTAATTTCTTTCAAAAACACAAATGTCAGCTGAATAATGCAAGAGGAAATGTCAGAGGACAGTTAATAGGCTTCATTCTATTTGTATCACACTCTTCTTCATTTCCTTTCGGCTTTTCCACAGTGATTCAGTTGCCTCCATCTAACCCTGTCTAACCCTGCCACCTCTCCCAAACACTTCCATACCTCTACAGGTATATCATCAGGACCGAGTGCCTTTCCACTCTTCATCCTCTTCAATGCCCTCCTCAATTCATCCTGATTAATCTTTGCTACTTCCCGGTCCACAACCCCTTCTAGTCTTTGTTCTCTCTCATTTTCCTCGTTCATCAACTCTTCAAAGTATTCTTTCCATCTTCTCATCACACTACTGGCACCTGTCAATAGACTTCCATCCCCATCCTTAATCACACTAACCTGCTGCATGTCCTTCCCATCTCTGTCTCTCTGTCTTGCCAACCTGTATAGATCAGTCTCTCTCTCCTTACTGTCCGACCTAGCATACAAGTCATCATAAGCCCCTTGCTTGGCCTTTGCTACCTCTACTTTCACCTTATGCTGCATTTCGCTGTACTCCAGTCTACTCTCCTCAGTCCTCTCAGTGTCCCACTTCTTCTTAGCTAACTTCTTTCTCTGTATACACTCCTGCACTTCCTCATTCCACCAAGTCTCCTTATTTACTTTCCTTCCAGATGACACACCAAATACTCTCCTACCTGTCTCCCTGATCACATTAGCTGTAGTAGTTCAGTCATCTGGAAGCACCTCCTGACCACCCAGGGCCTGTCTTAACTCCTTCCTAAAAGTCATGCAACACTCTTCCTTTTTCAGCTTCCACCATTTCGTCTTCTGCTCTGTCTTTGCCCTCTTCATCTTCCTCACCACCAGAGTCATCCTACACACCACCATCCTATGCTATTTGGCTACACTCTCACCTACCACTACTTTGCAGTCACTGATCTCCTTCAGATTACACCGTCTAAAAGATGTAGTCTACCTCCTACCGCCACTCTTATAGGTCACCCTATGTTCCTGCCTCTCGTGGAAGAAAGTATTCACTATAGCCTTTTTCATCTTTTTTGCAATGTCAACCACCATCTGTCCAATAGAACAACTTGAACCCTGTTCCTAAACTTCTAACCTTTCTACTTTTCCAACTGCTGAGGCGCCCTTGAGCAAGGTACTGTCCCCCTTATAAGCTGTTCATTCGGGTGCTCCACGAAGGGGCTGCCCGCCACTCTACCTGCCCCTGCATGCTTACAGGCCCCTTGTGTGTGTTTGTGTGTTCAGGGCCTATATACACTAATATATATATGCATGTGTACTAACTAACTAGAGTGAGCCACTAATTTCCTTGCGGGGATTAATTCAGTAAAATTAAAAATTTTTAAACATTAAATTAAAACAGTAGTCCATTTTCCACCGGCACCCTGTAGGTGAACAGCACCGATGGCGGTCATTGTTAACCCGGGCCTCGACCAATCTGGTATGGAAGTCATAGATTTGATTTGCATGTTTGATTTGGCAAAAGTTTTACATCTAATGCCCTTCTTGACACAACCCTTTGTATTTATCCGGGTTTGAGACCGGCACAATAAGACACTGGCTTTTGCCCTCTTGCAGCTTAAGTCATGTTATTATGACTTATTATGTCATGTTTCTAAGACTTGTCAGAAAAATTACATAAAAAATCAAATACTCTACTACCATAATATAATCCATCCATCATGGCTGGTCTCACGACTCTTCTGCCACATAAAACACCTTCACCTCCTAACCACAATCACAGTTGTTTTGGATTGTTGACCCCAAGTATTTAAATCCTCCACCTTCACTATTTCTTCTCCCTGCAGCCTCACTCTTCCTTCTCCAAGCTCTTATTTATGCACAAATATTCTGTTTCACTTAGGCTAGTCTTCATTCCTCTCCTCTCCAACGACACCACCTTTCTACATGTTCCTCTACCTGAAAGTCATAGACTTTCTCTAGATCTACCAACACACAATGGAGCTCCTTCTGACATTTGTGTTTCCCCATCAACACCCTCAAGGCAAATAATAAATCTGTCTATTCTTCCTAGGCATGAAACTATATTGTTGCTATAAATACTCACTTCTGTCATGAGTCTAGCTTGTACTACTTGTTTCCACAACTTCACTGTGTGACTCATCAACTTTAACTCTCTATAATTCCCACAACACTGCACATCACCCTTGGTCTTAAAAATAAGCACGAGCACACTTTTCCTCCTTTCCTCAGGCATCTCCTGATCAAAAAGTCCATAGCCACCTCTACTAGATACTTCCATACGTCCACAGGAATGTCATCTGGACCAACTGCCGTCCTGTTCTTCAACCTCTCTACTGCCATTCTAACTTCACCCTTACTAATCACTGCTACTTTCTAGTCCACCACACGTGTCGCTGGCTTGTGCCCCTGTAGGGCTGCTTGACGTGAAATCTTCATGTTATGCTGCTCGATGTGGATTGCGGCAGAGCAGGGAACTACATCAGACAGACATGAATGGCGTGTGGTTGTTCGTATCTACGAATCTTCGTAAGTTGGGTGTTTATATCTTAAGGACTACCTGTATTGTCTATTTGTAACCACCAATGTGAGTTTCTTCGTTTGAAGGACTTTAATCTTTAAGTTCAGTATTCAGAAGATGCTTTAGATGTATGTGGCAAAATGAAGAAATGCAACACTCAAGAGCATGAATAACTTTCTCTATGAATCCTGCATACTATCATGTTATAATTTTATACAAGAAACATTTAAGAAAAGTAGCTACAAGAATATTTGATGAGTACTTTTGACTTTTGAACCCAAAACTCACCTTAGACCAGCTGCTCATGGCCCAGTCAGCAGGACAGGGTATGTGTGTGTTACAGGAGGATAGTGACTCAGGTTTGGGCATGTGTTCACATTCACTGGGCTGCAGGGCTTTTTGCTCCTCAACATTAACTGCCTGAATGCAGAGCACTGTCCGTTTAGTCTGGCCCAGAGTTCCACAGCTTGATGAGCATTTCTGCCACTCTCCGACCCACCATCTAAAAAAATTACAGGAGTTTACAGTTGAAATCAATCTGTTTTTCAACTAACAGTTTCCCCTTTCCTCCCGAGCTCTTCTATACAAACAGCTCCTTTTAATGATCACTTGACAAATGCAGACGCTAGTTCTATACAAACAATACATACTTTAAGGAGAGAAAAAGACGCAACATATTTCTTATTTTCACATTTATATTAACATCGGCATCGACACTTTCTTCCTTGTACTTGCACAAAGTCAAGCACTTGCTCTTGGAGGAAATAAATTGTATCTGATTGTGATTGTCCTTGAATAGTGATGCAGATGTTCTCTAATAACTGGGAGGTAAACTCACATGGCTGGACATGGGTCCTTGTTACAGCTGGTTTGGTTATCATCAGGCCGAGTCAAGGGGTCGCACAAATGGCCTTCCGCAATTCCAGTTGTCTTCTCCACACAGTGAACAATCTGCCTCTGAACACCTACGCCAGAGAAAAGATTGTGGCTAAACACACAAACCCACAAATGACTGCTGCAGACCTTGTATATAAATTAGTGGAGCATCTGGTTGGCTGTTATTATTGACATATTAATAGTAGGTGGTTGTGAATCATGTTATAGAACCAGAATCATATAAGCAACACGGCTGTGATGTCATTATGTCAGGTATACTGGTCTTAACTCTGTTCTCGTCAATGGTAAAGAAGATGAAGAGGGCGAGAGCGCAACACTTTTGACAATATTCAAGTTGCATGTTTCAAGTTTCAGTTTTAGTTTCTCAAACACGGACAAAAGAAAAATCTTGTTTATTTATTGCACAATTCTGTTAGATTTTAATCTAATTTTTTGTTATACAACACAAAGAATATGTAACTCAATGACAACCTCAACTTTACTCTTTCATATGTCATCAAATACTAATAGCTCATATTTAACACCAGCTTGTTATGACACTGAAGCACTGATAATGCAGGTTTCACACAGCATTACACAAAGCTATACCAGGATCTCCAAAGGATATGACAGATTTATTTCCTCCTGTGAGGCCTCTTTCCAAAATTACTCTCGCCCTCCTGAGGAGAATTGCACCTCATCATCCCCTCCCTGTGCCCCCTGCTCATCTCCTGCTGAAGGCTATGATGCTATGATACTAATTTCCTCCTTCAAAGCATCTCTTTAAGAGTACAGCAGCCAAATGGAGAGATAAATGCAAAAGAAATGGATTGTATGATAGTCACCTAACTGGAACATGGATAAATGGATTCTGAATGTGTCACATGCTTGTTTCGTGCATGTGGACCAAAGGCAAGCAATGGCTCACAACATAACAAATCAATATGTGGGAAAATGGGGGAGATTTTTTTTCAGCAATACCTTCAAGGATGTTTTTGTATAACCTGGGAAATAAAGCTCTCATGGCCTCAAACTAAAATTAATTGAAACATTGCAGGATGGAAATATAAAATTATGACAATATAATCCCATGTGAGCTTCAAATTGATGTTTGATTTGTTGTTTGTATAATCAGCCCAAGACCAAAAAGGCAGCTACATTTAGGAATTACAGTACTGTATTTACATGGTACTTATCAGTTTGCCTGCCAACAAATACAACTTTTGTTCCTTCGTCATAACAATAATAAAATATCTGCACCCAGTTATCTGTGTTTAAAACCTCAGAGCAGGTTGTGAAATTGTAAGCCCTACTAGATTTAGACAAACATTACATCCATTTAAAGTCATAAACAGATGTGCTTGATGCGGTGGTTAGATCAAGTACTGAGGCTTTAATCTCCTTTGTAAAATAAATCTTAATGTGAAGAACGTTTCATTCAGTGTCAAAATTAAGTTGCAGGTGTAACCCTGCCAGTATAAAGGGTTACTGTCAGTTGTAATCTATTACTGAAAGTGTTATTTAATTCAGAAATGTATTAGAAATACCTTTAGCAATATTATTGTGAAAAAGGAAGTCAGTGACTTTTGTTTTGAAAAGGCCCGCCAAAGCGGCACAGGTGACTTCCGCCGAGGCAGCGCGCGAAAGAGTGAGGAGAAAGACGGCGGAGTGACGAGAGAGACAGTGGAGAGAAGGATTAGCGAGAAAAAAGATGTTCCCGTGCACCACGCTGGAATATTAATGAGCGAAAGGAACTTTTGACAACAAGTTTTTGTGGGATTATCAAGACTTGGATATTTTGAACTGTTTTCTGCGGAAATCTATCACGGGAATCCACGGAGATCGATAATTGATGCTGGCGCCACACGTCGCCATTTCGGACTCCAGATTCAACGCAGTGTCCAGTCCAAAGATGGCGAGCCACTGTTCCAGGATCTGATACGGAACCGATTGAGCTAAGGATTTGTTGAATTTCTTTGGATGGACAAGGACTTTGGAGTTCTACTTCTGCGGTAGGAAAACTTATTCTTTGCACCCCCTGCAGAGGAAACCATTACTGAAAGCCTGAGATACAGAACCCCGGGGTATGTGTATGTGGGTTTTTATTATTTTATTGATTTTCGGGCCCATTTTCTTTCATTGTTCAATGTTATTTTATATGATGTTCTGAATTAGTAGTAGAGATGACCGTTTAAGTTATGAAGTTCCAATACATGTCATCTAACCAAGAATTACTGAGTTGTCTCATTTATTACAACTCCTGCTCCAGTAGTCAAACCTCCGCATTGGCCAACATCCAGTAAGTTCTCAGACTTTAACTCGCTAAATTCAGAACAGGTGCTGCATAACAATCTTTTTTAAATAGCTGTCAAACTTTGACCTCCCTTCAGAATTCCGATAAATTGTATAATAACACGTTTTGTAAAACAACTTCATGTCAGTACCAGCTTTTCAAAAACCCATGAAATAATAGCCTTGACACATTCATGTGTTTCACGGAAACACATGAATGTAGTAAGCCTCTGAAAACGCGCCACTCACACCTAAAATGACTTAATGTTACTTGTGTAAGGTTCCAATCAAGTTGAATATTCTAAATTCAGTTTTTTGAATCAGGATTGCATTTGTGACAAAGCATCAATTTATTTCTCGTACCTGTTCCACAGGTGACACTGCATTCAGTCCAGGAACCATATTTCCAGAAGAAACCTGACCCACGGGTGTCATTATCCTCTGAAACATTTTGACTGATGGTATACTCGTATCGCACTCCTGGATTGGTCTCCTGAAAAAGAAGCTGTAACACACAAGACGAACAGATTAATAAACTTTGACAAAGAAACTGGACCCTAACCCAACTTCTTTCATCCACTTCACTGGAGTCATTAGCTGCTGCAACCACTGTCCGAACACACAGGGGGTGTATGTATATCAGAAACTATTCCCTTTCAGCGTCCATGGAGAGTGCAACTTTTCGGACAGACTAATTATTATACTTACTTCAACCTCTAGCCATGTCTGATTGACACATTGCTTGTTAGCAGTCCAAATGACTGAAGACTTGAAGAAACAAATATTCATCTCTACAAACCTCACCTGTGGAGCTCCCTGGATACATTTAAAGGGAAGGAACTACAATCCAGGAAATCAAAAAGTATACGATGTTAATTTGGTCAAAATGAAAGTAAAAATGCTGTTTATTTGAACTACAGTGTGCCCTCGCGCATTTGCTCATCAACGCTCGCGATTTCATCTCATCGCGGTTTTTTGGTAGGCAGTCACGTGATACTGTACACGCATTCTATTGTCTGACGTCATCTGGAAGTGCCCTACGTTCCGTGAGTCTTGGACTTACGTGAGACACAAAGTGCTTTAAACTGTCGATAAGACTGTGGGAAAAGGTAATACGGATAGAAAGTGGTTTAATATCAGTATGGGGAGGGTTCATAAACGTTTAAATTACCATAAATAATAAGATAAATAGTCTGTTGCTCTATCGCGGAATTCGTTAATAATGTGTAGTTCATAGAACACATTAACCGTGAGGAACAAGGGCGCACTGTATATGTGAATTCCTCAATTTGTGAAGGAAATATCCAAAGTTTTGATGTTTTGTTAATTTCTTGAATTATTGTCAACACAAAGAATTGTCACATTGCTTTATAGAAACTGACCTTAACCCTTGGGTGGCAGGTTCCAACCAAGGGAGTTAAATCCTGAATGGTAAAATCCTAAATGGTATCATTACACTATCATTTACACTGTAAACCATTAGTCTCACCTGGATCCACAGTGGTTCCATGGTGGGGCCAGGGGATGTCAGGTTCTCCAGGTGTCCTGTCCTCTCATACGTGAACACCGTCCCGGCTGCCTTGTAGTCTCCATTCCACTGGATCGTCCAGCCACCGTTCAGAAAATATTTATTGGGGCTGTCACTTCGTAGTGCCAAGAAATTCCCAGCTTCAGCCACTTCCTCAATGTGGATATCCCGGGCTCCCTCTGGGATCAGTCCAATGTCTACATATCCTAAAAAAAAGTTTTTATCAGTGGCAAATATTCACAGGGTGTTAGTGAACAATGAAAAAAATAGTGGAGAGGAAGGATGGGTCTATGTGATACAACATCTATACTCATACTGACTCTCACTGATTCTCTGAAAAATGACAAGAGGAAGAGGAAAATCGGAGGATATTCTAGACCAGATGGTCTCATCTATGAAAGAGTTAAAGAGTGAGTTAAAGAGCGACTTTGATAAGTTAAGGAGTGACTGATAAAAAGTTGGAAAAAAAGATAAAACCTGTGCTAGACGTTATGAAAGAAATGAAGGATGAAATGAAAATCCAGGAAGACATGGATGAAAAAGACTGAAGAACTGTTGTCTTAGAACAGGGACGACAAAGAATGGAAGATTTGGAACAAATCATTCGCATGAATGATGTGATCATCCCTGGCATCAAAATGAAGCTGAGGAATTACACAAATGCTGTGGCCAGGGGAGATGGAACTGAGCTCAGCACTGACATTGATACTGTGGAACAAGCGAGTTCTCAACTGAGGGATCTGGAGATAACTATAGATCTGGACCAGATTGAGACATGTTACCCATTACCATCTGGAGGTAGGAGACCACCTGCAGTGCTGATAAAATTCCAGAATCGTAAACACAAAATTGTTCTTCTGAAACAAGGCTTCAAACTGAAAGGAATAAATGTTTACATTAATGAGAATCTCACTAAAAGAATGCTGATATCACGAAAAAAGCTTGACAACTGAAGAAGAATGGGTTGATCGACAACACCTGGACAAACAACTGCAGGATCTTGATCAAAACAAAGGGGCTTTCTCCAGAGCAGATGAAAACAATGGTGATCAGGATGCAGAAGAGTTGGTGAAATACAAGCAATAAAGATGGACAAGAGTTGTTACTACACCAAAGATCTGTACAACAGAATCACTTCAATAGTGGGAGTTCTACACCAATTTTGGACACATCAAGAAGTATATGGAACATTTGAAAAATCATTCAACATCATCAATGTCAGAAACATGGATTAATGAAAAAACCCGGATTTCTGCTTGAGAGAAAACATTTAAGTTTTAGACTTTAAAGAGCATGTTGATATCTGTTGACAACATAATAACATGTGAAACTGTTAAGTGTAACAAACTGGTTAATTTTTGGATAAACACTATCTGCTGAAAGAGGTGAATATGATCATTATATTCTTGTGAAGAACACTGGCAAGGTCAACTTCTTGTTTTGACTATAATGTTAACATACCTTGCTGTTCCTAGGAAGAATGTAAACATGGTCATGCACCAGGTTATATCTGGGACAAAGACTAATATCTGGAAAGGAATAAGAGTATGAACGTCTGTCAAAATTCAGTGGCTGAACTGGTTGAAAACATTTAATGTCTGAGTTTGTTGATTACACATTGTAATGAGAGAGATGTTCGTTGATTCTGGGGAATGGGATTTTCACAAGCCTATTGGCTCCTACCTTTGTTAGCCCTTTGTTTTCAGATGTTGTAGTTGATGTTGTAAATGTGATGAAGGTGTAAAGTTTGTTATATTAACATGTCTGAAAAAATAAACTAAATAAATAGTGGTGTGTTAGTGTATTTCTGAATTTTGTTTCTCTAGCTGTGGAGTCATAAATGATGGCCATTTCAGTCAGTTTGTTTTGTGACGTAGTTATGGGACATCTCTGAAAGGTGTGGCTGTGGGTTCTTCTGTGCGAGTGACAATAAAAGGAGTACGGCTGACACGACTCCAAAAGTGATGGTTTTTGTCCCATTTGAAAGAAGTTATCCCATTTGAGAGAAGTTATACATGCATATATATATATATATATATATATATATATATATATATATATATATATATATATATAGAATGCAGGAGGTTGTGGGTTCGAATGCAGGAGGTTGTGGGTTCGAATCCCGGTCGGGACAAACACAATCCAGTCAATCCCGGAGGGGTGTGGCCTGGAATGCAGGAGGGTGTGTAGGCTCGTATAGCATTAAGGGTCTTTAGGCAAGACCCTTAATGCTATACAAGCCTACCTCAATCATGAGTGAACACAGGAAAGATAGAGTCACACCGGCTTGGACGTCGCCCGGGTCAACAAGGTCCGCGTCAGTTGCTAGGGAACCAGGGCAATCTGATGAGAAATGGGTTACTGGAACAAGACACACATGGACAAGGGCGGAGAATACGGACTTGTTGGAATGCTACTACACGAGTAATCCCAGAGAGAGGGGCTATATGGGGCGGATGTGGGACCAATGGATGCTTCGAAACCCACAATCAAGGCTAACAAAGAAACAGCTGTTAGCACAGTGTTCCAACAGTGTTCCAACATCCGTAACCACAACTAGAGATCGATGAAATACTACAACAATGCTACGGCAAGGGGGAGCCAGGACGCCAGGTCTGCGGGGGGATTTCACCATCCCCCCCCACAATCTGAGATTGGGTACCAAGCTCCAAGAGACATAGACAGCCTCAATACAAGAGCTGCCGACCTGACCAAATGGAAACCTGGAGCCTCCGACAAATACCAAAGCTAAGTTGTCTGCTAGAAGATAAATAAAGATAAATAAAGGGGTACCCAGGATCTGCTAGAAGATGTGAATGCTGCAATAAGAACCATCCCCACAGGGAACATAACTGAGACCAACAAGCTGATCCACAGTACAGCAACAGTAATCCTCGAGATGCTGGGATATAAGATCAACACAAGGCATAACAAACAATACCCTCACAATAAACAATACCCTCCATGGAAGAGACGGGTTAGAGGCCAAGATAAAGGCGACACGGAGAGAAGTCAGCCAGCTAGCCGAGCTACAGAAGGGGAACATGGTGAATAAAGGGGTACCCAAGAAATACAGCAAGCTCTCCATACCTGAAGCACTCGAAACTGCCAAACAGAGACTAACGGTTCTGGCTACCCGACTGAAGAGATACACCAAGGAGATAGAGGCCAGGAGAATAAACAAGACCTTCTCCACTCAACCAGCAAAGGTGTACTCTCAGTGGCAGGGAAATAGCATCCAGTCAACATCATAGTCATCATCATAGCATCACACAACACCGATGCCCAGTGGCTAGTGGCTAAAGAAGCTGACACCACTCCATGAGCATCTAGCAGCACAGATGAACCAGCTGCTAAGGGATGGGACGCACCCAAAATGGTTGACTGAAGGCAGGACAGTCCTCATCATGAAAGACCCACAAAAGGGATCTACCCCATCCAACTACTGGCCAATAACCTGTCTCTGTACAACATGGAAGCTCCTGTCAGGCATCATGGCGGCTAAGATGAGTAGGCACATGGATCAATATATGAGCGGGGCACAGAAAGGAATTGGTAGCAACACCAGGGGAGCCAAGCACCAGCTACTGGTGGACAGAGCAGTACACAGAGACTGTAAGAATAGGCAGACCAACTTGTGCACCGCCTGGATAGATCACCAGAAACCCTATGATTCAATGCCACACACGTGGATACTGGAATGTCTGGAACTGTATAAGATCAACAGGACACTAAGAGCCTTCATCAAGAACTCAATGGGAATGTGGAAGACAACTCTGGAGACTAACTTCAAGCCAATTGCCCAAGTTAACATCAAGTGCGGCATATACCAAGGGGATGCACTATCACCACTGCTGTTCTGCATAGGCCTGAACCCCCTCAGTCACATCATCACAAAGAGTGGCTATGGATACCGATTTCGAAGAGGGACAACAATCAGCCATCTCCTCTACATGGATGACATCAAGCTGTATGCCAGGAATGAGCTATAAATTGACTCACTGATCCACACCACCAGGATCTACAGCGACGACATAGGGATGTCATTCGGATTAGACAAATGTGGCCGGATGGTATCAAGAAGAGGCAAGATGATCAGAACTGAAGGGGTTGACCTACCAGGGGGCAGGATAGAAGACATCAAGGACAGCTACAAATACCTTGGAATCCCACAGGCTAATGGCAATCATGAGGAGGCCGCAAGGACGTTATCCACAGCCAAATACCTCCAGAGAGTAAGGCAAGTCCTGAGAAGTCAGCTGAATGGCAAGAACAAGGTCCGAGCCATCAACATGTATGCACTGTCGGTCATCAGATACCCCGCTGGGATCATAAGCTGGCCAAAGGAGGAGATAGAAGCCACAGATATCAAGACTAGAAAGCTCCTCACCATGCATGGAGGGTTTCACCCCAAGTCCAGCACCCTGAGGCTGTACACTAAGCGAAAAGAGGGAGGCCGAGGACTAGTGAGCATCAGGGCCACTGTCCAGGATGAGACATCGAAAATCCAAGAGTACATCAGGAAGATGGCCCCAACAGATGAACTGCTGGGGTGGGGTGTAAGATGCTCGCCAGCTCAGCATACATGGAGAGGCACAACCAAGTAGCCGTGATAGTGTACAATAACATCTGTACCCAGTATGGACTAGAAGTACCCAAATCCCAATGGGACATACCACCAAAGGTGGTTGAGAACGACAAGGCTAAGATCCTGTGGGACTTCAGCTTCCAGATTGACAAACAGCTGCTGGCTAACAAACTGGACATAGTGGTGATGGACAAAGAGCAGAAGAGAGCAGTGGTGATAGATGTGGCGATTCCAGCTGACGCCAACATCAGGAAGAAGGAACACGAAAAGATTGAGAAGTATCAAGGGTTGAAAGAACAGCTGGAACAGATGTGGAAGGTCAAGGTTAATGTGGTAGTAGGAGCACTTGGGGCAGTGACCCCCAAACTGGAAGAGTGGCTTCAGCAGATTCCTGGAACAACATCTGAAGCCTCAGACCAGAAGAGCGCAGTCCTAGGAACAGCTAAGATACTGCGCAGAACCCTCAGACTCCCAGGCCTCTGGTAGAGGACCCGAGCTCGAGGATGACACAGATACCACCCCACAAGCGTGAGAGGGACTTTTTTTTTTTTTTTACATATATACAGTGTGTATGCATGTATATATATATACACACACACACACACACACACACACACACACACACACACACACACACACACACACACACACACACAAACACACACACGTATATATACTGTATATGTACATAGATTATACCGTATCGGCCCGAATATAAAACGGTGTTTTTTGCATTGAAATAAGACTGAAAAAGTGGGGGTTGTCTTACATTCGGGGTCTAGACATTATACCATTCACAACGCTAGATGGCGCCAGATATCTTTAAAGCGAATGCTGAACTTAATTCCCCAGGCCAAAGCGAACTCCTGTCACGAAGAAGAAAAATAAAAACAGCGGTAGCACGAAGAAGAAAAATAAAAATAGCGGTAAGAAAGAAAAGAGAAGAAAATAAGAGAAAAGATAACAGAAAATGGAGAAACGTAGCGACAATCTGGAGAAAAGTAGGTCGGTGCTCGGATGGTAGCAAGGTTGGTGCCACTCACCATTCATTTACAAATGTGATTGCACTTTAGTTTACGTATTTAAATGTTCTGATATTAAGATGTGATACAGGTTTTGCATGATTTGAATGAGGCAAAATAACATGCTTTTTCTCTCAAATATATTGTTATAATCATTTGTTTCAGATGTACTGTAATTATTTTCTGTATAAAAATTAAATTTGGTGTTCAAAAAGTCTTTTTTCAAACTTGAGTCTTGAAAAAGAGGGGGTCGTCATATAATCAGGGTCGTCTTATATTCGGACCAATACGGTATATATATATATAGATTATATGTACATCAAACGCTACATTGGTGGCAGCCGTGGGAGCTGCTTACAGTACTATGAGATGTATTTATTCAAGTTTGACTAGATAGAACATCACTGAAGGCCAAGGTGGGAAATGCACGGCCTGCCACAGGGTTGCAGCTTCATGGAATCCAACCTTCATTTTACAATGACACATGGTATATCAAGATATCTTTTGGAAAAGTTCTAAGGCTAAACTACAATGTCTTGAAACATACCGAGTCCTTCACTCTCCTCAAATGTTCTCCTCACAGTCGTGCAGGTGGAGCCATCACCGTTACAGATGCCGCAGCGATCCTCCACAGCATTGGACTCAATCACATAGTCACAGCCTACGTTCTGTCACACATACACAGCTTAGCACATACATAGAATAGACCCGATAAGGACAAACAAAAATAAATTACAGACCCTATCCTGAAACCTACTCTGGATTATTATATTGTGCATGATACAATGCAAAAAGCACAGAACAGTCAGGGGTGCAGAATAAAACCAGCAAATACTAATGAAATGGAACAATGAAAATGAATTACATTATGATGAAAACTGGTACCTTCTTAGAATTTCATGAAAGAATTAACATTAAGAGTTAACTTCTGTTAAAAGGATGTCATTTTAGAAACAGAAAAAATTAAATTCCTTGATTGCATATGAATGAAAACCAAACAGTCATGATTCAACCTTTAATGTTTTAATGAGATCCTTCAAAATATAACGTCAAGAGGAAAAACGGGAGAAGAAAAATGTTACTAAATGTCAAAATCACAGCATCAATCCTGTGATTGTGGTTCCCTGTGTATCTACACACTGTATCAGATCCTGACATTTTGGCCCAGGTGATCAGCAAGAGCAGAGAGACAACATCTACAATGCTTTCATCTACCACAGAGCTCATTTTCATGCAAATTACTCATCTGGAGAGAAAACAAAGTGAGAGGCTTCTGAATTTTGCATGCTTTAGAGAGCTGACAGAAATACATCAGAGCGGAGGAAACAAGCAGGTATAATGTTGATACCTTACAGATCCCATTGATGCACATATTTCTGCTTTTATTGCCTTCATAGCATGGTGTCCCATCGATGACAGCATCTCGCATCTTTTCTGAAAAATATTCTTTCAGTGGTCGGCAATGCAGCTCACAAGGGCTGACTGAAAGAGTTTAGAGAGACGAACAAAAATCAGAAGAAAAAACTTTTTTATAAGTTAATTGAAGCACTGCTACAAACTGACTCAAGGTCAATGTTTGCTCACCTCTGTTGAAGACTGTTTCCCACTTGTATAATTTGCCTTTGTATGGCATGTTGTTGAAGTGACCACACTGGATGTCTCTGAAGGTAGGCAGGTCAGGAGGACATGGTGTAGTGTTACAGACCTGGTACCGCCGCCGTTCCCCAAGACAGTATTTCCCTCTGTACTTTGGGCTGTATCAAAATAGAGTGTTTTCTGTTGCTTATTGACTTCTGACTGTGTGAT
Organism: Antennarius maculatus; assembly: GCA_013358685.1. Classification (NCBI taxonomy): domain Eukaryota; kingdom Metazoa; phylum Chordata; class Actinopteri; order Lophiiformes; family Antennariidae; genus Antennarius; species Antennarius maculatus. The sequence continues at coordinate 21,454,102 of CM023606.1, forward strand.
AAAGTTTTTGATTTGGTGGAACTGAGTTGAAATGTGTTTTATATTCTTGGTTGTAAGAAACATTCACCTGCATTTCATATATAAAATGTGCTGTACAAAAGATGATAGATAAAGTCAATTATTGTTATTTATATTATTACTCCTCCTTGAGTCGTCACCTTATCGTGGTGGAGGGGTTTGTGTGTCCCAATGATCCTAGGAGCTAAGTTGTCTGGGGCTTTGTACCCCTGGCAGGGTCACCCATGACAAACAGGTCCTAGGTGAGGGACCAGACAAAGGACAGCTCACAGACCCCTAATGATGAACAAAAACTATGGAGCACGTTTTCCCTTGCCCGGACGCGGGCCACCGGGGCCCCCCTCTGGAGCCAGGCCTGGAGGTGGGGCTCGAAGGCGAGCGCATGGTGGCTGGGCATGCACCCATGGGGCCCGGTCGGGCGCAGCCCGAAAGGACAACGTGGGTCCCCCTTCCCATGGGCTCACCACCTGTGGGAGGGGCCATAGGGGTCGGGTGCATTGTGAGATGGGCGGTGGCCGATGGCGGGGACCTTGGCGATCCGATCCCCAGCTACAGAAGCTGGCTCTTTGCGCGTGGAATGTCACCTCTCTGGCAGGGAAGGAGCCCGAGCTGGTGTGTGAGGTGGAGAAGTTCCGACTAGATATAGTCGGGCTCACCTCCACACACAGCTTGGGCTCTGGTACCAGTCCTCTTGAGAGGGGTTGGACTCTCTTCCACTCTGGAGTTGCTCATGGTGAGAGACGCCGAGCAGGTGTGGGTATACTTATGGCCCCCCGGCTTGGCGCCTGTACATTGGGGTTCACCCCGGTGGACGAGAGGGTAGCCTCCCTCCGCCTTCGGGTGGGGGGACGGGTCCTGACTGTTGTTTGTGCTTATGCACCAAACAGCAGTTCAGAGTACTCACCCTTTTTGGAGTCCTTGGAGGGGGTGCTGGAGAGCGCTCCCACTGGGGACTCCATCGTTCTGCTGGGGGACTTCAGTGCTCATGTGGGCAATGACAGTAAGACCTGGAAGGGCGTGATTGGGAGGAACGGCCCCCCTGATCAGAACCCGAAAGGTGTTCAGTTATTGGACTTCTGTGCTCGTCATGGACTGTCCATAATGAACACCATGTTGAGACATAAGGGTGTCCATATGTGCACTTGGCACCAGGACACCCTAGGCCGCAGTTCGATGATCGACTTTGTGGTCGTGTCGTCGGATTTGCGGCCGCATGTCTTGGACACTCGGGTGAAGAGAGGGGCGGAGCTGTCAACCGATCACCACCTGGTGGTGTGTTGGCTCCGATGGTGGGGGAAGATGACGGTCCGACCTGGCAGACCCAAACGTATTGTGAGGGTCTGCTGGGAACGCCTGGCGGAATCCCCTGTCAGAAGGAGTTTCAACTCCCACCTCCGGCAGAACTTCATCCACGTTCCGGGTGAGGCGGGGGATATTGAGTCTGAATGGACCATGTTCCGCGCCTCCATTGTCAAAGCGGCCGACCGCAGCTGTGGCCGTAAGGTGGTCGGTGCCTGTCGTGATGGCAACCCCAGAACCCGCTGGTGGACATTGGCGGTAAGGGATGCCGTCAAGCTGAAGAAGGAGTCCTATCGGGCCTTTTTGGCCTGTGGGACTCCTGAGGCAGCTGATGGGTACCGGCTGGCCAAGCGGAATGCAGCTTTGGTGGTTGCTGAGGCAAAAACTCGGGCATGGGAGGAGTTCGGTGAGGCCTTGGAGGATGACTTCCAGACGGCTTTGGGGAGATTCTGGTCCACCATCAGACGTCTCAGGAGAGGGAAGCAGTGCAGCATCAACACTGTGTATAGTGGGGATGGGGCGCTGCTGACCTCAACTCGGGACGTTGTGACTCAGTGGGGAGAATACTTCGAAGACCTCCTCAATTCCGGCGACATGCCTTCCCATGAGGAAGCAGAGTCTGGGTTCTCTGAGACGGGCTCTCCTATCTCTGGGGTTGAGGTCACCGAGGTGGTTAAAAAGCTCCTCGGTGGCAGGGCCCCGGGGGTTCGATGAGATCCGCCCGGAGTTCCTAAAGGCTCTGGATGTTGTGGGGCTGTCCTGGTTGACACGCCTCTGCAACATCGCGTGGACGTCGGGGACAGTGCCTCTGGATTGGCAGACTGGGGTGGTGGTACCCCTTTTTAAGAAGGGGGACCGGAGGGTGTGTTCCAACTACAGGGGGATCACACTCCTCTGCCTCCTTGGTAAGGTCTATTCAGGGGTTCTGGAGAGGAGGGTCCGTCGGGAATTCCAATCTCGGATTCAGGAGGAGCAGTGTGGTTTTCGTCCTGGCCGTGGAACAGTGGACCAGCTCTACACCCTCCGCAGGGTCCTTGAGGGGGCATGGGAGTTCACCCAACCAGTCTACATGTGCTTTGTGGACTTGGAGAAGGCGTTCACCCGTGTTCCTCGGGGGGTTCTGTGGGGGGTGCTTCGGGAGTATGGGGTACCGAACCCCTTGATAAGGGCTGTTCGGTCCCTGTACGACTGATGTCAGAGTTTGGTCCGCATTTCCGGCAGTAAGTCGGATTCGTTTCCAGTGAGGGTTGGACTCCGCCAAGGCTGCCCTTTGTCACCGATTCTGTTCATAACTTTTATGGACAGAATTTCTAAGCGCAGCCAAGGCATTGAGGGTGTCTGGTTTGGTGGCCTCAGTATTGCGTCCCTGCTTTTTGCAGATGACGTGGTACTGTTGGCTTCATCAAGCCGTGATTTCCAACTCTCACTGGAGCGGTTCGCAGCCAAGTGTGAAGCAGTTGGGATGAGAATCAGCACCTCCAAATCTGAGACCACGGTCCTCAGTCGGAAAAGGGTGGAGTGCCCTCTCCGGGTTGGGGATGAGATCCTGCCCCAAGTGGAGGAGTTCAAGTATCTCGGGGTCTCGTTCACGAGTGAGGGTACGATGGAACGGGAGATCAACAGGCTGATCGGTGCAGCGTCTGCAGTGATGCGGACTCAGTATCGGTCCGTCGTGGTGAAGAAGGAGCTGAGCTGAAAGGCAAAGCTCTCGATTTACCGGTCAATCTACCTTCCTGCCCTCACCTATGGTCACGAGCTGTGGGTCGTGACTGAAAGAACGAGATCCCGGATACAAGCGGCAAAAATGAGTTTCCTCCGCAGGGTGTCCGTGCTCTCCCTTAGAGATAGGGTGAGAAGTTCGGTCATCCGGGAGGGACTCAGAGTCGAGCCGCTGCTCCTCCGCATTGAGAGGAGCCAGATGAGGTGGCTCGGGCATCTGGTCAGGATGCCTCCTGGACGCCTCCCTGGTGAGGTGTTCCGGGCACATCCTACCGGGAGGAGGCCCCGGGGACGACCCAGGACATGCTGGAGAGATTATGTCTCCCGGCTGGCCTGGGAACGCCTTGGGATTCTCCCGGAGGAGCTGGACGAAGTGGCTAGGGAGAGGGAAGTCTGGGCTTCCCTGCTTAAGCTGCTGCCCCCGCGACCCGACCCCGGATAAGCGGAGGTAGATGGATGGATGGATGGATGGATATTATTATTACTTCCACTGTTTTATTATTGTTTTATTATTATTATTATTTTTATCATCATCATCATCATCATCATCATCATCATCATTATGCCCATGGTAGTGGTTACATAAAATTAAAATAAGAGATTCATGGTATTTATCCTCCATATCCAGCAAGTAATATGAAGTATTTGAATATTTGTAGAATGTTTTAATGACAGTTTTTAAAAGTTGTAGGCTTTTATTATTAATTTAAAAAAATAAACATGTAAAGAGTCTAGAATACACATTTTTAAGTTTCTAAATGACTGAATAAAATGCTGAACTTGACCATGATGTTATAGCACAGATGCATCTGTATGGTCTTGGTTGTGCTGGAGGAGTTCTTAAGGAACCCGTGTCTCACCACACGTACCCGACCTAGCCCAGACTATTAAACTGTTTCCAACTCTACTTGCAGCTATTTTGACTACAAGCATCAAAAGTTGCTTCTCAAATTGAATTAAAACAAATCTGAGGAGCAGAGACGAAACGGTTGGTCTGGCCACCTTATTGGCATATAATGAAACCTTGATTTTCCCCACTTATTTACATTCAAATTTCACTTTTCAACAACATGTAAGAAAAAGATAACTTGTCAAGATATTAAATTATTTTGTCTGAGATGTAAAACATACACTGGGTTATCACATTCTCTGTGGGCACTTTGGGCTCCGGCTCCACACGTCCTGGAACAGGCCGACCACTCACTCCATGATCCCCAGCTTCCGTCAATGCCCTCCGGCTGATATCCCACAGGCACACACTCGCCACCGAAACACCACTGATAAAAACACCATTCAATTAAACAATGCTGTCAGCTTCACCATTCTGTTCAGACTTGAATGTAAATGGATGTACTGCTGCTTTATAAAGCCATGACTCTGTAATTTACCACAGTCTTTAAATGACTGGATGAATGACTTATAATATTACAACATATAGTAGAATATACCTTATATGTGGAATTCAGTATATTCTAAACTAGGGTTATGCTATCTGAGCACTTTGTTTCTGTTTTACAGTGCAGACAGGACATGGAGTCGTGTTGCTCTATTCCCTCTACCAGTACAACTTATCACAGCACTGCAGAATGCCCTGCCTTCAATGTTGGGAAACAACAAACACAAAAAACAAAAATGTTGTGTTTTCTCCTGAAGCTGAAGCCATTCCCTTTAGACACAAAGCACTGATGTTAGTCAAGAACAACACTGGCATTCTCATCACAACCCTTCACAATCATTCCTGATCATGTAATGGAAGACTCACCTTATCATCACCGCAACTGGTCCCATCCACGGCCCCATCCAGCTTTGAATGGCAGGTCTTTCCCATTGTGCACCACAGAGTGCTGCATACATTCTGGATAAGCCGAGAAAAATGAGTCACCACCTGACCACTCAGCAGTAGTTCAAGTATAAGAATATATCACTAATGTTGATGAATTGAGCCCCTGACAAGTTTTGTACAGACGTACATGTTCCAAACAGTTAATGCTTTGTCAAATGACGACAGGACTGAAAGCCAGTCAGAACACTAAATAAAGATTAAATACAACATGCACATTCAGACATGATAAAAAAACATTGGTTGACAAAATAAAGAGCATTTAATTTCGAACGTGCAAGATTCTGTGAAGTGTCTACACACTGTACACTACAACAGCACCCAGCATGCTAGTGGACCTTGTAATATCACAACAGTAACACACAAGAGCCGCACTAATGAATTGATTGATAGATTATAAATAAGAATTGCAATTTTTATACGTGGAATAAATTTGTGTATCATTTTAACAAAATTATATAAACAATAATGTTAATTAATGTTTATTTGACTTACAACCTTATTTTGAAGTGCTGCTTAACCAGATTAGAGAAATTGTCATCTTGATGTTTAAAGTTTGTCCTTCTGTACAAGGTCCAAGGACAGATCCCATCTCAATGCATTTTGCTAGAAAAACAAGAGTGCTTCCCAGCCACTTGACATCTCATTAATTAACATTTTATATCTCATTGACAGAGTGAAACATCTGCCGACAACATCCTGACCTCTAACTGCAACAATGATAAATGGCTGCAATAAACAACAGATCACAGTTTATAAAGGACTCCCTGGATGAATGGTGTGATTGTCGTAGCCCATTCTTGTTGTGGTTGTTTGACATTTGTGACTAATAGTATGTGGGAACATTTTGCACTTCATATTGTTGATTTGTTCAGATGCAAATGATTGCAGCATTTGAACTTATGTAATATGTAATAAATATGTAAAGTACATAAATATGTAATAATAATATGTAAGAGTTGTAAATACATACTATACCTATTATACCAGTGAAGAGATTAACCTCCAGGAGAATTGGAAAGAGCTCAGAGAGTGAACGTTATGCTCCAAAGAACCTTAGTAACACTTCTTAAAAACCTGGATCTGATTCTTCTTGGGTGTTTCAATGTGCATCAGTTGGGAAATTTATTGAAACCTGACATCGTCCTCAATCCAGATCTCATGAAGAAATAAAGAAATCAATAGAGAAACTCTCCCAGATCAAAAAACTGGCTGTTTGTCAAGTGAAATATGTTCACCTTCAATTTGAGGACACAAAATGAATCAGATGTGTGTCTGTACAGATTGGACACACTACCGGCCTTCTCAGTGCACACATTTAGGAGGCTAAACCACTGCGTTGATAGGGTTTCATGTAAAGATTTAACATTAATAGTTAACTTCACTCTTTGCTGTCACAGTCCATTTTTAAATTGCAGTAAAATACTTAACTGTAAGCATGTGGTAACATTTTAGTTTAAATCACCAGGAGGGGTAAAGTTATAAACATCCTATGTTAGTGTCAAAAGTTTCAATGTCCCAGTGGACATCCCAGTTAAATGTCAATCATCATGTCATCAGGAGCTGAAAGTGAAGACACATAATCAAGTTGAGTGTTTCAGTGCCTGGAAACTTTGGCAAAGATGACAAATTGCCAGAGCAGAACTTTATGGAGAGGTTGCAAGGTTTAAAATTAAAAACCTTCAGTCTTAGAGGTTTGTTGGCTCTATTAAACTTTGAGATCAGACCCTCAAGCTATTCAAATATTGATGTAATATTGCATTAAACAGCTTCTGTTGATTAATCATCTTAGTAGTAAATCATGTGTAAATGAATTGATTTTGTTTACCTGTGACACTGTTATTTTTGCATCTGTGCATTTGTATATGTGGAATGCATACAATGCAATCCAATGACTATCCAGTGAGGTTGTTTCTGCTGTCATGCTGTGCTCAAATGACTCCTCTTGTAGAGTGGATTTAAAACTTACAAGGTTAGAAGCAAAGAACTCAATAATTAGTAAGTTTAATTTATTCATCTTACAAAATGCCCAACAGGAAATCAATGATGTTTGTAATTTCAGCTCGTTCTTTTTAATATTGACAAGAGACAGGCGAGGACTCACAGATAGAGGTTAGTTGACAGAGAGGATGAGGGAGAACAAATCATAGCATATGCCAATGCCTGCTCACATGATTTTAAAGCTATTGTTACCTGATTTTTGACCTCCAAATGTTGTAAATGCAAATCAAGGAAATCTCTCTTGTCTTTTTGTACTTCTAAAAGCGTGTGGACGGTCACGTCTGGGGTAGATGCAAATGGATTCAAGCTACCTGCCTGTTGTGGAAGTTTATTAAGGTGGGCATCCTGTACACACGGCATACATTTTAATGACACCTTTGGAACTATTGTACATGCAAACTCCACAGGGCACCTTGAACATCAAGCACCATGCAATATAAAAGAGACATTCACCACTCATTGACTTTTTTTTTTTAACCTAATGTGAGAGGGTTGTATTTCCTTGAATTTCTAAACACTGGGTTTATGGTGTTGTAAATTCTCCAAGTGTCCCATTGTTGCCTTTCTATTCTAGGAGATTCTTATAAACCCTGCATGTGTTTTATGAAATTGCCCTAAAGTAACACTGTCGCTTAAAGGAAAATGAACGTGTGTGGTCTCTGTGCACTCCTGTTGCTCTGGATTTATGGAGCGTTGTATATCTGTTCCTAGCCTTAGTACACAGCAATCTAACAAACACATAGCCCTGAAAGTAGAGCGAATTTATTCCAAGTCACCACAAACAGGAAAGACTGAGGGTGGTAATCTATATATATAAAAAAGAGAAAACTAAAAAATGTTTCAGCAGACATTACTGGACAGGGAGCTGGAATAATGAGACAGATTTGGGTTTTGCTAATCATACCCCAAACCAGACGCTTTAATGGCCTCATGATTTTTTTTCACACACTAGCGCAGATACGGTAACCGACTTACACAGGGTTAAGAAAATAAAACCACCGGGCTGGTGGAAAAACAAATGAGGTCCGTAAGGCTCTGGTGCTTTCTATTTCTAATAAACTAGTTTCTGTCTGAGAATTTACAAATAATCTCATAAAAGAACAAATGAGAAATAAAACAGTGCTTCAGATTATTACTGATATTAATCTTGCATCACAGGCTTTTGAAAGACTTGATTGACTTATGGCTGATCAGGATGATTTGACTGGAACATTTTTCTTCATTTTTATATGGATTAAACACGAACTGCAACCAGTAAGCTGCTGTTCTGTAGATGCCGGAGGGCATGTTTCACTCACTTTGAATGCTTCAAGTTGATTTTCTGCCTCAATATTCACATTTATTGAGATTAATAAGAGTTTTTAGCACATAAAATGTGAATATACTCATCTAAGTTACCATCAGTTAGTCCTGTGAGCTAGGAACAATTAGCTTAAAGAGCATCAGCAAGTGCTTTGAAATTCTTCCCTAGGACCATGGCCAGCTTATTTATTCAATAGCAACAACAGTCAAAACTCTTTTCTGAATAGCTACAGATTCAAGCCGACTTCAAGGTAACAAATTTGTACTGGAGCAATTCTCATTACAGTCACCTACACTTTATCACAATGTTATTAACAGTTTTTTACCAATGGAAATGACAATTGTGTATATCTATACCTCACGTAGTAGTCAGCTTTTGCCATTGGTTACTTCAAAATAATTAACATATCAAGTCAATGTTGATATGCTGAGATTCTTACTCAACATTTTTATCATATAATTTTTAATCCCCACAATTTTAATTATTATCTGCAGTTTAATTCCCTCAATTATCATTCCATCCATCCATCATCGAAGCCGCTTTATCTGCTGTTGCAGGTCACAAGGAGCTGGAGCCTATCCCAGCTGGCTTTGGGCGTGAGGCGGGGGAAACTCCGGGTGCGACGCCAGTGCACCGCAAAGTCAGTCAGTCATTATCTCAACCCGCTTAGTCCGCTGACGTGGGTCGCGGGGGAGCCGGTGCCTATCCCGGCAGTCTCAGGGCGTGAGGCGGGGGACACTCCGGGCACGACGCCAGTGTACCGCGGAGCCACACAGAGACAAACAACCACTCACACACACATTCACTCCTACGGTCAATTTGGGACTGGCCAATCAACCTAAAGCGCATGCTTTTGGAGGTGGGAGGAAGCCGGAGAACCCGGAGAGAACCCACGCAGACACGGGGAGAGCATGCGAACTCCGCACAGAGCGGGACTCGAACCCGGGTCCGCTGTGTTGTGAGGCGACAGCGCTACCCACTGCGCCACTGTGCCGCCCCCACCGCAAAGTCAATTATTGAAAATCTTAATATCAACCATTCAGTTTTTACTTGTGGAAATGTCATTCTGACTTATCAAACTTTATATGTTGGTGAATGTGTTAGTAGTAATAATGTGATCTCAATCAAGAATCCTACCCCTGAGTGAAAATTACATTTAGAGTAGTTACACTTATATTTAAGATACATACCCTTCCTTTTACAACCAAACAAAACTCAATTTTAGGCAGCAAATTAATCAGTCTATGTATCTTACATAAACATATGAATGGACTTTGCCAGTAAAACCTATATGAAAAAAATATCTGTAAATTATGGTGACAGTGATACCGTGGTGACATCGTCTGAGGCCGTTATACTCTCACTGGCTTCTGGAGACATTGGTACCGTAAAAAATACCAAAAGGATGCAAAAAAAGTGGACCAGAGGTCCAACCATGTTTTAGCAGACAGCTCGTTTTCTTATGTATGAAGGTCAGTCGTGGAAGAAAGAGTTTAGACGGTGGACACTCTGTTTACCTACCCAATCAATGGTAAAACTCTTCAACAATGTCTAAAAATTAATTGCTCTGACATTCAGTTTCGACAAATACTTATAGCAAAAGGAATACCAACAAAATTGTTCTTAAAACACACAATGACGTACAGATAGGCTAAGAAACTAGTAGCATCATATTTTAAAGAAAAGTGGGCCAACATATCTGAAATGTTTTTTTTTTACTGACAAAAAATACGTATTGACGTATAAATCAGGGTCACATAACCTTGAATGATTTGTAGATATGCATCTATCAATAGTGTATCCACCAGAAGTGTTGTTAGCTGAAATGGGAAATTCCATTTCCACTTGTCACAAACCATTTCCAACATGTTGAAATTGAACTGCATATATTCAGAATTGTTTTTCTTAGTGAATTGTTTTTCTTAGTAAAAATGTAATTACTAATATTCATTCATTCAGTCATTCACTTTCTCAACCCGCTTCATCTGCCTGCGCAGGTCGCGGGGAGCTGGAGCCTATCCCAGCTTGTCTTGGGGCGTACCGTAATTAAATTAAAGCTAACTATATTAATAACTAGTATTAGGATAAAATGTTTGCATGTTATCAGTGTAGTTGGCCTTACATCCATGTCATCACAGAGCACAGACCCAGATCCATACTGTAGTCGACACTGATGGGCGGCACTGTACAGAACCCCAGGAAGCACCGAGTTCAGAGACAGCTTCTCCTCGGCCGGGGTATCATCAAGGCACCAGCCCCAGCCCCGACTGTGAGGAGGGGAAGGAAGAGCACAATGAGTCTGTAAAACAGACATTACTAACAATCCGAGACACTGTATTATGAAAACTGTGTTGTGTAGAGACGAGGCAGACAAAAATACCAACACAAAAAGGTCTGGAAATACTTTCCAACAAGACGTCATATTAATCAATTTTCAGTAGCATTGAAACACCTTGAGGGAATGAATGCGCATTTCATTTTCCATTAGTGATTTCAGGTTTTGGAAGGCCGTCATTATAAGCAGACATCATCTTTTTGTAACAGAGGGCCCTTTGCTAATGGGAACTCAAGTACTGTCATTTAGTCAAAATGTCCTACATCTCAGTCTGAAGTTTGGCCAGTTTTTGTAGTTCATGTCAACCTTGCAGAATCATTTCTTACACAATCCTTTCAGATAACAACCCCCTCAACTGAGGCTCCTTTGTGTCTTTGCAGCCATCATTACTGACATAATAACAATTTGAACTGACACTAAAATTGGTCAGAAAGATTTAGGAGACAAAAATTATGTTCACATAATCACTTCTGAATGATTCCCTTGAGGTGGGGATACTACAAAACACATGGCTGAATTATTACTTCAATACCACATTATAGTTCATCATAATGATTTCCCAGTACATTAAACTATGTGAGCCACAATAATTATGGCAGCACACATTTTGGTGCTTTGAGAATCCTTTGTAAATTATTTAATATCTAGAGAGTGCATCAGGTATATTCTACAAAAATAAATAAGAACGTATGATTTGTGTTCAATGACAAACTCCAGTGTTGTGTGAACAATCTCTTCATACAGACACAGATCATGCATACATAAAACAGGCATACTTGCAACCTATTAATTGTCGTCTTGACTTAATAAATCACAAATTGCACCACAAAAACCAATCTCTTGGTATCTTTGGCCATTCAAGATAGAAAGTCCTGTCAGTGTTGTTCTCATACTGTTCCTATAAATGAGTACATTTTGACATTTTGTCCTTGTCCTTCTGTGTTTGAGCTCCATCAAACACAGAAGGACAAAATACCAACCAAAATATTATAAAGATGATTCAGGATTTTAATTAGTGAAGACCTCACACTCACAGCAATTAAATTGTTCTATGTGACCGATTCCAGACTGAAAGGCATCTCAAAGGGAAAATTTGGCTCTATTTGGCCCTAAACTACCTTTCCTGTTAAGGCTGATGAAAACCATTAATGAATTTCTGAATTGAATTAAATCAGCATTACTTTATAATCATGTATACTGTGACGTCCTCTGAGATATCTGACCTGGGAGGAGGTAATAGTTTATTTCATCGGCTGCAGATCATACAAGGAACATTTAACCCCGCTTTATGAGTAACCCACCTTTTTGATAAACATCTGAATCACTTAGCTCTGTGAGACGCTCTACATTCTACATAAAATAACACCTACAGACCAAAACTCTGGAGCAGCAGGAGCAGCAGAGGCCTGTGGGGCGACTAAAAGCCATGCACAATGGAAGCTTTGTCCTGCAGGCAGAGGATAAGATCAAATGGACAGAATAGGAAAGGAAGCTGGCAATTACATGAATGAGATGAGACGATAAATTTAATCCTCAATACTTTTGTGTCATGTGAGGAAAATGATCAATGTAGACCTGATTTGGTGGAAGGGTCTAAGTGGGAGGAAGGTTCAAGTTTTCTTCTTTTTCCTTTCTTTTCAAATTGTAGACACACACACAAAACATTTTTCTATTCAAACCATGGTAAAAAAAAGTATTTATCTCATAATATTAGATAAGTTGTTTTGTAACACAATAAAAATGTAACAATAATCTATATTTTCAAGAAATGTTAATCTTAATTAATACAAAGGACACAGAGGAATTCACCAACATTATAAGGATCAGGCTGTCATCCTCCCTTTGTCATATAGTCATGCACAAAAGAACTTTTATTTCTCATAATCATAATTACAGGAATAAATGTAGCCGCAAGAGGGCACAAGCCAGTGTCTTATTGTGCCGGTCCCAAGCCCGGATAAATACAGAGGGTTGCGTCAGGAAGGGCATCCGGCGTAAAACTTTTGCCAAATCAAAGATGCGAATCAAACTTATGACTTCCATACCGGATCGGTCGAGGCCCGGGTTAACAACGCCCGCCATCGGCGCTGTTGACCTACAGGGCGCCGGTGGAAATTGGATTACTGTTGGTCGAAGAAGGAGAGGAGGAAAGTGCGTTCGCACGAAGAAAGAGAAGAGGAGCGCCAAGAGTATAGGACTAAGAGTAGGGACGTTGAATGTTGGAACTATGACAGGAAAAGGTAGAGAGTTGGTCGACATGATGCAGAGGAGGAAGGTAGACATACTGTGTGTCCAGGAGACCAAGTGGAAAGGTAGCAAGGCTAGAAGTTTAGGAGCAGGGTTCAAGTTGTTCTATCATGGTGTAGATGGGAAGAGAAATGGAGTAGGAGTTATCTTGAAGGAGGAGTTTGTTAGGAATGTCCTGGAGGTAAAAAGAGTGTCAGATAGAGTGTTGAGTTTGAAGCTAGAAATCGAAGGTGTGATGTTCAATGTTGTTAGTGGGTATGCCCCACAGGTAGGATGTGAGCTGGAGGAGAAGGAGAAATTCTGTTTGGACTTTGATGAAGTGATGCAGAGCATACCTAGAAGTGAGAGAGTTGTCATTGGCGCAGACTTCAATGGACATGTTGGTGCAGGTAACAGAGGTGATGAGGAAGTGATGGGCAGGTTTGGTATCCAGGAGAGGAACGCAGAAGGACAGATGGTAGTTGACTTTGCAAAAAGGATGGAAATGGCTGTAGTGAATACTTTCTTCCAGAAGAGGCAGGAACATAGGGTGACCTATAAGAGTGGTGGTAGGAGCACACAGGTAGACTACATCTTGTGTAGACGATGTAACCTGAAGGAGATCAGTGACTGTAAAGTAGTGGTAGGCGAGAGTGTAGCCAAACAGCATAGGATGGTGGTGGGTAGGATGACTCTGGTGGTGAGGAAGAGGAAGAGGGTAAAGGCAGAGCAGAGGACGAAATGGTGGAAGATAAAAAAGGAAGGGTAATGCATGACCTTTAGGAAGGAGTTAAGACAGGCTCTGGGTGGTCAGGAGGTGCTTCCAGATGACTGAACAACTACAGCTAATGTGATCAGGGAGACAGGTAGGAGAGTATTTGGTGTGTCATCTGGAAGGAAAGTAGATAAGGAGACTTGGTGGTGGAATGAGGAGGTACAGGAGTGTATACAAAGAAAGAGGTTAGCTAAGAAGAAGTGGGACACTGAGAGGACTGAGGAGAGTAGACAGGAGTACAGGGAGATGCAGTGTAAGGTGAAGGTAGAGGTAGCAAAGGCCAAACAAGAAGCTTATGATGACTTGTATGCTAGGTTGGACAGTAAGGAGGGAGAGACTGATCTATACAGGCTGGTAAGACAGAGAGATAGAGATGGGAAGGACGTGCAGCAGGTTAGGGTGATTAAGGATAGGGATGGAAGTCTATTGACAGGTGCCAGCAGTGTGATGGGAAGATGGAAAGAGTACTTTGAAGAGTTGATGAACGTGGAAAATGAGAGAGAACAAAGACTAGAAGAGGTGACTGTTGTGGACCAGGATGTAGCAAAGATTAGCCAGGATGAAGTGAGGAGAGCACTGAAGAGGATGAAGAGTGGAAAGGCAGTCGGTCCTGATGATATACCTGTAGAGGTTTGGAAGTGTCTAGGAGAGAGTGGCAGTAGAGTTTCTGACTGGGTTGTTCAACAGGATCTTAGATAGTGAGAAGATGCCTGAGGAGTGGAGAAGTGTGCTGGTGCCCATTTTTAAGAACAAGGGAGATGTGCAGAGTTGTGGCAACTACAGAGGAATAAAGCTGATGAGCCATACAATGAAGTTATGGGAAAGAGTAGTGAAAGCTAGAATAAGGGCAGAAGTGAGCATTTGTGAGCAGCAGTATGGTTTCATGCCAAAAAAGAGTACTACAGATGCAGTATTTGCTTTGAGGATGTTGATAGAGAAGTACAGAGAAGGCCAGACGGAGCTGCATTGTGTTTTTGTAGATCTGGAGGAAGCTTATGACAGGGTGCCCAGAGAGGAACTGTGGTATTGTATGAGGAAGTCTGGAGTGGCAGAGAAGTATGTTAGAGCGGTGCAGGACATGTATGAGGACTGTAAGACAGTGGTGAGGTGTGCTGTAGGTGTGACAGAGGAGTTCAAGGTGGAGGTGGGACTGCATCAGGGATCAGCTCTGAGCCCCTTCTTGTTCGCTATGGTGATGGACAGGCTGACAGACGAGGTTAGACAGGAATCTCCATGGACTATGATGTTTGCAGATGACATTGTGATCTGCAGTGAGAGTAGGGAAGAGGTGGAAGAGAAGCTAGAGAGGTGGAGGTTTGTCCTGGAAAGGAGAGGGATGAAGGTTAGCCGCAGTAAGACAGAGTACATGTGTGTGAATGAGAGGGACCCAAGTGGAAGAGTGAGGTTACAGGGAGAAGAGATCAAGAAGGTGGAGGATTTTAAGTACTTAGGGTCAACAGTCCAGAGCAATGGAGAGTGTGGAAAAGAGGTGAAGAAACGTGTACAGGCAGGATGGAATGGGTGGAGAAAAGTGTCAGGTGTGATGTGTGATAGAAGAGTTTCAGCTAAAATGAAAGGAAAGGTGTACAAAACTGTGGTGAGACCAGCGATGTTGTTTGGTCTAGAGACAGTGTCACTGAGGAAAAGACAGGAGGCAGAGCTGGAGGTAGCAGAGATGAAGATGCTGAGGTTCTCTTTGGGAGTGACCAGGAAGGATAGGATCAGGAATGAGTACATCAGAGGGACAGCACATGTTAGAGGTTTTGGAGATAAAGTCAGAGAGGCCAGACTGAGATGGTTTGGACATGTCCAGAGGAGAGATAGTGAATATATTGGTAGAAGGATGCTGAGTTTTGAACTGCCAGGCAGGAGGCCTAGAGGAAGACCAAAGAGGAGGTTTATGGATGTAGTGAAAGAGGACATGAAGGTAGTTGGTGTGAGAGAAGAGGATGCAAAGGACAGGGTTAGATGGAGGCAGTTGATTCGCTGTGGCGACCCCTGAAGGGAAAAGCCGAAAGGAAAAGAAGAAGAAGATAATTACAGGAATAATAAAATTGACAGATTATCAACGTGTGCATTTTAAACATGGAGTACGCGAGTAATCTTGGTCAAATATGATAATCTTCTGCGCAAAATATTTTCTTTTAGTGTTAGTTCAGTCTGTCTGAAGTTCAGCTCTGGGGCAATGGAAGAACCCAACTTGGCAGGTGGGTTCATGCAGCTGTTCAGCTAACAACTAACTTAAGACATAAATGATTAACACTACAGGGAGGGAATGAAGAGCTCATCTGTATCACTGCAATGGGATGTTTAGGAAAGAAGCTTTAATTAAAATATTTATTTATTTTTTTTATTTTATATACTGTTATCATTCCCAAAGGGAAATTAATAGCACACTCTAGTAATCAGTCAGTCAAGCGCATGCATACATACACAGTATATTAGTATGTACAGGCCGTTGTAACACACACATACACACATAGGCATGCAATTGGGGGTAGAGTGGTGGGCAGCTCCTTCTTGGTGCACCCCAACTAAGCAACTTGTAGGGGCCTTGCTCAAGGGCGCCTTGGCAGGGCTCGGGAGGCGAGCTGACACCTCCCACTGTCAGCTCACAGTCAGAGGTGGCTGGGCGGGAGCGGGAATTGAACCACCGACCTTGGGAACATTGGATGACCCGCTCTACCGCTGAGCCACTGCCACCCCAAAATTAACTACAGTACATGAAATTAAACAATTTTGATACAAGGAAAAAAATCCCATGAGTAAAAGACTTCATGATGAGAATTTGCCCCTATATATTAAAAATGTAATTGTCACATTCTGTTAGGCTATTGTTAATATGTTAAACATGATCTTCTTGCATGGTGATCAGTAAAATACATTTTTCAAATCAGGAAACGTGTGTTTGTAGTAAGGCCTGCGTCAGCCATCTACACTTTAATAATCATTCTTCAGACATGAACACAAACACAACGAGCAGCCTTTGTGTAGAAAACTCCCACAAGTGTAAATATCAGCCCGCAGCACTTTTCTCCACAGTGGAGTCAAGAAGCTACAAAGCTGTCAAGTGGCTGAACACCCACCAAATGAATTCCAGATGCTGGGAGCTGAGAAACTAGGGCAACTGGAGAGAACAGTTTCAGATGGTCAGCGTGTGTTCTGTTGGATCAGGACCCGGAGCCAGAATCAGACAAACACAGTCAGTCAGGCAGTCAGTCAGTCAGTCAGTCAGACAACCAGTGGTATAGACAGACAGAGGGTACTATAGACAGACATATACAGTATAAGCATACAATTTTAGAATCAGTGTAAAAGAGGGCCCCCATATGACTGTTTAAAGGCTGCTTTCAGACTGCAGGCATATCGGAACCAATCAGATTTCCTTCCATATCCAATTTTTAGGGCTGATTGTTTTAAGCAAGTGTCCAGATGCGATCTTGCTCTGTTCAGACTGGGCCACATTATAGTCTGATCTGACAGGTTACCGTAGCAACGACGTTGGGGTGGAGTCGTCGTTCAGTGCGACAACAACAAAAACAACGAGGAACACGGAGTCTGGTTACTTTTTAGAGTGTTGGTGGTATCACTGTCTGGTAGAGGTGGAGAAAATCTCAGACGCACGAGGCATTGTCAACTTCTTCCATTTTTTACCACTCTGTACTGCGTGACTCTCTTCCCTCTGGCACCTTGCTCTTGCGTCACATACGGTGACGTCACAGATCGCCATATCCTATCGGTGTGTTTGGAGCTGTTCAGACTGCAGACGCCTCTGTCCAAGTCCGATATGAAACTACCTCCTGAATGTGGTTTCAATCCGTCCCGCAAAAATCGTGTTTCATGTGGTATGTAACTGTTCAGACTACAAAAGACACATCTGAAATCAATCTGGATGGGCTAAAAATCAATTTTGGTGACCAGTCTGAACAAGCCCAAAATCTTATTTTTTGACACCAGTGTTACTAAAACTAAGACTTAAACCACATGTAGCTGTACTCCACAAATTCTAAATGATGACAACACACAGCACTTTAATTGCATGTCATGTTGTTTGAAACACTGATTAGACAAAAGAGATTTTCTAACATTTTTAAGAAAACATCAGTAAAGGCATTGACGAGCAGAGATTCACTGTTTGGTTCGGTGGTGCTGTTGGTCGGAGCTTTTGCCCAGGACTTTCCTGCATGGCGTTCACATGTTTTCCCCATATCTGCATGAATGGGTTCTGCCAGAGTTCTCTGGCTTTCTCCCTCTAACAAAATCATGAATTACAAGTGTCCTGGTGGTTCTCAATTGAATGTAGGCATGAATATGTTAATAGTTGTCTTTATGTAAGGCCCTGTGATTAACTCTAAACTTGTCCAGGGTGTACCTCCCTCCCCCCCTGTGAGCAGCACAGGATAAGCGGCTAGACAAAGTGAATTACTGGATGAGAAGGCAGAGCTGGAGTACAGTGTGTGCAGGGTGTGTCAAACACACGCTGTTGTAACAAGTAAAATAGAGGACTCAACAGCATGGGTTGCATAGAAAATGAATAGATGAAGAGATGCATCCCTAACACTCCACTTATCACTTAGCATATTATCTGTATGTTTGCTGTGGTCACCCCCACCTTTGGAGGTTATCTAGAATTCATACAAATAGCTGTATAGTTTATACACAATATTTAATTAAAGATCACATTTGAAACATCTAGTATGAAACAGTAAAGTTTCTGTTAACGCCTAAACTCAGAAGTCGTTGTTTGTGGCACTCACTCTAGGAAGCGGGTGATATACTGGCGGCTGCAGCGTGACCACCTGGGCAGGGAGGTACCGTACAGGAGCTGTGGAGACATGACGAAAGGTCGTTTCCCAATCGGTTCACAGTCATTACCGTTGCCATCATGCTGAATCCCAAAGCTGTGACATAAAAGCACATCCCACACAGAGGGAGAGTGAGTGGGCACAACCAGTCATGTGGACTTTGAGGACAAGCTATAACAATCAAAAAGTTTGAACTGCATGACATGTATAGAACATTGTGGGTGCAACAGGGATCCGCAGTGAGACAGGAAGTCAGACCACTCTTCAGAACACATGAGCATCCACACACCTCTGTTAATTGCTGTTTGCTAATGTTCAACATCTGCTGCTTCAAAAGTTGTGGTGTTTTTATAAATGCCTCACATCTGTTCAAGGCAGGATGCAATGAGTTTGGCAACTGCAGAGAGAGTTCAGCAGCTTATCTGGTGCCTTGAAGATCATTTACACCAGTTACAGCTAGACGCCCGTTATAATCAAGCCAATTAATTTAAAAAAAGCAAAGTCTCTCTTGCAGAGTGAATCATGATTTTTTTTTCATCACCTCTGACAAGGAAGTTAAATTTTCTCTGGT
Organism: Antennarius maculatus; assembly: GCA_013358685.1. Taxonomy (NCBI): domain Eukaryota; kingdom Metazoa; phylum Chordata; class Actinopteri; order Lophiiformes; family Antennariidae; genus Antennarius; species Antennarius maculatus. The sequence continues at coordinate 21,472,994 of CM023606.1, forward strand.
GTCTGTTTGTTTCCTCCACTGTTTGTCTGCTTATTACCAGAATCATACAATTACTTTTTGGACCTGATTGAAACTTGGTGAGTGCTGGGCTTGTAGTAAGAAAGAACACGTTAATATATTTGATACGGATCTGGATAAAGAGACTGATGCAATTTTTTTTTTCTCGTAATACAAGGAAGGGCTTCTTTTGTTCTGTTTTTTTTCCCACCGTTTCACATATAATACATATAGTGTAATACCAGGGCTTAAAGAAACTCCGTAGAAAGGTTTGGCCTGTAGTCAGGAACCCTAAAACACTGTTATTATTATTATTTTAGTGGATCTAGAAATAATTTCATGGAAAGCTAGATTGGGGTTTCATTTCATAAGAAGGGACTTTTGGGCTTTTGTTCAACAAAACTGTTTGGTATATTTGATCAGCTGCAGGCATGAATGACAAAATCAAAGCTATTTTTCTACCTGCTGTTGTCATGTTATGCTCAGTCAAAGGCTGTTTCTCAAAGGAAATACAGTACATACGGTGAAGGATGAGAGTCATCACAACAGGCTGAACCACAGCAATGACGATGAACAGATTTAGTGAAGACCCTCATTTCACTTTGTTGTTGTTGATTATTGTCATGCTTTATTATTTGGAGGGACTGTGATTACGGTGAACTTACTTACAGTGAAAACTCCATGAATAAAGAGATTTATTAAATACAATCAACTGCAGTCAAGGTTCCGTGTTGGCAGTAATGAAGTGGGAGCGACAAACAAATTTGTACATTCATTTAAATTTTATAACGATTTGTGTGCAAACAAATCACCATACAAGGAGCATTAGTTTAGTTCGGACTAGCTCATCATCTTGTCTTTGTGTGGTAAATCTATATGTTGATGCTGCAACACAAAAAGCTACAAGAACAGACTTTGAATGAGCTTCATCGTAGCAGCCTGGGACGGCAGTTCTCTTCAAGGTCAAAAAAGCAGTACAAACAAATCTGTCTCTCCAATGCTGTCTTTCTTTCAATAAACGATTCACTTCTGTTTATCTAATAAATCTCAAAGTCCTCCTATTATCTCAAAGTTCTCCTGCATAAGCAAGGATTAACGGCTACACATGCTTTGCTGAGAGGCAGCTGGTTGCTAGGGAATATCAAGCCATTTTTATTGGTTGACTTTTGTCCATACAGAACTGGTATTGAAGACAAACAAGTTAAAAATGATCAGTTTAACAACTGTTCCAGCGAATGACCTGTCCATTTATTTATTGCTTTTTAAACTGTGATATATATCCGAGCTTTTATTTTGTTATGTTAATTTCTTAGTTAGCAGAAAGAAGCAATGAGAGAACTGAGCATTTGCAGCAAACCTCTGGAGGTACCACTGAAAACTTGAACATGTAGGAAAAAGGTTATTGATCACAACCGGGTTGTTAATTAATTATATTTAAGTAGTTTGAGTTAAAGATAGACAAAATGTGAGAAAGGTATTCAGTGTGACCTTGAACCAGAACATTATTTATTGTGTGTGTGTGTGTGTGTGCATTTCTTTGAACCTTACTTGTGTCCCAGTTCATGAGCTACAGTGAAGGCCAGTGGGAGCCCAGTATCCTCACTGATGCTGCAGCTGCGATGAGGCTGACACATCCCCGCCACGTGGGACAGGCCCAGTGTCTCACACGGCGTGTTGATGGCGGCACAGATGTCCTTCCTGTGAAAGTGAAGCAGCAGTGTTGGTTTGCTGAAATTCATTTTTTGTCAATTTTCTTAAAAGTACTTATCATGTTAAAGGTCAGGGGTGGGCTGGAGTCCATCCCAGCTGACACTGGGTAGGAGGTGTGGTACACACTTAAAGTCACCTATTTTGCATGTTTTTGTTGGTGGGAGGATGCTGAAGAACCCAGAGAGAACCCAGGCAGACATGGGGAGAACATGTCAACATGGAAAGAAAATTCTCACAAGGATCTGAACCCAGAAATTTTTGATAGCATGATTGAAGTAAATGGTTTGACACTGTCAGAACGAATCATTTCATCTGAAAGGCCTGATCTTACAGTCCATCAGTTGGATGAGCTGGTGTCTCATCAGGGGTTCATCCTGCTTTTTGCCCATAGCCAGCTGCGTAAGCACCAGCAGACCTGTGACCCGAAAGGTGGTTATGAGGCTGTAGATGAGACGATTACGATTGTCTGATCTAGAAAAAATTCAATAGAGGTCGCTACAGCAGGGCAGAAGATAAAGCCCCAACATGTGGAAATATCTGTGTCACAGCTTTAACGCCATCATGAGGTTGTGATCATGTGCTTTTGGAAAGGACAGAGCAGCAGTTGGGGGGTTTCTCTCTACCTGGTGAGCAGCACGGCTACGTCGTGGTGCAGCGGGTGGTCGTCTCCCTTCATGTTGAGTTTCTTTTGCCACTTACAGAAGCTGTTCAAGCTGTTGTCAGCATGGTGTGTAATCTTCAAGTCCTCCTGCTCTCCGCAAATCAGGTTGAGGTGAAGAGGGAGAAACATTAAGTACAGAAATCACATAATTGCACAATACTAATCATTGATTATCGTGGTGGAGGGGTTTGTGTGTCCCAATGACCCTAGGAGCTAAGTTGTCTGGGGCTTTATGCCCCTGGTAGGGTCACCCATGGCAAACAGGTCCTAGGTGAGGGACCAGACAAAGGACTGCTCAAAGACCCTAAATGATGAGTACTAACAATGGAACACGTTTTCCCTTGCCCGGACGCGGGTCACCGGGGCCCCCCTCTGGAGCCAGGCCTGGAGGTGGGGCTCGAAGGCGAGCGCCTGGTGGCCGGGCCTGCACCCATGAGGCCCGGTCGGGCGCAGCCCGAAAGGACAACGTGGCTCCCTCTTCCAATGGGCTCACCACCTGTGGGAGGGGCCATAGGGGTCGGGTGCATTGTGAGCTGGGCGGTGGCTGAAGGCAGGGACCTTGGCGATCCGATCCCCGGCTACAGAAGCTGGCTCTTGGGACGTGGAATGTCACCTCTCTGGCAGGGAAGGAGCCTGAGCTGGTGTGTGAGGTGGAGAAGTTCCGACTAGATATAGTCGGGCTCACCTCCACACACAGCTTGGGCTCTGGTACCAGTCCTCTTGAGAGGGGTTGGACTCTCTTCCACTCTGGAGTTGCCCATGGTGAGAGACGCCGAGCAGGTGTGGGTATACTTATAGCCCCCCTGCTTGGCGCCTGTACATTGGGGTTCACCCCGGTGGACGAGAGGGTAGCCTCCCTCCGCCTTCGGGTGGGGGGACGGGTCCTGACTGTTGTTTGTGCTTATGCACCAAACAGCAGTTCGGAGTACCCACCCTTTTTGGAGTCCTTGGAGGGAGTGCTGGAGAGTGCTCCCACTGGGGACTCCATCGTTCTGCTGGGGGACTTCAATGCTCACGTGGGCAACGACAGTGAGACCTGCAAGGGCGTGATTGGGAGGAACGGCCCCCCTGATCAAAACCCGAGTGGTGTTCGGTTATTGGACTTCTGTGCTTGTCACGGATTGTCCATAACAAACACCATGTTCAGACATAATGGTGTCCATACGTGCACTTGGCACCAAGACATCCTAGGCCGCAGCTCGATGATCGACTTTGTGGTCGTGTCATCGGACTTGCGGCCGCATGTCTTGGACACTCAGGTGAAGAGAGGGGCGGAGCTGTCAACCGATCACCACCTGGTGGTGTGTTGGCTCCGATGGTGGGGGAAGATGACGGTCCGACCTGGCAGACCCAAACGTATTGTGAGGGTCTGCTGGGAACGTCTGGCGGAATCCCCTGTCAGAAGGAGTTTCAACTCCCACCTCCGGCAGAACTTCATCCACGTCCTGGGGGAGGCGGGGGACATTGAGTCTGAGTGGACCATATTCCGCGCCTCCATTGTCGAAGCGGCCGACCGCAGTTGTGGCTGTAAGGTGGTCGGTGCCTGTCGTGGGGGCAACCCCAGAACCCGCTGGTGGACATTGGCGGTAAGGGATGCCGTCAAGCTGAAGAAGGAGTCCTATCGGGCCTTTTTGGCCTGTGGGACTCCTGAGGCAGCTGATAGGTACCGGCTGGCCAAGCGGAATGCAGCTTTGGTGGTTGCTGAGGCAAAAACTCGGGCATGGGAGGAGTTCAGTGAGGCCTTGGTGGACGACTTCCAGATGGCTTCGAAGAAATTCTGGTCCACCATCAGGCGTCTCAGGAGGGGGAAGCAGTGCAGCATCAACACTGTGTACAGTGGGGATGGGGCGCTGCTGACCTCAACTCAGGACGTTGTGACTCGGTGGGGAGAATACTTCGAAGACCTCCTTAATCCCGCAAACACGCCTTCCCATGAGGAAGCAGAGTCTGGGTTCTCTGAGGCGGGCTCTCCTATCTCTGGGGTTGAGGTCGCCGAGGTAGTTAAACAGCTCCTCGGTGGCAGGGCCCGAGGAGCTGGATGGATGAGATCCGCCCGGAGTTCCTAAAGGCTCTGGATGTTGTGGGGCTGTCCTGGTTGACACGCCTCTGCAACATCGCGTGGACATCGGGGACAGTGCCTCTGGATTGGCAGACTGGAGTGGTGGTCCCCCTTTTAAAGAAGGGGGACCGGAGGGTGTGCTCCAACTACAGGGGGACCACACTCCTCAGCCTCCCTGGCAAGGTCTATTCAGGGGTTCTGGAGAGAGAATCTCGGATTCAGGAAGAGCAGTGTGGTTTTCGTCCTGGCCGCGGAACAGTGGACCAGCTCTACACCCTCCGCAGGGTCCTTGAGGGGGCATGGGAGTTCGCCCAACTAGTCTACATGTGTTTTGTGGATTTGGAGAAGGCGTTTGATCGTGTTCCTCGGGGGGTTCTGTGGGGGGTGCGTCGGGAGTATGGGGTACCGAACCCCTTGGTAAGGGCTGTTCGGTCCCTGTACGACCGATGTCAGAGTTTGGTCCGCATTGCTGGCAGTAAGTCGCATTCGTTTCCAGTGAGGGTTGGACTCCGCCAAGGCTGCCCTTTGTCACCGATTCTGTTCATAACTTTTATGGACAGAATTTCTAGGCGCAGCCAAGGCGTTGAGGGTGTCCGGTTTGGTGGCCTCAGTATTGCGCCTCTGCTTTTTGCAGATGACGTGGGGCTGTTGGCTTCATCAAGCCGTGATCTCCAACTCTCACTGGAGCGGTTTGCAGCCGAGTGTGAAGCGGTTGGGATGAGAATCAGCACCTCCAAATCTGAGACCATGGTCCTCAGTCGGAAAAGGGTGGAGTGCCCTCTCCGGGTTGGGGATGAGATCCTGCCCCAAGTGGAGGAGTTCAAGTATCTCGGGGTCTTGTTCACGAGTGAGGGTACGATGGAACGGGAGATCGACAGGCTGATCGGTGCAGCGTCTGCAGTGATGCGGACTCTGTATCGGTCCGTCGTGGTGAAGAAGGAGCTGAGCCAAAAGGCAAAGCTCTCGATTTACCGGTCGATCTACGTTCCTGCCCTCACCTATGGTCACGAGCTGTGGGTCGTGACCGAAAGAACGAGATCCCGGATACAAGCGGCAAAAATGAGTTTCCTCCGCAGGGTGTCCCTGCTCTCCCTTAGAGATAGGGTGAGAAGTTCGGTCATCCGGGAGGGACTCAGAGTCGAGCCGCTGCTCCTCCGCATCGAGAGGAGCCAGATGAGGTGGCTCGGGCATCTGGTCAGGATGCCTCCTGGACGCCTCCCTGGTGAGGTGTTCCGGGCACATCCTACCAGGCGGAGGCCCCGGGGACGACCCAGGACACGCTGGAGAGACTATGTCTCCCGGCTGGCCTGGGAACGCCTTGGGATTCTCCCTGAGGAGCTGGACGAAGTGGCTGGGAAGAGGGAAGTCTGGGCTTCCCTGCTCAAGCTGCTGCCCCCACGACCCGACCGCGGATAAGTGGAAGAGAATGGATGGATGGATGGATAATCATTGACAAGATTGGTTGAAAAAAAAAGTACAGTGTTTGTTTGATGGAAAAAAAATCTGCTACACTATGTGTACTTACTAACGTAATCCCTCGTTACTCATGGTTAATGTGTTCCAGTACCAAACGTGAAAAAAAAAACAACTCTGCGATATTGCAACCAAATGTTTATTTTTTTATTTACGTATAATTTAAATGTTTATGAACCCTCCCCATATTGATATTAAACCAGCTTAGAAGTTGCAGGACATTTGAGAGTCAATGCAAACAAAAAAGGAAACATTCCATTTCTCAAGGAAAAAGTAAACTTGCAGGAGGAACCGCGCATGCTATTAGATAATAGCATGCGCGTATAGTCTCACGCGACTACAGCTCATGGGAGACATGTGCTCCTGGCCATCTCACTCTCTCTCTTGGCCTTGATGAGAGGAAAATTACATCTCATCGAGGAAAATACATAATATATACATATATGTATATATATATATATATATATACACAAATATATATATATATATACACAAAAAAAAATATATATATATACACAAAAATATATATATATATATACAAAAATAAGGAGATAAAAAAGAATTTCTATCACTCGATCCTTTTACGTCCTTACAGTAAGTCATGATAACATAACTCTCTTGCGTGTTGCAATTCAAAAAATAGTCCTATTAAATAATTAATATTATAACAGATTTTAATCTTGATCATGAATGTGATGATGGTTTCAAAATGTCCCCAGACCCTCTGACGGTTCTGAGGTCCACCCACCACATTCTCACAAATTTCTGTGGAAAAACATGACCTAACCAGATTTGTTCATAGCCTGATATGTCACAGCATTATCATTCATAGTGGCAATCATATAAAACCTAACATTGATGGGTTATATATTAACACAAATGAACAAAATAATTCTCAGGACTTTATCCTTTTATGTTTTTAGATTATTCCATAAACAAAAAGCAAAATCCTGTTAAATTTAGAGAAAATACCCCTGCTGGTGTCACTTGTCAGACAGTTCACAGTCAGTATTTATGCTCTACTAAAAACCTCTCATGCTAATTCAGCCTTGACAATGGACCGGGTTTGAGAATTGACTACAAAGTGATGCTTCACAAAGAGAGAGAATCTATCTACTTCTGTCTTCTGTTGGTCGCATGAAGAAGAGGGGCCTGTTCATTTCATGGAGAAGACAGAGGACAACGAAACTCTTAACTATCTACACTTGGTGTCAGGGCCGAGACAGGAGCGGAGACCAGGTGCATCTGAACTAAAGTCTTTATGTCAGCAAAGGTACACGAGAGAAGCACGGGAACAACCGGTGCACGAGTCCAGGGAAACAGAGTGGGGCGGGCAGCGTGCGGACACGGGAGGAAACAGACAGGCAGGCAGAGGTACAAGTCCGAGAGGCAGAGTTCGTGGTCGGGGACAAAGCAGAGTTCTAATACGGTTCCAGGCAGGCAGGTCGGGGTCCAATTACAATCCGGGGTCAAGGTAGGAGTCAGGATGAACTGGTGACAAAACAAGGCATCTACACAGAGGATCTGACACTAGGTCTGTGTTCAAGCAGAGTCTTTATGGTTCGTGATTAGGGGTAAAACGGTGGCAGGTGTGTCTGAATGATTGGACGCAGGTGTGGGATCTGCACCGCGGGAAACCCAGCGCGAGACTGGGGGCGGGTCCTGAGCCGAGTCGTGACACTTGGTTTGATTTGTTCATGTCTGTACAGCAACACTTTTTTTTAACCTCTTTGCAACATGGATTCAGCTTTTAATTTGAAAACTAAAATAATGTTTGGAGTAAGAGCTGGGTGGCAGACAGAGTATGATGGTTAGCTTAGCTTAGCATAAAGACAAAAGAAATAGTCCACACATAGTCCACCTATAGTCCACCTCCAGCTTTGAGATGCTTTCACCAACATCTGATCAAAAAGCTCTCAAGACGTCTTTGACAGATTGGAGTAAAAACTGATGGGATGGCGGAACATGTGCCAAAAGCCCTTTAAGGCCATGTTAGTGACTTGAAGTGGATCCAAAGTGGGAGATTCAGGACTTTCTGAATAGATTTTTTTTTTCTGTCAGTCACACAAAAACTATTTCAACAATTACCTTGAAACTGGGTGGAAGGATAGAGCATGTACTCAGGCTGAAACTCACACTGTGAAGAGAAGTCATGCTTTTTCTTTGCTTCCATTAACACTGTGAGAATCTTAAGCACAGTCATTTAATATCTTTTGACTATATGCAATGCTAACTACCTGCTTTTAAGCCAATAGCCTACTATTAAATTACTGAGGCCATCTTGTTATGACTGATTCATTCATCATATACAAGTGCCTTGAAGCTAGATTGTTATGTTAGCCTTTTTATCGAGGTGAGGCATTGGAGGCAACATGAACAAAATGATTGTTCAGCTGAACTAACTGAATAAACAGCTCTGCTGTCACATCATTATTCAGCTCTCCTTTAATCTGTTTACTTTAGCAAGCTGTTGTCTTGTCATCTGATCACAACACTGATCTCTCGGTGATAAACAGATATGCTCTTACCTCGTCCTGCTCCAAAAGGATGACTCGAACAACTACAATGTTGATTGCATTTCCGATACTGGAATCTCTAAACAGACCCGCCACCTGCAAAAAAAAAAAAAAAAAAAAAAGAATCATCCACCCTCTTGACATTAAGGTACTTAGAACAACTAATAATTCAACTGAACTGAACATTGAAAGGCTTTTCGTCTCTAATTATTACTTGAAAACAATTGCCTAATAACAGGTCTATACATGATGTTTGATGCTGATTAACGGTCTTGATTACTGGATTTACGTCAGAGAAGTACTTCATGAAGTTTTAAAACACGTATGTAGATAATTACTAGCTGATGTAGAAGGACACTTCCTTTTGTCACCTCCTGTGCACTGCCGATGTGACCTTGAGCAAGGTACCGTCCCCTTAAGGCACCATCACCTTACAAGCTGCTGATTGTGCACCACTCTACCTCCCATTATCAACATGCCTACAGGCACCGTGTGTGTGTTTGTGTCTACGGGTACGATATATGTACGATATACATGTATACGTGTGCAAATATTTGGAGAGGAAAAAAAGTAATTTCCCTACAAGGTTTACTAAAGATTTATTATTTATTTTTATTTATGTAATATAATGCAACTCACTGTTCCCTTAAATTCAAGCACCATTTTGCTTAAACTGAAAGATCACAGATTCATTCATTCATCTTCTTGACCACTTATTTTGTGGTTTTTTTTGCGTGTCATAGAGGTAGGCTGGAGCCTATTCCAGCTGACTTATGGGCAAGAGGAAAGATTATTATTATTGTTGTTGTTATTATTATTATTATTAGTAGTAGTAGTAGTAGTAGTATTGAAATAATAATATTTAATCGCAGTTTATATTGGTACAAAAAAAACAAACATTTATTTATCAGAAAGAGATAACTGAGTTTAAAAATGATGCAATGCAAAAGTCTAATTTTTAATGTGCGACATTTCATTTTGTTTTATTACGTGGTCCTGTAATATTTATGGCTTAAATAAAATTGCTATTATTATAAAATTTATGCATTTTAAATGACATATAACATATACACCAGTAATTTCCTGTTTCCTCACAATCAATGTATTGTACATTTACAGGTTAAGCAGGACTTTTCAGGTTTATACCACATCTTTCTTTTGTCGACATGGACTGTTTGTTTGTTATAAAGCAGTTGTATAAATATCCCCAAAATTCCAGTAAATAACCATAAGATCATCATGTGAAAGGAAGTTGGAGCTATTTTTGAAACAGGGTTTCCTACTGATTTCTGTTGGGATCAACTTCTCTGGCTGTAAATCTTATGGTTCATGCAGCTCAGCAGAATACAATGATATGAAGTTGTTGTGAATCTACAACTTCAGTAGCAGGGATGAGACAATGGAACAGCTGGCGCCTGAGGAAGATTATGGCATCATTGATTGTTTGGACACGGGTGAGGGCTTTTTTCCTTTCAACGCGTGCAGGAGTGTTTTCATAAATCTCAAACGTTTAGAATTCAAAGCTGGAGGGTAGAGGACTCAAAAAAGAACCAGGAGAGGATGTGGAGAATAATGGCTGCTTCCTCTGTGTATTATCATCTGCTCAGTCAGTTCATTTGTCATTGAATTCTCTTTCCTGATATTTTGTCCTCTTGACTTCCAATAGTTGGGGCCAGAGTAGCTAGGACTGGAAAAAAGCTCATGCTTACTAATCAATGACAAACAGGGAGTCGGTGTATTTAACCCACAAGTACAGGACAGTAATAATATTGTGAAAGACTTGAGAGCCAGGGAAGACGAGAGAAAAGAGAAACGTTCATCCATCCATTGTGTTACTGAACAGAATGGAAAAACTGAAAGCGAATAAAGTTACAACAGCATTATCATTGAAAACATGCGGGAGGATGTCACATCATTGGTTACCAAAAGAAGGGCGAAGAAGAACAACAAAGAAGGGCAAATGAGGGCAAAGAAGAAGAAGGACGAAGAAGAAGGGAGAAGAAGAAGAAAAAAAGGAAGAGGAAGAAGAAGAATGACAACAAGAACAAGAACAAAATTTATTAAAAAATTTATTAAAATTTATTAAAAATTTATTAATCCACTAACGGAGTATTACTTTTTACACTCCATGCATATACATATCTTTGTGTTAGATACAGAGTTGTGAGCAGGCCCCTGAAACACAACTACAACACACAAGGGGCCTGCAAGCATGCAGTTAGTAAACACAAAAAACAGTACAGGAGGAAGCAGAGTGAAGGGCAGTGACTTCGGTTGACATCCAGTTGAGTAGCGTGTAAGGAGACGGCACCTTGCTCAAGGGCGCTTCGGCAGTAGCTGGGAGGTGACCTGACCAAAGTCATAATTTCCTGATGATGTTGCTTGTTACCTAGGCAACCGTGACTACTGCTAACTGAGTGATTAGTGATGACTTTGGACAGATAGGAGTGAATGCATCTCCTGAAATAAATTGAGGCCAGTTTGATGGCAGGAAATCGCGTGCTGAGGTGCTTCATGTAGTTCTTGATGAACAGACAACTTTAACATCACTGTAATCATCAAGCAAACCTGTGTGCATGGGTCCGGCCTCTTTGTTAGCACAGATTATGTCTGACAAACCTTTAACATTTAAATGACCATGTTCAATGTGAGCTCCCTGTCGGATGAATGATGGTAATGGAATGGTTCCATTTCACTTTAATACTTTTACTTTTGAACAAACATGCTCAAGGTTGTAGAAATCAAAACCATTCTGACATTCACTTTCTCTGCTTGCCAGCTCAGAGTTCTGGGTGCACTTTTCATAACATTTTCCTAAAAACATTTGAACTATTCTTTCAAAGTCAGTTTGCTGGTGACTGGAGGCGATTGAATGGTTTGAATCTATAATTCAAACAATTCTGCTGTTGATCGCCTAAATACTCCATGTTAATTGTACTATAGTTGTGCTTACGATGTTCATGACCGCAAGGATGTAGCTTTCCACAGCTTTGCTTCCATGATACTCCACCATTTTAGGGTCAGCCACCACCAGTGTCTCCACCCACTTCTCCTTGCTGACTGATCGTTGACGAATTGTCCTCCTTCTCTGTTGCCGGTGCTCCCACCTCTCTCGCTTTCTCTCAATGCCAGGATAACTTTGAAGGGAGTCTGGAAATGAGACAGAAAGAGACATAAATGTGAAACACAATCATCTATAAACAAAGATTTAAAACGTTGTTACTGAGACATGGTGTGCTCTAATGGCAGTCAAAATGCAGGGTCAATAAGCTCTCGCAGTAAGACTAAAAATTCGCCACACACCCTGGTGTACAGTCTACATACTCGTGCACCATCTGCTTTCCTTCGGTTGAAATATGAAGCCAATACGTACGGTTTTGTTTAAATTCAATAAATAATGATGCAGGACTCAATTTAATCTAAAACATAAGTAAGTGCAACACTCAAACCACCAGTGGATATCACACTCATGAACACCATCCATCACCAGTTTAGTGGACGTTGCTCTCACGGAATAACAATAATAATCACCTTACAATTAAAACTTCCATCTGCACAGATGTGTAAATTTAGTTTTGTGAAAAAATACAGGAAATATTTTTAGTAATGGCAAAGACACCATCATCCAGGAGAGAAAGAGACAAAATTCAACCTTACACACATAGAAATGAATAAAACACAACTCATGGTGATTGTGATGGCTGTGCCTCGCTCACCATGTATTTCTGTTTTTTGTATTTTTGCTCTTCTAGGTATTGTACTTGTACAGGACTTCTGTTTAGTGGTGTATTACACATTTTCTTGTTTTTGTACCTGTTGTTTGTTTAGCTGTGTATTTATATGTTTGTTAGATCTTTTGTGTTTGTCTAGTTGTGTATTTAGATGCCCTCAGCTGAATATCCGTGTGTTCCTTGGTGTTGTCTGTTTTGTCTATTTACATGTTTATCTGTATTCATTTGTAATTTCATTCTTGTGCTGCATTGTGAAATGTGTGAATGTATGAGAATGGATAATATACTGTACATAATTACCCTAAATCCATTTATCTATCAATCCATCCATCCATCCATAGGTGTGATCTGACTATCTTCATTCTTCAGGTGTGATCTGACTATATTTCATTCAGCGAAGAAGAGCTTTGAATCTTTTAATACAAATGGTGTGTGTGTATGTGTGTGTGTACTTTTGATTCCACAGGTGCCATTGGAAGCTTGTTTCCCTGAGATGGAATGTACAGCTGGCGCCCAGGAGGGCGGGGTCGCGTGGCGTTTGCAGATAGCGTGGGCTTGAGGTGCTGACACATCATCACTCGTCTTCTCCAGAGGTTGAATAAAAAACTCTTCATCAGCCAACCTGAACAGTCCCGTCTGGAGAGAAGAAACACAGTCTGTTATTTCTGAATAGCTCAAGAGAATATGGGAGCAAAGTAATGTGTTTATAAATGTTAAAGAATTAACTACCGTACTAATCTGTCTTTATCATAAATTTATTGTCAACAAACATGAGTTTCCTGACCGTGTATTTTAATAAATTCAATATTGGGTGATTTGTTAATTGATTTTGGACAAAATGTTGATTTAGCATCAAATCAATTCTTCAATTTCCTGATGGTATGAAGACCAAATGATAAATCAAATAACCAGATTGATTTATAATATAATTAACTGTGAGCTGCAGTGCTGAATCATTTAAATACTCCCACATGAGATTTACATCATACTTCCAGAATACAATATACTGTAAAATATTACACATCATGTGAACTAATGCAAATCTAGACGTGAATAAAACAAATATTAATAAAAGCAATTGAGCATCATTAGACTAAAAACACAGATGATTACTAATTTTCTATTGATAACATTTTAAGGCAGGTTCTTCACAACTACAGACTTAAATGTCTTCAAAGCATCTCTTACTGTGAAGCGGTGCCCGTCTTTGGCTGTTTCTAAGTGGATTCACATTTAGAAGAGCCGCTGCATATAATTATAGTGGTAGGCTAATCTAACACTTCAAATACTACGACCCGCTCTCCTTAGAAAATCTTTTATGTTTTTAATCATATTGATTAAATGCGGACATGTATTGAAACGGTCAGATGGAAATGGTCATTGTTCCCATCTGACATACTAAGGGTTTTGTTTGTTTTTTCACAGCACAAAAAATTCATTGAAACAGTCTTAACAGTCTGATGCTTTTGCTTGGCGGTACACATCAACAGTACGACCTGGGAAAGATCAGCTGTCACACAAATCGTTGCACCTAAATTGTAGTGACGAGGGTCCAAAGGCAGGTTCCAGTCCCCTCACCTGTTTCTGCTGACAACCCTCACCCTAACGTGTAATCCTTTCCAGTCTCTGCTCCCATTGAGCAGCTTCAGCTGTCACAGGATCCCACTGAGGATCAGCTACATTATACGAACCGCAAAACACAGGCAGTCAAGAGGAGCCGGTTTTACCTATAAGCACCTTTTTGCAGCAAATCATGTGACAGGCCTCTGCAGGCAAATGTAACCCAATGGAAGCGGCTTTCAGCCCTTGCAGGAGGGTGACACACAGGACTGGATGTTCAATCTCATATTTCTGATACCGTCCAGTACTGGTGATGCTACATTCATTTTGACCTCTGTTGTATTCAGAATTATGTGCAATGTGAAACTCACACCCGAATGTTTCTTCATTGTCCACCAGAGAACTGATGCAATTTGCATATGTATGTAAAGAAAATGCAAGCAGGGCAATCATACCGTTAAGGCACTAAGAATGCACACACTGATTCCTCTGCTCTCTATTATACCCACTGCTGTTCTGAAAATAACTGCCATTCGTGTTCTCCCTTTGCTTACCTGTGGTGTGAATCCATTAACTTTGCATCTCAATCAAAGCTTCTGCGTCATTCATTCCATTCACGACTCCTAAATAGGTTTGTAAGCAAATGTGTTTTTAGCCGAATCCAAAATTGGCAAATATATGTGGCCACCAATGAATAGACAGCTCAGCACAAAATCAGAACTACAGTATGTTCTGTATGTTTCCTCCTACCTGTACTGCTGTTTTTATGGTCTGAGCAAAGACGCCCGTCTTCTCTAGAATATAATGATATTTAAATCACACTTTCCTCATGATAAGCAATAAATTAAATGGCTTACAAAAGGACTAAATCTATTTATCTGGTGCTTTAAGCAGTTTAAATTTCAGATCAATTTCCTTTAAGTATCATAATGTCTGTACGTTACAGTTTACACAGCATTGTTGTTTAAATTATTTTCGAAAATAGAATAGTAATATTCTGTACTGGTTTATTTAGACCTTAGAAGTGACCTGTTACTTTACTCTGAACTACAACTTTGGTACTTTTTGTTGTCCAGGTTGGCAAAGTTAGCAGTTTAATGTGTTTTTATTTTTCGCATTGTTAACAACCCAACATCTCCAACTTAAACAGCTGTATAATTGGTGTAAGTTTTTCAAAACATGTCTGAAAAGAACTACTGTAGATGGTTTGAATGTTTCCTAAAAAAATCTTACAGCCCAAAGTCAGAACGATAAAGGTTGGCTCTGAATCTCACTTCAAGGAAACCAAAATTGTTGGGGTTTTTTTGACATCACATTCCATTCCATTGGTGTGTTAAGTATTTGTTAACTGAGATATGTAGGGACTGGCTATGGGATGTTATCACCAGAATGCATCGAAAGGGAGATGGATCAGGATTTTTTTGTCCACATACTGTCGATCATACTATAACATATACTTCCCATAACTGCATCACTGCCTCCACACATCTCACTCTGCTTCCCTCACCTGTGGGAGGTAGTCGGGGGCACAGGGACATGACACCAGTACCTATAATCACCTGTTATAAGTCTGGATCTAGTAAGTGGATCTGTTTCTTCAAAGAGATGAAGCAGCAAGAATTAATGAAAGACTTTACACATCATGTGTACTCACTGCTCTCACATGACTAAATAAATAAAACCTTTCTTATTAGGTCATGAAAACCTGTGAGGTTCAAGGATTCTTCAACAGTGATGACTTGGGCCTGGAGCAGAAGCTTTGGCAGACTGTTCCGCCTGACATAAACACATCCTGACAGAGATGCGCTCCTCCCATGTGAGACTCCTATATGTGGGATACTGCAAGTTTGATCGTGTCCCTGATATTTAGGAGAATGCTCGGGAAATCATTTTGCTTTGGATAACGGTTAATTGTATGGGTTTCTGAGCTGTTAATTTGACAGGCGGCGTTCCACCTCATTCATACCAGACACACTACATCTAGATGGGTGAATAGAGCTTCTTTAGTTGAAAACAAATGTCTGTTGTTGTTAAAAAAAATAGTAATTTAGAGTGTGAATCCAGGCTACTGATGATTTATACTGTTACCAGTCACAACAGCCATCTCCTCCAGTCAGTAAACTGTTTCCTCTCTTCAAATACAAAGGTGCAGACAATCCAAGTTTTTTTTTTTAGATAAACTGGGACATTCTGTCAAAACTTTCTCCAACAGAAGGAAATAAAATCCTCTACAAATACACATCAATAGCAAAACAAAAAAACAAAAAAGATCTTTGGGCCTCTTCCTCCACACCTGTCATCACTATTCATGACTCCTCCATTAAAACAACACAACCGTAAAATGTGATTAATCACAAAAAATTATCGCACACCTCAGATCTGTAGAAAAAAACTGCAGGATTTCTGGCAAACAATTCTACAGAGTAAAGTTTTGACAAGAAAATATTTTCTCCAGGAGTCTGGATTTAAAAAAAAGAATGTCTGAAATGTTCCTCTTGCAGGTCTAATGGAAATAACATTTTCCCATTTCACACCCCACTATTGGAACTAAATTTATTAAAATAATTTCCAACACTTTTTGTTATTAAACAGTTATCTGTCACTTGTAGTGAGACGGCGTTTGCATATTTAACCTCCATGTAGACATGTTTTTTTTAGTTCATTTAATTAAAGTCACCAAGACCAGTTCCTTATTCTCACTTTCAATTTATATTCTTCTTAAACCATAGGCAACCAAATTTTTTCCACCATATGTACATATTGTACCATTTTTTAAAAAAAGGAAATACATTTACTCAATATTGAATAACTTTGTGTAACAATAACAGATTTTATTCACGTGATAAGCAGAATGCGGCTGGAGCCCTTAAAGGTCATTTGAGGCTGAAGATCTCGTGTTTGAAACAAAGGAGCTAGACTTCTGCTGGTGGACAGATTGTCAGAATCAGTAATGTAATTATAACATTTCACGTGCTATATTTCTCATTACTTATCTCTTTTAAGTGGTGCAGACCTGCAGATGAGATGGCAGATAAGTACCATGTTCAGAATATGAAGTTGAGATGGTCAGCATTAAACATATGCACTTTAAAATCACTAGATCCAGACTTATAACAGATGATTTACCCAATTATTATCATTAGTATTATAATTATTATTATTATTATTACGGTGGTTAACGCGGTTGCTGCATGGCAAGGCGGTTCCGGGTTTGCCTCCCGCTCTGTGCGGAGTTTGCATGTTCTCCCCGTGTCTGTGTGGGTTCTCTCTGGGTTCTCTGGCTTCCTCTTACCACCAGAAAAATACGCTTCAGGTTACTGTAATTGGCCATTCCAAATCGCATGTAGAGTGTGAGTGTGTGTGTGTGCGTGTTTGTCTGTCTCTGTGTGGCTCTGAGGCCCACTGGCGTCTCACTGGAAGTTTCGCCCGCCTCACGCTGGGATAGGCTGCAGCTCCCCGCCACAGTGGATGAAGTGAATGAATGAATATTATTATTATTATTGTTATTATTATGTATAATTTAGCTCTTAATAAATGGTGTAAGACAGGAAATGGGGGGCCATATACCACAAAATAATAACATTAAACCTTTCTCACAGACAATCAAAGAACACAAAGTGCTCTGAATAGAATACAGTCATCATCACCGATTTGATTCCACACATAACTGCTTGAAAGCAATGAAAACTTTTTCACTGCTTTCATTGATCCCTTCAAAACAAGAAATTATCTTTCAGGGCAAAGACAAAACACACAATGAAAGAAGAAACTCTGGAACATTAGGCCAGAAATAAGATTTTAAAATATAATACGCTGCCGTTTATAGAACCAAGAACTAAATACAAGAACAACTACTAGTGGCTTGATTCCAGAAGAATGATTACAACTCTTGTGAATTAATCAATTTCTCTGCTCCTCATTCTAATGTGTTTTTGAAACATTATGAAAAATGTAAAGATGATTCCTTTCCTTTGTATTCCATAAACTCTGCCCTGCAGGAACCCAGTCTTGACAGAAACTGAACTGTGGGCAGTTGGTTAAGCAGGAAATGACGCATTGTTAAGACTCTTGTTAGACATTGTTAGACTCTTGTTGTGATATTGTTAGACTCTTGTTGTGATATTGCACTGAAGAGGCATTTTGTTCTGCAGCCTCACTTATTGCAAAGCCTAAAGTGTGTGTGTGTGTGTGTGTGTGTGTGTGTGTGTGTGTGTGTGTGTGTGTGTGTGTGTGTGTGTGTGTGTGTGTGTGTGTGTGTGTGTGTGTTTGTTGTGATATTTCTTTTATGTGTACCTTCTGTCTGAGGTGAAGCACTCAGGTTTTAGCCATTACAATAGCAGACAGCTTCCCTCCAAGGTGAGATACTGCTTACACGACTCTCAGACAGTCCAGAGGTATTTTGAAATAAACTTCTCATTGCAGACTTCATTCAGCACTGACTACAGTCAACCAGCTGCACCTGACAAAATTGCATTTAACTTGAAAAACATTTTAACACTACACAACACAATAAACTCACCAGTCCGTCACAGGTGCTAATGGCTGCACCTCCTTTAACGGTGGCCTCATCCCACACTTCACCTAAGAAATGACACAGAGAGGATCTGGGGTGATGCAACCGAGCCCTCTCCAGCCCACCTCGCCTCCTCTCCGTCAGCAAGCCATTAGCCAGCAGGTGTTGGTTGAGTGTGAGATTAAAGCGCAAACTGCGGTCGCCAAGCCACAGCTGGTAGAAGACTCGATCCAAGTCCGCCGGTCCCTCTGAGGCTTCCCTGCGTTGAACACGGCGAGCGTGGTGAGACAGGAAGTTGGACAGGAAGCGACCTCTGGCATCCACTCTAGTTGGGTGAACCACTTCATACTGAGGAAGATCCTGTAGGAATCTCTCTGTCACAGACATGGAAGGAGGAGAAGATGGGCCATTAAATCATGGGAAAGGGGAGGATAAATAAATAATTAAGGGGTTCAAAGGCTATAAACAAAACTGAGGAAGCGCTAAAAAATGATATGTGTGTGTGTGTGTGTGTGTGTGTGTGTGTGTGTGTGTGTGTGTGTGTGTGTGTGTGTGTGTGTGTGAGATCTGTCATTCTGATGCAGCTGTGGTCGATACAGTGCCTGTCAGACAAACACAGCTTCAGTCTGGATTTTTGTCCATGATCCCAGTGGAGCTTTTTACTCTCACTTACACAAGTTTGGTCAAATTGAGAAAATTCATCAACTGATAAAAGTACCCCTCTGATTGGAAACTGCTGCATCAGCAGTACGAGAGGATATGCCTGAAGGGGAGGATCAGCAGCAGTCGACTCCTCTCCGCTCTACAGATATATAAAGACTGATATCCCTGACAACTATCTGGTTTACTGTTCAGCAGGGAGTCTTTCTCAACACTATATGTTGGTTTAACTTAATCTGAGGCAGTATGTTAAAAATATACTGTAAAAGATAAGGCAAAGAAAAAGCTTCAAATATCTGACAGAATATTAAGACCAGATTTTAAGATCAAAGAGAAACCACAAAAATAAAATGTGCAACTAACCTGTGAGCCAAGCATCTTCTTTTTAAATGTGTGTCAAGTATATGAACAAATACGTTCATGTCAGACTTGATTTAAATGTTATTTATGAAGCATGTCGTACC
This sequence comes from Antennarius maculatus, assembly GCA_013358685.1. Lineage (NCBI taxonomy): Eukaryota > Metazoa > Chordata > Actinopteri > Lophiiformes > Antennariidae > Antennarius > Antennarius maculatus. The sequence goes on from CM023606.1 coordinate 21,492,338, forward strand.
CAAACTAGGTTAATAAAGAATTTACTTTAGTGCCAATTTTGAATTCAAATTTTGCCGATGTGCAAACAGAAAAAATGACACAATAATACCTGGCACAACAACCAGAGCTGTTTCACAGTAATCTCTAATTCATTCTGAGCTCTTCACAGACTGGAGGGTTCAAGGTGCGTGGAGAAGGCCGGTCGGTTGACGTTAAGAGAGAAGCATTGAAACCTTGATAAGATCTTTCTTTGGAACGTCATTGAAGATGTACGTGGGATGGAAACAGCAATATCAGACAACATTCTGACAAGGTAAGATGTCTGCTGGTCCATCTTGCACAAAGCAAATTGAACAAATATTTACAAGAATACACCAGCATAGACCAATCAGAGGAGAGCAGCGGCATGAATGAAGAGAAAGAAAGGACACTTTCAAGTTTTAAACCGTTCTACAGGCCACCTAAGGTGCCTTCACTTTGATTCCTTTTTGCAAAATCAGATATTATCTACTAAATAAAATAAGCAAACCATTTCTCAAATCAATTTGATCTGATGACTGAATCATAAGACTGAAAGGCCTATGAGTTTTAAATGTGGCAAATCCTTTCACTGAAGATGTTTCAAAAACACATGAGGGATTTTCTCCATCTCCATTTTCTCCAATAACCCATGTGTCATCAAGAGATGACAGATCACCCCAACACCTGATAAAGAGATAACATTACTGATCATGTCTACTAGACTGATTCTTCTTTTCACTGTTATTTGTGGACTTTCCTGAATAAGTGGATGCATTTCTGTTGAAATGACCTCACATGTCTTATTTCAACAGGAGTTGACCTCTGGTCCCAATTTCTATTTTGAGTTCATCAATAACCACTTGAGGATCCCCGTCTCTATCTGTATTAGTCAAAAAGAGCAAAATCTATAATGCCTCACAGCAATTCGTTTTTTGTCAAGGGCTCACGTTTGATTTATAAAGGATGAGACGGAACAAATCCTGAATCATTGCTCTGCTTCTATCTGTAATCTCAGGACAACACCTGAGGGAGTATCAGCATCCAAACCACGCACTAATGGGAAGGTTGGGACGACGAAAGTCTGTAAAGAGGCCACAAGACTGATTCTCCAATGAGCAAAGCATCCGCTGGGCCTATCAGCATGCACATGCAGAGTGAAACGCAGCTCCACCATGAGATAATGAGAATGGATCCATTAGATTCCCTGGGGGGAATTGTTTCCATCTTTTCACTGGTGAGATCAGAGGTCAGTGTCAGCTTCACTGGGACTTCAGAGCTTTTGCCCCTGGGGCAGGGCGGGTGCAGACATGAGGCTTGAACCCCTCATAATTCAGGGAAAAGAGGTTTTATTCAGGCGCCAGACTGAGCTGCAGAACCTGCTATGTGAACAGTCACAGCTGGCGCACAACAAGAAGCAACCGCGACACGAGTGGACGTGGACGCGTCATGAATCCGGAGCTGGAAAGACTCTCACAGTCAGTCTCGACTAACCTGGTTCATGTGACAATCCGCTTTCCAGGACAATCAGGAGAGCGATGAAGACGTGAATGACTTCCAGTCCAAAGGCGTGAAGTGTGCGGTGTGAACGGGTCATGTTGTCATTTAACGCCTTTCTCACGACGCGTCGACTGTCAATTCAAATGATTTCCATGTGGGCAGGATGCACTGATCACTAAGAGGAGATGTTGTTCTGACACTCTGACTCCCACTAAAGTTCTCCAGCTCAGGCCCGGACGCCGCCGTCTTCCACGGGGAGTTGTCGATCCATTGCGGGACTTGCACGTCGGTGTCGGTTCGCCTGAGAGCTTCGGTCCTCTCTCTCCTCCATCAGCCTCCCGTCGACAGCTCTGTGACAGCTTGAAAACTTCAGCTAACTTTGGCAGAGCCACCCCCACAGATGGGTGGACTTAAGACAATGGACTAACTCTCAGTGGGACTGCAGGCTTAAAGGGAAATACGACTCCAAGAAATTGGATGCTTCGATCTAATTCCCACTCAAACCCACTAAGGTCTTTTGGGTTTCGAGGGGGGTCAAGTGAGGACGAGACTGTTGTATTAGCTTTGGGTCTGATTTAATGATTATAGATTGGACGCTTCAGTGTGTATCGTGTGTTAAAAACTAAAAAAATCGGGTTGTCCACAAGAAGTGGTGAGAATGTGTTTAAAAGCCACGTTTTCCGTAATATTCCGCATCTATAAAAGAAAAAGACACTGTGTTCTTAACCGCAGCTTTTTAAACTTACACGTTCTCCTGGAGAAAAAACAGTCACCCATCAATCAAACTGGAACGAAGACGAAAAAGTCCACATGAACCGGTTATTCCACGTTTACTTTTACTAACGCGTCCATCTTCATCTGCCTTGTCCTACCGCCCCCTCTAGTGGAGCACTGGGGAAACTGCAGGTCGACAGACAGACAGACATTATCATACGTTCTGGTGTACTTTGTGCTTTGTCTGATGTACTGCCTGTTGTTCTGCCTGTTGTTCTGCCTGTGTTTTACTGCCTGTTGTACTGCCTGTCTACCGTGGGTCAGAGAGGACTGCAATTTCATCTGTGCTGTATGTCGTGCATATATGGTACACTTGACAATAAGCTGACTTTGATATATATATATGTATATATATGTGTGTGTGTATATATATATATATATATATATATATATATATATATATATATATATATATATATATATATATATATATATATATATGCTTGGTTCTGTACATATTGGATGTTGTGTCTCTGTAGATCCTTTCATCGGTATCTACATACATACCAGTTTCGACAGGATAAATATTGTTTTCATTTCCCTCAAAAACACGAGGTCACGAGCTGGCTATTTCTGTGAGTGTGATTGGTCTCGATCGACCAATAGTGTGACATCAGGAGCGTCACACCTGTATAAAAGCAGACTCTAGTCAATCGGAGGTAGGTCGACAGGTAGAGTCTGACGTGCGCTCTGCATCAACTTGTGCACCAAATAAATCCTATCGTAATTCAGGACCCCAAGTAAAGATGGATGAACTATTTAACCAGAGCGGAATGCTTAATGGAAGTTCATTCGATGACAAAAATTCTCGTTTTGAAAGCATCGACGACAGCCCGGAGGCTACCTTCCTCCTGAGGATACTCATCTCTGTGGTGTACTCTGTAGTTTGCGCAGTGGGTTTGGTGGGGAACCTGCTTGTGTTTTTCATCATGAAATTGCGTCAATGTCGAAAGAAATCCACCATCAACATTTTCATCATCAACCTGGCAGCGACTGACTTCCAGTTCGTCCTCACTCTGCCCTTCTGGGCGGTGGACACCGCGCTGGACTTCAGCTGGCCGTTTGGAAACGCCATGTGTAAAATCGTCCTGTCGGTCACCGTGATGAACATGTACGCCAGCGTCTTCTTCCTCACTGCCATGAGTGTTACCCGGTACGTATCTGTCGCTTCGGCACTCAAGAAAAAAACGCGAAAAAAGCCAGGATGCGTGAAGTGGGTGTGCGCGGTGCTTTGGGTGGCGGCCACAGTGGCCACAGCTCCGACATCCATCTTCTCCACCGTCAGTGTGGTCGCTGGAGAAAAACTCTGCCTCCTCAAGTTTCCCGAAGGACATGATTTGCTCGCCCTCTATCACATCCAGAAAACATTGATAGCCTTCATCATCCCCATGTTGATAGTCACCGTCAACTATCTGTTGCTCCTGCGCTTCGTGAGGTTGAGGAGCATGGTTACGCACAACACGAGACGCCGATCCAAAGTCACCAAATCCATAGCGATAGTGGTTTTGTCCTTCTTTTGCTGCTGGATGCCAAATCATGCCATCACCTTCTGGGGCGTCTTGGTAAAATTCAATGCAGTCAGCTGGGATAAATCATATTACATGGTGCACACATACGTGTTCCCGGTGACTGTGTGCTTGGCGCACGCAAACAGCTGCTTGAACCCGGTGATTTACTGCCTAATGAGGCCGGAGATCAGGAAGATGCTCAGCGGTTTGTTTTGGAGAACGCCCGCTCCATCCTCCAAGAAGGGCTGCTCAACGCGCCTCTTTACGCACGAAGAAATCCGAGGAGTTGCGCCTCTCCACGTTATGAACAGTGGAGACTACGCGCTCTCCATCATAGACGGTAAAGGCTTGTCAAACTCCAAAATGATCACATAGATCAAATTCTCTGGTAATAGAATAAACAGAACAAATAATAATTTAAAAAAATCCTGTTAAGTTTATTTATTTGTTATTTATTTATTTTATCACCTGTTGCTGTCACGATTTATGCTTCATTGCTGGTTACCGAAATTTGAGCTGTTCTGAACAACACGCAATTAAAGTGCATCTGATCACGTGTCGCTTATCAATACTATTAAGAGTGCATTGATTGTTTATTGTAGTGTATTGAGACTGTGTCAGGATTATGTGTTGATTTGATCAAAGATCAAGCCAACGGGCATCCAGTTCGTCTTTTCTTTCATTGCTTTTAACAAAGCTGCACATATAGCTTTCCTTGTGGCATTTTCCAATTTTTGTTTCATGATACTTTAGATTACAGGAATGAAAAACAAGAAAATAAAGGAGGAGAGGGAACAAAAAATTCGTAGCTACTGTATATCAGACTGGACTCCTCACAAATTGTCGGGGTTGTATTATTTAAGGGGACCTTCAGTATAATGGAGCACAATCAGCCTAAAATATTGCCTGTAAATAAGTAAAGAAAATATGCTACCACATTTTTTCCTTTCTTCTTTCTTGGCCAGGTGCATTTTCTTTAAGTTTCCTGCTTTCATTTAAAAACAATGCAGTATTATAGTTTTGACATTAACTCCACGGAGAAACTCCTCAGTTTGTATTTGTACAAATCTCTATTTTTTTTCTCACATGAATTGTACTCAATGTTTTTTGAATGTATATACAGTACATGGCTGATATTTTCCATTCTGTTCAATAAAACATGTGCGCCTCTAAAGACAAATAAACCAATTAAAAACCGTGTTTTGCATTGATGCTTGATGTACAGAATAAAGGTAAACTGAGGCATTTATACAGGCAAAGAATGAGTCAGATAAGATTCCATTTGGGTGTTTCAGTGTTCAGTCTGTGCTGCTATCGGTGCTCAGGTTGTATTCAGTTAAACAGATGCACTGCAGGTACCCAGGGGAGAGGTTTGTCAGGGGTGCATTTGTTCCAGCTGTCACTTGTCATTTGAAGGGAATGCAGGTCGTTTTCAGTCAAGGAGAGATGAATCACAGAAGGTAATGGATTTGCTGAATGTTAAAGAAAATCTCTGCATCTCAACACTCGTGCGCTGTGGCCTCCTTATGCCTGTCCATGACGCTTCAAAGTGACAAGCTTCAGAATTCTCCTTAAAGTGTTAGGAATCATATTAACGGTCTGCATCTTTTTTGTTGGATTAAACAAATTCTACCAAACCTGGCATCTTTTTCAAATGATGTATCAGACATTGTACTGTACTGTAAGTCTGATTGCAAAACTGATTTTCTTCCTTCAACTCACAGGAATCCTTAGTAATAAACAACTTGTTTATTAATAAATACACATGGTGAACAAATTAATGAGATTGTGTTCTCCTTCCTGTTTACTCTCAGATTAGTTGGTGTGTTCAGGTTATCATTTGGGGTCACAGCTGTGATGGTGCATCACACGTGAGCTTCATGTGGTTACAGAGATGATCAGGACTCATGATGCATTCATTGTCTCTTAAAGCTAGATGGTAACAGTACAATAAAACAATTATTCAAGCAATTTTATTGAAAAAAAACCATTTGATTGGCAGAAAAATGGACTCAAATGTGTGACTTGTTTTTGGAAAATATGTCATAAATATAGCCCAAGACCAAATAAATGAATCCGGAGCTTTTTTGTCATGCCACCTGTGTTAGCATGACTCTTCCCCTGGCTTGTGAGTGATAGATTCTGCTTTCAGCCACTGCAAACATAATTATGAGCCTCAGTGTGTGCTCTGCATGTTACTAACCCGATCACTCCCCTGGAGCCCTTGTATGTCTCCCACGGATTGTGGATGAATCCGCTCCTGGTTTGCTCCCAATATATTGCCATTAGTAATATCTTTATTATCTACAATGTACTACTGTACATGTATAAATTTACATAAGATAATGGTACATGTTATCTTTATTTTAAAGTTATTATTTCTTTGTTTCTGTACATGTCTATCAACCAAACTGACTCAGGCAGTTGGAGGGCAGCTCGTCCTCATGGGATAATAGTTTGGTTCCCTGTAAAATGAACGGTACATTTTGGCCCTGCTCTTCTGTTTTGATTCCTTTGTATTGTGATTTATTCATGAATGCAAGTTGTGTTTCATTTGGTTTATCATTTACTGAGCACAATTTTATACCAACACTTGAAATATAGTTTTTTAAATTTTTTTTTGTAATTTAAATTTATATTTTCTGTTCATATTTTTTGATATTCAACACACATTTCCTATCAACAATCCACTACTGCTCTTCTTCTTCTTCTTCTTCACCTGCTGAACCTGAACCTGCTGAGCAATCTATGTATTTCTATCCGGGATCAATGCTTCCACTGTGGAGCTGTCAGTGACCGATGGTAAAGATTCCAAACACATGCACTACCTTTCAAGTAGGCATGAGGAATATTGATGCAACACTTTCATATCTGTCTGTATGTATATGAAGTACACAGCTACATCCAGCAGGTGTTGTAAGGATGGTGCAAAGCCTGGAAGACAGAGATAATCACCTGTTTGTCAGTATACATGGGAACCTGTTCTAATTTCCCTTATCACTCTCCCTCCCCAACCACAATCCTAATTTCACCTCCTGCCTTGTGCTCCATAAATAGACAGGATTTGAAACTCATGAAGCAGACACTCATATTAATACACATTTTTTATTTGTAGGCATATAAAAGCTCTTCACACCTCAACAAAGAGGACAAACCAACAATCATTGACACTGGGAAGGTGCTGGCATACTGTAAGAAACAAGTATTCACTGACTCTCCATTACGGAATCTCATTGCCATTTAGACTTTGCTCTTCATGAGCATCTGTTTGGTAAATTCTCCTTTGCTTACAGTATCTGACGCACGTCCCTTTGCTCGGATGCAGTGCATGTTAAAAGGCATGCAATATCTTGTAAAGGGTTCTGTAACACAAAGTTGGTTGGTTGTGTCACCGTTTTTGCTCATGGTATGAAGTTATGCGACAAATCTTGAGGAGACTACTGAAGCCCATTATCATATTTGAAAGAGTATAAAAAAGGTACTTGACTATTTACAAAATTCAAGTTAATTTTGTACAAAGTAAAAGTGCATCAAAATATTTAAAGACCTCCTTGTTTTCCAGATATTAAAATACAAAAAGAAAAGCAGTGAACTATTAAAGAGGATGCAGGTTTAGAAGGATTTACTAAAATCAGTTAAACTTCACATTTCCTCTTTGTGTACTCCAATTTAGTTCAGTTTTGTTTCTTCATAAATTAGTATGCAAGCGAGCTGCATATGTTGCAGATAAAATCTTTTAAACATCACGTTCAATATACAGTATAGGTACTTTACATTTATGGTAGCTGTTGGGTGGTGAATCACCCTTGAGGTTCTTCATGTATTTCAAACTTTGCCTTGAGAGATAAATAAATATGCAACAAGAATGAAAAAAGATTGATTGGCTAGTATTTGCCTCAAGGGCAAACTCGACCTTAGAATTCTCGAAACAGACAATCAATGCTCCGTCTATTCTTTTTCCTACAACGGCCACAAAAATCACCAGCGCTCCGGCCTGACGTCAAGAAACTGTGAGCCCAAAGATCTACAAATTTACAACAATGAGGGCGATGGAATGCATCGACAAAGAAGGCCCTAATGTCGCAGCAGTGCAGGAATGCTAAATGTGTGTGACAGTGATGACTCTTCGGGGTCAGCGGTTGTGGCATGGGACAGATCTGGTGCCCTCAACAAGGTTTTGTTTGAGCTGATGTGTGGAACTGTCCTTGCAGTGCCACTGTTATGTTAGGGAGCTGGGGGAGCTGGGTTGGTCCCTGAGTGTCGGGTCCCCTATGGAAAAGACATGTGCTTGGGGGCCCTCAGCCTGCGTTACCGTTCTTCAGCCACTTTCCCGTTTGCCTCCTGCTCATCCGCGTCTCCAGGCTTCTGCCTTTGAAAGAAGCCCAGCTGGGAGGGAAAGCAGTGAAACACGGAGAGGATAAATATTACACAGCAAATGCTTTCCATGTGTGTCTGTGCATGGGAGTTAATCTGGACCTTGAGATCAGTATATGTGATATTTTTCTGATATTTTTTTTTAGCCTTCATATACTCAGAAAAGGCACACTGATCACATGGATCAGGAATGTGATTCACTGGTGCATCATTTCAGCCACAGGGATTGTGATCCTGATTTCACTGGACGGACAGTTTCCTGAGGGAACTGATGTCAGATTTGGGTCAGTGATGACCCCTGAACTACACCTCTGACCACAACCTTGGACTGACAGTAAAATTGGTTTGTTAATAAATGATGATGTAGCTGACAAAACCGCTGTAAACAGCAGTACCTTGTGAATCAAATGAAGATATACAGTAAAGTCAATACCTGTAATGATAAACAATCTCTTTACCTAATAATCATTAATACAGCATTAATAAATAATAGGAAGCCTTACCTTCCATAGAGCGAGGCTGAGCAGGGCTAACAATAAAAGTCCTCCCAGCGTGCTGCCGATGATAATCCAGGTAGGGATCCTGTAATCTCCCTCTTTTCTTATCTCCAGTATTATCTGTGGATGATGTGAGACATCCTGACATTAGATATTTTAAATATTTTTTTCTTTATTAAATACAATCCAGACACATATGTTGTCATCTACTGTGTGTCATTAAGAGCCTTCAAGCCAACTTCATGCAAAAACTAAAAAATAAAGCCCGTAAATAGAGTGCTCTGTTCTGGATTACGACTGTTCTGGATTAAAAGACTACAAATTGTTTGTGGGTTTATTCAGTACATAAACGCAACATGAGAAAAATGAGTTTAGAAGATAAGGAAGGTTTTTTCTTATAACACACACACACATTTAGAGTAAAACCAAGCCATTCCCTTTATTACACTAATGATATAACAGGAGCTGAACACAGCTAAAAGGGCGCCACATGCCCTGAGTGTTTGCACTGAGCAATAGATGGCAGCAAAGATTAGAGTAAGAGCTTAGAGTTTAACATGTTGTGCCGCTGGTCCTTTCGGTCCCTGAGCACCACACAGCAGATGTGTTCCAGCGCCATCCTTCACTGTCTGTTTCTACAGTTTCAGTGAAGCACAACCGAGCCATTCATTTTATTAAACTGTCAGTAAAGCAAATCATATTTTCTATTGTAGTGTTACATAAATTATAGCATAACATAAGGTAACGCTAACGCTTTCAGTCTGTTCAGACATGATTTAAAGACTTTTATGATCCTTAAAAACTAAATGCTGTATTCACTTTTGAAGAGGATGAAAGTCAGTTAGAGACTGAATTATGGGGATGTTGTTAAGGGCTCCGATTTGAGTCATTCAAAGTCAGGATGAGATGGTTCACAGCATTAATTATAGTAGACTCACATGTCTGACAGGCCTTTCTTCATGTAAAAACATGGAGCTGGAGGAGGGGAGCTCCACTGATGCACTTGCTACCAGTTCCAAGATTTTAAACTTCAGCTGGAGAGAGAATGAAAACATGCATACACACATCACACAGCTGAATGACTCCAGAGCTGTCACTGCCAAAGCTCCAAGAAAGATAACCACGACAAAACTTACAGAGTGATGTGATTATGAAACTTTATGATTGATTATTTGAGGTTTTAGACTCACTGCATGTAGGGTATCTATTCGGAGTGCTCCTGTGATTCTGACACTTATTTCTCTGTAGGACGCCACGTTGACGCTGCACTGGATTGGCAGAGTAAGGGTGTTGGATTGATTCTGTGTGGTCAAAACAACAACAAACCAACATCAGTATCAGAGAGAAAAGTTAACGCGGATGAAGCAACATTTAAAAACCATCATGTGAATGGATTTGGTTGGTTTGTACTTTACCAAGCGGGAGAGGCGTGAAAGGTCCTCTGGCGAAGACCTGCTCTGCGCCACATGCTGAGGCGGTAAACAATGAGTACCGTCTCTCTGAGGTGGGACAGAATGAGTTCATAAACATGTTAATAAAGCACAAATGAAGAGGTGATGCAATCTGGAACATCATTTTCTGAAAACACAAGGTGATAACCTTTAAATTACAACAGAAGAATAAAATGGTTCCATGAATATTTTAATGACAATGCGCTTAGAATAGAGATTAAATTAAAAGGTGGAAGGCTTTACGTAGACTACCCTTGAAAGACAAAAGGCAGTTGAACACAAATCCATCTGCCGTCATTAAACTTCAGAGAATAGAGGCTCCGACAAACTGATTAGAACAAATCCTCAGTTTGTATTGCTTTTTAGAAAACTTGTGTGTAAATACAGTTCCTTGTTCTCATTGACACCACAGTCACAACATACAACACTGTGACTAAGGACAGTTACAGTGTGTGTAAAGCTGTTTGTCATAATTCATATCAGATCACTGGCATTCTTTAATTTTATCAATATGAACATGATTGACTGCATTGTGAAACATTAAATGTTTACAGTAACTAACTATCAGCAGATTCTCTATCAAAAGTTTCACACTTTAGGATGTTAGTTTATTACTTTAAATGAATATCTAGTTCATTAATGTATTCCTTCTTCTTCTTTTCTTTTTGGTTTTTCCCTTCAGAGGTCACCACAGCGAATCAGTTGCCTCCATCTAACCCTGTCTTCTGCATCCTCTTCTCTCACACCAGCTACCTTCATGTCCTCTTTCACTACATCCATAAACCTCCTCTTTGGTCTTCCTCTAGGCCTCCTGCCTGGCAGTTCAAAACTCAGCATCCTTCTACCAATATATTCACAATCTCTCCTCTGGACATGTCCAAACCATCTCAGTCTGGCCTCTCTGACTTTATCTCCAAGACCTCTAACATGTGCTGTCCCTCTGATGTACTCATTCCTGATCCTATCCTTCCTGGTCACTCCGAAAGAGAACCTTAGCATCTTCATCTCTGCTACCTCCAGCTCTGTCTCCTGTCTTTTCCTCAGTAACACTGTATCTAGACCAAACTACATCGCTGGTCTCACCACAGTTTTGTACACATTTCCTTTCATTTTAGCTGAAACTCTTCTATCACACATCACACCTGACACTTTTCTCCACTTTCCATCCTGCCTGTACACGCTTCTTCACCTCTTTTCCACACTCTCCATTGCTCTGGACTGTTGACCCTAAGTACTTGAAATCCTCCACCTTCTTGATCTCTTCTCCCTGTAACCTCACTCTTCCACTTGGGTCCCTCTCATTCACACACATGTACTCTGTCTTACTGTGGCTAACCTTCATTCCTCTCCTTTCCAGGACAAACCTCCAGCTCTCCAGCTTCTCCTCCACCTGTTCCCTGCTCTCACTGCAGATCACAATGTCATCTGCAAACATCATAGTCCATGGAGATTCCTGTCTAACCTCGTCTGTCAGCCTGTCCATCACCACAGTGAACAAGAAGGTGCTCAGAGCTGATCCCTGATGCAGTCCCACTTCCACCTTGAACTCCTCTGTCACACCTACAGCACACCTCACCACTGTCTTACAGTCCTCATACATGTCCTGCACCGCTCTAACATACTTCTCTGCCACTCCAGACTTCCTCATACAATACCACATTTCCTCTGTGGGCACCCTGTCATAAGCTTTCTCCAGATCTACAAAAACACAATGCAGCTCCCTCTGGCCTTCTCTGTACTTCTCTATCCTCAAAGCAAATACTGCATCTGTAGTACTCTTTTTTGGCATGAAACCATACTGCTGCTCACAAATGCTCACTTCTGCCCTTAGTCTAGCTTCAACTACTCTTTCCCATAGCTTCATTGTATGACTCATCAGCTTTATTCCTCTGTAGTTGCCACAACTCTGCACATCTCCCTTGTTCTTAAAAATGGGCACCAGCACACTTCTCCTCCACTCCTCAGGCATCTTCTCACTATCTAAAATCCTGTTGAACAACCCAGTCAGAAACCCTACTGCTACCTCTCCCAGACACTTCCAAACCTCTACAGGTATATCATCAGGACCGACTGCCTTTCCACTCTTCATCCTCTTCAATGCCCTCCTCACTTCATCCTGACTAATCTTTGCTACTTCCTGATCCACAACAGTCACCTCTTCTAGTCTTTGTTCTCTCTCTCATTTTCCACATTCATCAACTCTTCAAAGTACTCTTTCCGTCTTCCCATCACACTACTGGCACCTGTCAATAGAGTTCCATCCCTATCCTTAATCACCCTAACCTGCTGCACGTCCTTCCCATCTCTGTCTCTCTGTCTTGCCAACCTGTATAGATCAGTCTCTCCCTCCTTACTGTCCAACCTAGCATACAAGTCATCATAAGGCCCTTGTTTGGCCTTTACCACCTCTACTTTCACCTTACACTGCATCTCCCTGTAGTCCTGTCTACTCTCCTCAGTTCTCAGTGTCCCACTTCCTCTTAGCTAACCTCTTTCTCTGTATACACTCCTACCTCCTCATTCCACCACCAAGTCTCCTTATCTACTTTCCTTCCAGGTTACACACCAAGTACTCTCCTACCTGTCTCCCTGATCACATTAGCTGCAGTTGTCCAGTCATCTGGAAGCCCCTCCTGACCACCCAGAGCCTGTCTTAACTCCTTCCTAAAAGTCATGCAACACTCTTCCATTTTTATTTTCCAACATTTCATCCTCTGCTCTGCCTTTGTCCTCTTCATCTTTCTCACCACCAAAGTCATCCTACACACCACCATCCTACGCTGTTTGGCTACACTCTCACCTACCACTACTTTTCAGTCACTGATCTCCTTCAGATTACACCGTCTACACAAGATGTAGTCTACCTGTGTGCTCCTACCTCCACTCTTATGGTCACCCTATGTTCCTGTCTCTTCTGGAAGAAAGTATTCACTATAGCCATTTCCATCCTATTTGCAAAGTCAACCACCATCTGTCCTTCTGCGTTCCTCTCCTGGATACCAAACCTGCTCATCACCTCCTCATCACCTCTGTTTCCTGCACCCAAATATCCATTGAAGTCTGCACCAATGACAACTCTCTCTCTTCTAGGTATGCTCTGCATCACTTCATCCAAGTCCAACCACAATTTCTCCTTCTCCTCCAGCTCACATCCTACCTGTCTGACACTCTTTTTACCTCCAGGACATTCCTAACAAACCTCTCCTTCAAGATAAATCCTACTCCATTTCTCTTCCTATCTACACCATGATAGAACAACTTGAACCCTGCTCCTAAACTTCTAGCCTTGCTACCTTTCCACGTGGACACAGTATGTCTACCTTCCTTCTCTGCATCATGTCAATCAACTCTCTACCTTTTCCTGTCACAGTTCCAACATTCAATGTCCCTATTCTCAGTCCTATACTCTTGGCGTTCCTCTTCTCTCTCTTCCTACGAACACACTTTCCTCCTCTCCTTCTTCGACTAATGTATTCCTGATGGTTTATATCGCAGTGTGGTTTATTTTGTAAGTAATGGACAGTTCAATATGTATGACATTAATACAGTCAAATATTTTTGTAGATATTACTGTAACCTTACAGCAGAGCTCAGTGCAATCTTAAGGACATTCTACTGTTTTCTGAGATGATTATGTGATAAACATTTTTCAGATAAAATTCCCAAATCGATTATCTGAGTTTATCGCCATCTTGACATCGAACTCTTTCATCTAGCTCTTTTATTTTCGAAGCTGTTGAAATAGTCCTTTAGTCAGCTTCCAAATTATAAACTTACATTACGTGAACCATGTTATCTGTTATAAATTTAAATCATTTTGTGATGTCTCTTGACATAGCACTGACACACTGATAATTATAATTTTTTTACAATCTCTAGTACCAAACATATCGGAGAAAAAATATGAGGAAAAGTTTAAACTCCCTGCTCAGACGCCATTGGGAATTTATTATTTATAACTTCAATAACTCATTTCAAAGTTTCAGAAGAATGAGCTTGTATTCTTTCTAAAATGACATTTTCTCGCTTTTCATCACTGAGTCTGACCCACACTTGCCTGGTCAATGTAGAAGTCAGATATTTGAAGGAGTTGGTTTCCATTTTTCGTCATTTCTGGGATCTTAATGTTCAGCTGCAGGTCCTTTACTGGAAAATAGCCAAGATTCTGGATCTGAGACAACAAGGAGTAAACAGAAAATAATTTCCAAGCAGAACTTCCCTGCATAGTAAATTAAAGGAATGGTGAAAATGCTTCTGGCGCCCACCTGGAATGTTAAGTTAAAAGGCGGGCCGATAACTCCGGACTCTTCCAGCGACAGCTCTGATTTGATCTCGTAGCGAGTCGGGTTGGAATCCCTTTTGAAAGCAGAGAATGAACAGTCAGAAGCTGCACCAGCAGTTATCACTTATTTATTCTGATGCTGAATCCCTGATAACACAGTCCCCATTCCAGCTTTACTATCGACAACTTCCTCTCCCACAGACACTGCCATATGACTATATTCCACTTCTCTCAACATGCATTGTTTCTGATGAACCTTGTAAAGAGAAGGTCGGCTTCGTATTTCAGTGAGTAGAAGATATCATTGAAATTATCAGCAGTACTCATTTCCTCGCCGTCACTGTTGAGAGAAGAAAACAAAAATGTCAGCAGTGGCGTACGATCTGTCATACTGTATTTATCCTGGCAGTTCATTTACAATCTGAGCTTTTTATCTTATAATTTACAAAATACACATTTTAACTGTAAGCTCACACCTGCTGACCTCCAGGATAACCCTGATGTGCTCCAGGAAGATAGTATGACTGAACTCAAACTCCAGACGGAATGTTACCTAAACGGAGGAGGAAATAATCATTGTAGGAACAAATCACTTATTTTTTAACCTGAATGAATATGAACAATGAAATAACAGGCAGGTGGTGACAGTTTTCTTACAGGAGGCCTATATTCTACTTGCTGTAACTAACTTTTAAACTGATTCAAATTGCTGTCAGTCTCGATGTTCGTGAACGTTCCCATGAACATAAACACAGTATGTGTTTGTTTCATGCTCAGAAGTTCGCAGAGACGTGGATAAAAGAAAGACGAAATGCGTTGACGGGAGAGACAAAATGAAAACATGAAGCCCGACATCAGAGCAAACTGTTCACTTAGTCAGAGATTTGTGGAGTAATTTTAACATGAATCTGAATCTATGGGGTGTTAATGTTACGTTTACAGACCATTAGCATTAGGCTAAATAGTCTTGCCATCTTAGTGTGATCGGTGCTTATCCATAGTCCTGAAGCCTAATTAGACCATCTTCATCATCTTCATCTTCCACATCGTGGTCGGCACAGAGAATTAAATGTTTAATGTCTGTTAAAATTTTTATGTAATATGAATGCTAAACTGGTCAGAATTTAGGCTCATAAGGTCCATTAACGTAAAAAAAATTAGGCCTGTTGATTGTTTATTTTCTTATGATAAAAAAATCCCACATCCTCCCTTCTGTATTTATATATACACATAATTTTTTAAAATCAAAAAACAAATTATGCTGAACTGATGGATTCATTAGAGATTAAACATTTAATTTCTTTAATCCATAATGTATTCAGTATCCAAATATTTTTGTTTAAAAATCATCTTGTACTTTTGATTTTAGTTCACTGCTGACTAGTTTGACTCAAGGTACCCTCACACACTTCAACGATCAGAATCAGCTACTTGGTGACAAATCACACCCTTGAAGAAATGATACACAGCCAACCTGCTGATACAGATCAGTCACTAATTTCTTTTGTGAGTTTGTTTTCATTTGAGGATCACACAGAAATGTACAAGTAATTTCCACAAACCTGTGTGAAGGATAGGGCATTATGCATGGAAGAACCTGCTGAACACACACACGCACGCACGCACGCACGCACGCACGCACGCACGCACGCACGCACACACAACACATACACATACACACAGCTACATTGCGTTGTGGTGTGAAAGTGTGTCACAGTTGGCTGTTACTCCTGGGGTTGGACCCCAGCATCTGGCTGCACAGTTGGATCCACTTTAAGTGAGCCAGATAATTGTTCCCAAGTTGAGGACAATGACATACATATAAATCAACATAACTATGCACATACAACTCCTAGATAAAGTCAGATTGGGGCAAAAATATAAGCACAAAAGTAAAAAGGGGAAGAATAAGAGATTCAAGTAAAAAGAACTCACATTTCAAAAACAAATAAATTGTAGGAACATAAGCAAAATATACGTGAATTAAACCAACCACTGACTGAACACAAGTTCTTCACTCAACACAGAACATAAGACACCTTTGACACATCAGAGGTTTGTAAAAGTGTCTAAATCATTCATAGCTCTGAAATAGTTAAAATGGATTCTGCACTGCAGTCAGACGAACCTTCAACCTTTTTTCACCTGCTTACATTAATCACCATATTTGCCATATAGAAGGAACTTTAAAATCTGCCTCTGATTTTTTTTTTTTTTTTCCTGCGTTGTAAACCAATAATGTATACCTGTTTGTCAAAAACACAACCGAATGAGAGAAAGATTCTCTGTAAAAACGGATTGAAGAAGAAGACACAATGAGGAGAGAAAGAAATGGAAGAGGATTGATTGGCAGCAGAGATCAAACCAGGCTGAGCTGAATATTATGATGAAATTCTGTAGATGACCAGAGAGGAATGCATAATGATGCTCACTGCAGCTTTCCTCCCGTGACTCATCTTCCACAGACTGTAGTTATGCATGAAAGAAAGGTAATGCATTGTCCTGATCTTACCCTGCTTGTGTAAAATGATGTCGTGAACATCGTAGAATACAAAAGCCTATTGTTTTCTGACATTTTCAGAATAACTGTGTGACTGTCTGACAATCATTCTGATTGTCAGACAGTCACACAGAAACACAAGCACACACACACACACACACAAGAATGTGAATGGTATTTAATTGGAAGACCAAGGTTGTCCCTGACTAAAGGATGTTGGCGTTCTGTCCATGAGAATTCACAAAGAATATACCGCTCTCATTAAATACGTAATTCTATTAACTTGTATTACTTACATCCTGTGTTTTGAATAAGCATGTTAAATGGTGAAATCAATACATGAGTTTGCTTTAAGGAATGCAGATTAGGCCCATTGAAGTCACTGAGGACTGAACCTTATGAATAATGTCAAATATTTGCTTAAAAATAACCCCATCCTACAGCGTTAGGATACGTGGACAGTTTCATTTGGTCACCAGTGTAACCGTTTGTATTTGGAGATGAACAAGTAGCCAGAATCTTCAGAAGTATGACATAGTTAACTACAGAAGTCTGGTGGACGGTACATATCCTTCTCCAGACATCATCTGACAGTGGATGAACTAGCGTGTTAGCAAAAGTTTCATTCCTCCAATATAAAATCAATGAACCTGTGCCCGACTTATGCAAGAAGACCCGTCATCCATCCGTCCGTCTGTCCATCCGTCCATCCATCCATTTCTTATAGACGAGAAAACCATAATTGTTTCCTCTAGGAAAATTTGATGTGACTAGTTCACCTAAGCTGCATATTTTTGGACGTGTAAGGAATCCAGAGAACCCAGAGAGGACTCACGCCTGTGGAGCATACCCACTAACAACATTGAACATCACGCCTTCTATTCCTAGCTTCAGAGTCATCACTCTTTTTACCTCCAGGACATTCCTAACAAATTCCTCCTTCATGATTACTCCTACTCCATTTCTCTTCCTATCTACACCATGATAGAACAACTTGAACCCTGCTCCTCAACTTCTAGCCTTGCTACCTTTCCACCTGGTCTCCTGGACACACAGCATGTCTACCTTCCTCCTCTGCATCATGTCAACCAACTCTCTACCTTTTCCTGTCATAGTGCCAACATTCAATGTCCCTACTCTCTGTCCTATACTCTTGGCGTTCCTCTTCTCTCTCTTCCTACGAACACACTTTCCTCCTCTCCTTCTTCTACCAACAGTAGTCCAATTTCCATCGGCACCCTGTAGGTCAACAGCACTGATGGCGGTCGTTGTTAACCCGGGCCTCGAATGATCCAAATATGGAAGTCATACAGTAGGTTTGATTTGCATGTTTGATTTGGCAAAAGTTTTATGCCAGATGCCCTTCCTGACACAATCCTCTGTATTTATTGGGACCGGCACAATAAGACACTGGCTTGTGTCTTCTTGCGGCTAAATTGTCTTCTTGTGACAACATTGAAGAAGAAGAAGAAGAAAGGTCCCATTTTATGCTTTTTTAAATTCATGTCATTCAGCTGCCTGATATCCAACTACACTGTATTTGAAATGTCTTGCCCCAAACTGATCCATGGTCCACAATATCTTTGATTGAATATTGATAAAATCATTTCCGCCCTGAAATGCTTCATGTTAATGGGTGTGCCTCTGAGCTCTCTCTCTCAACACCTAACCCCACCCCACCCCCTCGCATTCTTGTGCGTTTTGTTTTCATGCACCACATGAATGTGCATACTCTTCCAATCAATCGATTGCCATAGTCTGTAATTTCGTTAACTTTCAGTAACTTTGTTACTACATATTTCGCTCTTATATTTCTCGTTTTTGTCTCTCTTGTTAATAAGATATAAACAGACAGTGTTTGCAAATGGGATATCAGTGGAGACAATAGGTGATTTTGGACAGAGGTGACTAAAGCTGTTTTTCAAGCGAGATTGCTAGCTAATTACACTAGGGAGCTAAGCTAAGTCAAAACTTAATGTATTCGTAAAGTCCATTGAACTGTTGGCTGTTGGACGCCGTATCTACTTTATCTCTGTCCACTAACCTACGTCACAGTGAGGAGGAGGACGAAGGTATCAATATAGCGCTTTACTCATAAGCAATTGTAAATAAGATAAAAACATGCTATCTTTCTCCCTCTCTCTCTCCCTCTCTCTCTCTGTCTCTCTCTCTCTCTCTCTCTGTGTAAACGTATCCACCCTTTGTCTCTCACAAGGCTGGGAATATCTGTGACAGTGAATATCTGTCAGGCTGTAAATAAAGGCTGAGGCTGTTTGTTAATGAGCGGTGTAGTCGCTTTGGATACACACAACTGTGTTTGCCATGACGCTGAGGATACACCTTACGTGGGGACACACACACATGACTGAAGTGAACCTAAGTAGTTAGACAAATGCTAGCTGACTTCAACAGCTTTTGAGGAACTTTCAGTGTGTAGTTCTCAGCCAGGTCATTTCCACGCACTGTTACTGTAGCCTGAAGGAAAACCTTGGGGATGACAACGCCCATATCTGGGTGAACAATCAAATGTGACTCAGGGTAGGTCAATTATGCCCTGCTTGTGATGTCACACATGGTGCTTTATGAATCTGATCATTTTGATTCTGTCCAGCCATGAATTCCAAAGGATTCCAAATATCTATTGATGCACTAAGTGCTTTTTTTTTTTTTCAGATTCTAGGATTTGGTCAGGTTAGGGAGGACCACGATGTATATGTAGAGACCTGAAAAAATGTGTTTTTCATAATAGGACCCCTTTAAAAGACTTGAGTCCTTTGTTACAAGCAGGGCTTTGAACAGGTTCATGGAATGAAAATGAAAACCGGAAACTTTTGTTATTTTGGCAGGAACGAAAACAAAACCGAAAACTGAATGTTCTGGAACAGAATCAGAACAGAAAATAAATTGTAAACAGGATAATACTGGGGTTTTTTTTCGTTCTTGAATAAAATATTTGACCTCATGTTTCACTTCCTGTCATTCACTGGACGCGGGACTAGAGCAGAGAGAAGTAGCGGCTATCAGCAGCAGTTAGGAAAAGGGAAGTCTCCCAGTCACAATTTATTCATAACAGGTAAACACTGCAGTATGTCAACCTTAAAAATGTATGATTTAGACATTAGCTCATTGGCTGCAGTCATTTTCAGAGCAGTGTGTTCCCGTACTGCCAGCGCTTTGTAGCAATATTGAGCTATGGGAGAAGCACAATGAAGATCTGTTGTTCAGCAATAAATGACATGGTGGAAGTTATTCTTGTCTTATTTCATGTAGTGTCTAAGTAGGAGGCATAAGCCTTAACTACAGTGATACAACTGTCATAAAGCAGGGGTGTAGTGTTGTGGTACTGTTTACTGTATGGTAGGGGTATATCTATAATTATAGTCTATTGTATATACACTAATTGCTTTAGTTGCCAATTTAAAAGTCCCCAAGTTACCGTATTTTGTGCACCATTCGGCTCATTGTATAATGAGGCGCAGTCTAAATTACGGAGTCTATTGCTGTACTTTAACCGGACACATGGTGCACCTTATTGTTCGGTGCATGGTTGCTAACGGAAGCAAAAAGGTGACTGCGGTTGAACTGTGTTGTACTACGTATTCAAATTTCAAAAAATACACCAACATTACTTTTTAAATGTTATTATTTCTTTATATTTTGATAAACCTGTGCTAAATCCTTCAAAGTCCTCATTTTCGGTCTGCATTGAATAGCTCAGCAATTTCTCTATCGCTGACTGTCACGTTTCCGGGTGGCTGGCCGGTAATGATGCCAGCTTTTGCGAAACATCGGACAAAAGTCGGAGCAGATACGTTAGTCCAGGTATCTGCAATCCACGCACATATTGTGGGGGTGTAATTCGCTCGGCACTGCCTCCAGTCCTGGTAAACGTGTGTTCACCGTCTCATCCATCACTCCACGACGCACACAGCTTAACTTTAAAGGCTCTGTTTACACCGATGTCCAGCGGTTGTAGTTCTTTCGTTAATCGTCCCAGGATGATGGCAAGCTCCGAATTCAGCCGCTTGACGTGGTTTTTTACAGAAGCGGTGGTATGGGCGTGCATGGAGTCACAGATCAAGAGAGATGGCGAAGCGTGAAAAAAAGCCACCCAGTCTCTTTACGTGAACTGGAACAACCGGAACTGATAGCCTGGAGTTTACATGTTGCGTCGTAAGCGTGTCTCTTCACTGACGCAATTGTCAGGGGTCTTTAGCCAAACAAATGTGGTTAACAGCATACCTACGGTACAGTACCGGCATATACTGTACACCGGTACCTACTGGAGGTGTGCCGGACGTAGCCTCGCGTCATGTTCTCTAATTGGTTTATTGCTGCCGGCGTACGTAGTGACGTAATATGTCCTATGTTGGTGGACAATGCCCGAGCTGGCAGATCGCTGACTAAAGTCACACAAAAACATTTTTGCAGATTTTGGACGCTTGATGCTAAAAGGCGCAACGTTGATTTTTGAGAAAATTTAAGGCTTTTAAGCGTGTCTTATGGTGCGCAAAATGCAGCACCTACATATTTATATTTACAAGGAACGTTATTAACCGGTTCAGGAACTAAATTTTTTGTTGTAACCGGTTCAGGAACATCAGTTTATGGGTGGAACACAAAACCGGAAATGTTATAATTCCGTTTCAGTTCGGAACGAACCGATTGGCAAGAAATTCTGGTTGAAAGCCCTGGTTACAAGCCTATATGAATATTTCCTTAACAAGTTATTTCCTATCATACAAGTGGAAACATACAGATACATACAGACTTTTGACTTTTTGGCCATAGCTGTGTTTGTTCAGTGATTTTTGATAAGGATAACAAAAAGAACCAGAAGAGGAGCGTTGACGGGACCACAGTAGAGATAGCGGGGCCAGCCTCCCCAGAGAGCCTCATGTCTACCCAGCTGCTGCTTCCTGTTAGGTACATCGCAAACTTTTTGGAATGTCGCTATTTGCATTTTATCGGAACAGACAAGAACTGAGATAAACAGCTCCGACTGGGTTTTGTGTCCACCTTATATCAGAAAATCGAGTGGATGGAAATGTGCAATGACTGTGGCAAAACTAATAGGTTTGTATTGCCACAGTGGAAAACTATTTCACAGTTAAATCTCCTGAGAAGTCATTTAGTGTAACGTAAGCATAAAAGGAAAGCTGAGTTGTATCCGTATTTCCTGTTATTTTCATCACAAGGATAACCGATCAGGTTGGTAATATTTGTCCTTGAATATCCATGGAACATCTATTGACTGATGCAAATGAAGACTGAAGCAGTCATGCCTCACCTCTGGTAGAGGAAATGATACAAGATAATCAGAGAGAAGAAGAAATAGAGAAGAGGATGATTAGAGAGGAAGTGAAGTTCCTGTCCTCTGTGCTCAGGGTTGACCTGATCACATTAAAGAAGAGGCCCAACATGGACCCAGTGTTGTCTATACACACATTTCCTGCTTGTAGAAAAAGAAATAGTTCCACTGGTTATTCTTGGATTTTATGAGTATTTTCCTGTGATTCTGTGTAGTTGCAGTAATTCATTATTGAAGCTTGTGAAGTGGGCAGTAGAAATGTTTGGAAGCTGAGGATAAATCAGCAGGAGGTGGTCCAAAAACGGAAAA
Organism: Antennarius maculatus; assembly: GCA_013358685.1. Taxonomy (NCBI): domain Eukaryota; kingdom Metazoa; phylum Chordata; class Actinopteri; order Lophiiformes; family Antennariidae; genus Antennarius; species Antennarius maculatus. The sequence goes on from CM023606.1 coordinate 21,514,842, forward strand.
AAGAAAGTGCACTAGTTCATTTTTTGGATTGTGAACTTAATTTAGAATGTAAACTTTTGAACTATCAACTGGTTCATTTTAATCAGAGACAACTGAACTGTGAACCAGGTCAACCCTGACCACATTTGTCACCACCACTATGCAGGCATGCAGTAAGATCTTCAGACCTCACTTTGTCCCTGCAGTAGCAATGTTTCCAGTCCATATTGGATTTACACAGGTCAAAAGAAACAGGGAAAGTCAAAACAAGAGCGATATTTCAAACGGCGTCCTCTGAGGTTGCTTCACTCCAGCTAAGCAGTGGTTTGGGCCGTCTTGGCAGCAGCTCTGGTGCATAATCAGCCTCGTTTGACTCTGGGCCACATTTTTGAGAAAGCTCTCAACCAGAGCAGATCAGCGTTGTGGCTTCTGGAAGCTTTTCATGCTGAATGAATTGCTATGAAATCATTCAGTAAGTTTTAAATGATGAGAGTGGTCCTCTTGCTTCAGACTTCTGAGCGTTACAAAGATTTTGTTGTCCAGGAGATGACTATTGTTTCACATAATGACGTGGTTAGGACATTTCATGAACTCAATCCTTGCTTCATTCTTCTGGTATTTGTCAGCAGACTTAATATTGATATAGCAGTTACATTTAATCTGTTTTTTGTGTAATAGCTTTGAATTTCATTGTGCAATGTACCATCAGTGTCATCGCTATCGTAGTTATTTCAAACATCACCCTCTCTGAAATAAAACTTGATGCCCCACTGTTAAATTCACTGGAAAGTGCAACAGTCTCATAAATTTCATTGACGTTAAAAGACCGCAGAGAGGTTTGGAAATAGAATTGAATGTGAGCATAAAGACCAGATGAGAGAAAAGAAGCTCCTAGTCTGTTTCATTCACCTGGTGCATCAGGCTAAAGCAGAGGGAAAATGTTGTTGATGGCTTAGGAAAGAGGTTTTTTTTAATCTATCCTGTTGCTAAGGTGTATCTTGATAGTAATATAATGCTTAACTGATTTTTAGACCTGAAAAGGGCCTGCTATTTTAATGCTTTAACAACATGCAAAGTCACTTTCAAGCAGCTGAGTGAGATCCTGTGACAGGACCCACGTATGTTATGGCTTGTGTCCCAGAAATTCTCCAAACTCCATACTGTTGGCTTTCAGCTACGTCAATATTTTTGTGCCAGTGGCAGAAAGTTCGACACATGAGAAATGTGGACATTCACTCTTGACCTTGAGAAGACATAAAATATTAACTCAAAGCTGCCATCATGTCACTTATGCTAAGCAAATCAAACACCAAATCACTGCTGCGGTAGCAGCTACAATCCTAAAATCACTTATTGTTTATTCCTGGCACACAGCTAGAGCTCCTGGCATCATTTCCCTGGTTAGAAACCTTATTATTCTAAAATGAAATGCGTTTCATCAACTGTATTTTGGAGATAGGAATCAAGGAGGCACTGAACCATATCCGGATGGAGAAACTAAACTACTCTCTCCAGGGCTCTGTGAAGGTTTCACGTACAACCAGGAAAGAGTTTCCTGGATCCACACAAAGTCCTGATGATGAAGATACCCCCTAATGATCTCTGCATGACCACACCTCCTCTTCCTCCTTGATGCTTCACTTTAAGTATTTATTTCATTTATGTATAATCTAATTTATCATTTGAGTTTAGATGTCAGCACTTATTTAGCTCAGGTTCCAAACTTGTTTACAAGTTTCACCTTTAAAAATAAAGATTCTTCCTTTTTATGTAAAGCAGTATTGTAATACATAGGCAAATATGAACATATAGTCTTCTTCACCTCACCAAGGAACCATCACCTTATTGTGGTGAAGAGGTTTGTGTGCTCTAAGGATCCTAAAAGTTATGTTGTCAGGAGTATTGTACTCCTGGTAGGGTCACCCAAAGCAAACAGGTTTCCGGTGAAGCTAACTACAGGAGCATCACACTCCTCATCCGCCCTGGGAAAGTTTACTCTAAGGTGCTGGAAAGGAGGGTCTGGCCGATTGTCATACCTCAGACTGAGGAGGAACAAAATGGATTCTGTCCTGGTCATGCAACAATGGACCAGCTCTTTACTCTCGCAGGGATCCTAGAAAGGGCTTAGGAGTCCTGTACACCAATCCAGTCTACATGTGTTTTGTGGACTTGGAGAAGATTTTCATGGACAAGATATCGAGGCTTTGTCGTGGTGAGGAAGGTTTACAGTTTGGTGGGCTGAGGATCACATCGCTGCTTTTTGTAGATGATGTGATACTGTTTGAGTCATCGGACTGTGACCTTCAGCATTCACTGGTCCGGTTAGCAGCTGGGTGTGAAGCGGCGGGGATGAGGATCACAACCTCTGAATCTAAGGCCATGGTCCTGTCACACCTCGTACCTAATAGTTTCTGTTTGTTTTCATTTTCCCCCGCCAGTCATGTTCGAGCCCTGACAGGAATTTAGCAGGAAGCCGATGGACTGCCTTCTCCAAGAGGGGAATGAGGTCCTTCCACAAATTAAGGAGTTTAAGTATGTTGGGGTCTTGTTCACGAGTGAGGGAACAATGGAGCGTGAGATTGGACGGAGAATTGGGGCAGCAGGAGCAGTATTACAGTCGCTTTACTGCACTGTTGTCACAAAGAGGGAGCTAAGCCGAGAGGCAAAGCTCCCCATCTACCGTTCAATCTTCGTTCCTATCCTCACCTATGGTCATGAGCGATGGGTCATGACCGAAAGAACGACATTGCGGATACAAGCGGCGGAAATGGGCTTTCTCAGGTAGATAGATGGTGTCTCTCTTAGAGATATGGTGAGAACCACTGCTATTTGCGAGGGGCTCAGGGTAGAGTCGCTGCTCCTTTGCCTAGAAAGGAGTCAGCTTAGGTGGTTTGGGCATCTGGTGCAGATGCCTCCGGGGTGCCTCCCCAGAGAGGTGTTCCTGGCACGTCCACCTGGGAGGAGATCTCAGGGCAGACCCAAGACCAGGTGGAGGGATTATATCTCAGCACTGGCCTGGGAACGCCTTGGGAATCTTAAGTCAGAGCTGGTGGATGTGGCCGGGGAGTTTGAGGCTCCCTGTTGAAGCTGCTGCCCCCACGATCCAACTCTGGATAAGCGGTGGAAGATGGATAGATGGATGGATGGATAGTCTTCTTTATTTCTCTGTCTTGGTGCAATGACATAGATCATATCAAGCAAAAGTGAACTGGATCTTTCCAGTTGGCTTGGAGGTCTCAGTTCCTGTGATCTGTCGATCCTGCAGCATGCTTGGTCTTAAATGGATGAGGACAACTTTTCAGCCCAGGAGCATCCCAATTTGATTTTGTCATATTTGGGAATATATTAGTATGAAAATATTTTTTATTGGAAATTAAATTATCTTTTGAAGTTTGATTCATTTTACATAAACACAACAGCAGAATTTCATACACCCACCAAATTACACATTCACACTGATTTTTCACATTAAATTGTTTGTGATTGTTGAAGTTACACCACAACTTAACCTACATTCACGGGGCATTGGGGAAAGAAAAATAGTCTATAAAGGCCAAAAAAATATTTAGCAACACTTGCAATTCATCAACCAAACAAACGGCCTTTAATTTGACTTGTAGTGGCAACTAAAACAAGAAAAACTTGAAATGCTCTCTCTGGATACAGAGGCTTCTTTAACAAAGCCTTTAGAAGGTGCAACTGTTTTGTTTTACCTCATATATCTAAACAGTATAAAAATTACAACAGTTTAATGTTGGATTGAGGCAGAAGGGGCAATTGGGAGCACCAAAGACACCAGTGTGGGAGTTCCGTAACAGGTAACCGGTAACTAGTAACAGGTAATGTTAATGATTGTAGCTGATACACATGTATCACTGCAGTCACTGTCACTATACAGTATATGGATGTTACACCTCTATGACTCTATGAAACAAAGGAGAAGGGTCATCATAACATTGTGGTGATACAACATAGCAGATACTCTCTCCCCTCATAGGGGTTTGCAGCTCATTCTAAGGTAACAACAAATAAATATCTAGATTCAGGTGATGTATTAATAAAAACATAGTTTTAATGTTATATTAATGTATTCCACTTCTACTACATCCCACATACTGGATCTTAATATGGAACATACTGTATAGTTTACTGGATTCAGGGGGTGACATCTTACCTGACTTTTGGCTCTCATGAATGGAGCGCTGACATTACAGATCTTCTCACTCTTCAGTTTGTGATCTGTGTAACACTCTATTTTGATATCAGAGTTGTCCTGTATCAAAAATAATAATAGATTTAAGACAGAGAGAAAACATGTTCTCAAGGTAACCCACGTGAACCACAAGCGATGAAAACACACCTTGACTATGAGGCTGGAGAAGCGTAGGTTTGGTGTGTAGCTGATATTTAGACAAGCATTGTAGGCATTTTCTCCTTTGTTTTCCAGGCGGACATCCACCACCATCCTCCTCCTGTTTCCCTCGATAACCCTCAGGGATCCCTCGCTCCCTCCTTCACTCAGTAGGTGGCAGAAAGCACCACGAGACTGAACAGGTTGTGCACAGAACTGACTGGGAGGCAGGAAGAGAGGGGCAGCGGGAAATGTCAAATTAAGGAAATCTAGTTGTCTTTCTTTAATCAGTGTGTGAGTCTGTGTAAATTTGTGTGTCTACTGCTATGTGTGTACTGGTGAATGTGTGTGCTTACTTTCGAGTCATCAAGTCAGTCATGCTCTGCAATGCCAGGTCAGGAGTGCAGTGGTCATCCTGATCACAGCCGTTCCAGAAGGGCAGCTAGTCAATAGAATGAGATCTGTGAGTAACAGATGTGTCTGATCCTGTGCAGCTCAATCACGCCTCCCCACTCTCACCTCAGTCCTGACAACAGTTGGCCAGCTGTCATCCAGAACTGGGCCATCATCCGATTGTTGTAGTCCCACTTGTACAGCAAACACTATGGGCCTTGCATAGTCTGTGGTCTCCTAGGAGACAACATTAAATGTGGAGATTAGTATGTTGATTTATTTATTTGTGACATGTTACATATTCTACATAAATCTTGTTTTTCCTTTCAACAAGTAAACAAGATGCATATATGTTCAAAATATATAATCATGTTTAAATGTGCATGATGTATAGATTTCAGCCAATGATAATGATGGATTCAAGGGTTGCTGGTTTTGCCAGAAAATGTGTGCTGAAATTGTAATGCTAATGTTATTATTTTGCTCTTTTTCTTGAGAACAAAATTAGAAAAGCATTAAAAAAACCCGTTAACCTTGACATGATTTAAAAATAAGCTTTTAATGTTATATAATTATATGTTATATCGATAATTATCAAATAAAATATTGCTTACATAATTAACTTGAAATTTAATAAAAACTCAAAATAAAATCCAAACTTTTAAAACAATCTCTCTTTTAGGAACAAACAAACATTGACTACCCTTGATTTAGTGCTTTCTACCCACCACTGTGGGCCTCACCATGACATGGAAGTAAATGTGTTCGCAGATCTCTTCTTCGGGGAGCAGGGTCAGGTTTTGAGGCTGCTTCATGGGGTTGTCGAGTACGGCCCGAGGATTGAAGCGTCTCTCAGAAATGGAGACGTTATATTTGATCTCTAGGGGGTCACAGGAAGAATTACCAAATGATGCTTCAATGAGAAAACACAGACAAACATTTATCCTTACATTTGTGTGAAAAGGGCTGTGAGATGTGAGCTTCCGGTCTTAGGCTGGTTCAAATTTAGTGGGGTGGCAGGCTGTGATAATTCAGAGCACTGTGTGAAATGCAATAGTTTCTGAGGAAATGAGGAATGTGCTAGTGTCTTCAGTGCACAGTGATTTCCAAGCCACATTATTTAAGAGGCTTCCCATTTATTGCTTAATGTTTTCATGGCATTAGGAAAGATCTGCTAATGCTGAACTGTTGCATGATTTGTGTTTTGGTCGGACTAGATAATGAGACGGTGGGATAAATCTCAATGCCTCATGCAAAAAATGATGGTGAATTAAGGATAGTAAACTGGAAGCTCTTCTTTTCCAACCACATCTCAGTTATCATTATCAGCTATGATAAAACATTTTTCTTTAGACAAAAACTTTTTTATGACACATTTTTTGGGACTGAAGTTGTAACTTGGCATTTCACAGTTTTGAATTTGGCCCTCCAGTCTTTTGGTTTAAAGAAAGCATTGTCTACCACTGTAAATAAATATTTATCAACAGTGAGATTAAATTTATTGGCAGAGAGAAAAAAAAATTCAATTTCAAGCAGGAGACCACGGCAAACTCACAAACATTCGCTCATCTGGAATATATTACCAGTCAGACATGACAACTAAGCAAAATCAAATAAACGTGTGCGCAACCAAGCAAGACAAGATGCCTCCTCTCGCCTTCCTCTTCTCTGTTTGGCATATCTGATAGATTTAATAAAGATGTCGGAGGGTAAAGAGGTTAACACAGAACACTCTCTTGCACTCAGCTTTCTTCCCACGATACACAGTAAAACCAGACGTAACAAGACAACTCACAGCAAATTATGACAAGAGACACCCTGTGGTTGTGCATTGATGGGCTCCTATTGTTGTTATCCTATGCCGAGAAACACAAAACTCACCTGCAACAATGAGTTATCTATGATCTGACAACACCACCATGTAGGTAGGAAAACCTCTCTTCAATCCAAATGAAACTAAGCATGAAAGCTCTCTTCAACCAGAAATCACACAATCAAATGAAAACTTTAAGGACAGTGTGCTTCAGATTTGGATGCTGAAAATTACCTTGGCAATAAAATAGTTCTGACAGCAGAATCTGTCACTGCTAGTATCCACTCCTCTTTGAATGAAAGAGGAGTGGATACGCTGCATGCTGTAAAGCCTGGACATGATGGGTCTACAGTTGTAGGGCTTGAAGACCTTCTCTCACTTGAAATGTCTCATTCGCCACAGCCTGAGTCAGGAAATACATTTTCTGAAGATTTCCAAGTAAAGTAGATCTTTAATTTCTAATAGAACTTAAAACATACCTTTAACTGTTTTTTGGTTTCCTGACATTTCACTAGTCAGTTTACTAAAACTTAGTGTGCACATTGCTAGTGCAGTTTCTAAGTTTGTACTGCTAATCTTCTACAAGCATCATGGTAAAAATCTGTTTGCCCACTTTATTTAGAAAATTGATTGTCCAACTAGCAACTTAACCACCAGAAACATAATTAATGGATTCCTCTAATATACAAATCTGATAGAATGTGAACAAAGTAAATGTTTCTGGGTCAAAGCTTTATGTTACTGCTGGGAAGAGGTCAAATATCAGGCAGAGGTAAAGGCAGAAACAAAGAAACATCACTGAGAATGCTTCCATGGCTTTGGATTATTTTTACTGGCTTACCAATTTCCTGTGTGGGAGGAATGGGTGTCCTGGCAGTGATGTTGAAACATACAATGGCTGACATGCAGGTCACGTCTTTACCACCTCTCTGACAGTCCTTCATGAACACGTTGATCTTACTGGGCTCAAACCTCACAGTGGTGTATATCCGAACAACACTCTGTGACCTGTGAGAGCATGAATGTGTCACAGTGAGGATGAACTGAAAAGAAACAACTGGCCTTTCTCTTTTGACAGTATTATTATTATTAATGGGTGTAACACTAACCAGAGGAGAACAGCAGCTCCCAGGGAACCTACTGCCAGGTCCACTGAACCATCGTTGTTCATGTCCATCGTGCCATGGATGCTGCGGCCAAAGTATTGAAGCCCAGGATTCAAATCTGTTGCTGCTATCCTCTGAAAAATAGATGAGAGAGATCACAGATTACAACTGAATGATCACCAGCATTATTAAAACATGTATATGAGTAAGTAACAAAAAATTAAAAGAAAGTCAGGGGATGTACATTTAAAGAGCTAAAAAGATGCTATACATGAAATACATTTTGACTGCTGAGAACCAAAGTTTTGGTGCATGTTCTGTGATTCATGTTCTCTGAAGCTGATGCGTGTTTTATCTTTATCTTTACTTCAGATTCATTTCAGATACTTGTTGACAGCATTGACCTTCGATGTAAATCATAAGCATTGCTTTAGATGAACTCATTTTGTATATGCTGCCAGAGTCCTCTCATGTTTTTCCCCATCTGCTCAGTAGCTGCAGTCTTTTCCCTAGACCTCCACACCTATTAGTCATTCAGTATGAATGCAAGCCCCCATCCTCCAGACTCTTCCCGATTGTCATCGTCATTTTTTTGTTGTTGTCAGCTGAATGTCTGCTTATAAATCCTGCCTGTCCTTTGTTTCTGACTGCCCTGTTGCTCCTTGTCTGGCTTTGTTTGCTCTTCATGACAGATTGTCTGTCACTGCCTTTGGCCAGGACTAAGCAGTAGAAGAAGAAAAAGTAAACATCCCACACATCTGGGCATTGAACAATTACACATGTAGAATGACACTTGACACACATTTCAAGTCTCGAGTCTAGTTTTTCAGCAAACTGGAATGACATGAATAAATTAAATTGAAAACATGTGATGTTATTTGGAATACGGCCAGTAGAAATTATAGAGTGTAGTTGATGACCTTTCTTGTCCCTGTCCTTTAACGATGCTTTTAGCACGCATCCTACCTGCTTGTATTTGCGTAGTATTCTGTTGTTCTGGCTGAAGAAAACATAAATGGCTCCTTTGTGGTCGTCTTCCAGTGGGGCCCCCACTACAAGGTCATTGAAGCCATCACCATTGAGGTCGGGGACAGGAGCCAGTGATGAGCCAAAGCGAGCATTCTGACCTCCATTATGGATTTCCAACGCCCCTTCAAAGATGAAACGATTCTGCAGGTTGAAGGACAACATTTTCAATCAGAAGCCTTTATATCTTTGAAACCTTTTTACACAAGTTATGTAAGTTACACAAAGCATCCTAGTCTCATTGCAATCAGAATATATATTCCATTTTGTTTCCACATCATAAATATCTGATAGAAACTCAAACTAAAATCATGTTTTGACACGAGTTTGTGATGATAAACTTTAGATATTGAACAGATATTCTGGCGGGGACATCAGAGGAGGGGATCTGGTTACTCATTTTAAAAGGAACTACACTGGAGTCAGAAGAATTAAAAAAACTTTAATACTACCTCTCAGACATCACTATATCTATGTATGGGTATCAGGGATAGGAGATGCATCTTGGGAAATTTAGAAGTTCAGAAGGTGTGTCTCATTGTTTTGGTTCCTACTTAAACTAATGTTCATCAAAAAACCCGGGAAGAAAAGAATCATGAAAACTGTCCTTTCAAAGCCAGAAAACTTCCTGTTTTTCATTTAGACTGCTTACAAAGCTTCCTTAGTTCCAGTCATTACTTGTTCAAAGGTCATTTTCCACTCAGCATCAGCAGCATGCTTCTGGGATTGCTGCACTTCAGTAACAACCCTATGTAAAGATGGCTGATATGAAAGCTGTCTCAGAACATTTTGTTTCTCCTTCAGTTGGTGCTAGCTGACATCAGAACAGGCCATAAACAACATTTGTTCCTCTAAGCAGATGGGGCATAGGCCAAACTACAGACTGTAGGTACATGCTAAATAAGTTCAACTTTGATTTCTATTTCTGGAGCTACTCTTCATCCCGTTGGGTTTAGTTCTTGTTTATTTTTCTGATATGTTTGGTTGATATTTTTTATTTTATACTGAATCATCATGATTGACAGCTGCATCCTGCCAAAAATTGTTAGACAGATTTTAGGAATTATATTCCATAAGTCTACACAGCTGTAGCATTTGAGCACTACTGTGATATGTGTCTGTTCCATCTCTGTTTTCAGCAAATAGTTTGTGGGTGTCCTGTATAATATATATTTCATTTATAGGCTCGTGTTTTGGAATACTTTTCCTGTGTCCAAAACAATTTCTACTTCAACAAATTGTTTAAAGGGGTTCGTGTTACAAAAGGACTAGAATACAGCCATTCAAGAAAAGCATGGCCTGCGCATGCAGCTGCATACAGCTTTATTGGAAACAGAAGTACACGCTCACTGTATGTCCGATCCAGCAGTCAGACACTCGTCCGCTGGCAGACATAAAAGATCCTTTTATTATGATGGCCCAGCCCATGTGGATGTTGTCCTCATTCAGCTGAGTTTTAATGTTTTAATTATCTTTAGTCGGAAAATCCTGCTTTCAGGAAAACTTTGATTAATATCCCTAACCAGACAAAAGATAAAGTTTAAGTCCACTTCTAGGTTTTCCACATGATCTTTTAATTTGATTCTTTGGAACTCAAATATCTTCAACATCTGGAAATAAAAAAAGAGGAATTTTACTTCTGTGTCATAAAGGAACCCTAAGACGAATATTTATTTGAGGTTCTATTCTTAGCGAATGTAATGTCAGATGGAAAATATCCAGGTCTTTGAAAGCTACAACCCAACTGGAAAGTTTTTCAAAGAAAGCAATCTGGCAAAATGGACACAAACTCTTTGGTCCATCAGTAGTCATGCATGTCATTGCTCCACTTGGCATCCAAGTTAATAATATAATTCAGGGTCAGCAGATGAAACATGAGATCACTTGCTTTTTTAGTTGAACAAATGAAATGGGAGTTGATTTTGGTAAGGTACCTTTTACCTCTCAACTACCTGATGGTCTGACACAGTGGGAGACTAATGGAGAAATTGGGGGAAACCTTTTCAGTACTGTTTAAATGTGAAACACATGGTTTATGAGTAGGCCGCGATGAATAACAACCAGTTTGCAGTGGCCAGGAGAAAGTTTAAAGGTACAATGCATTTTTTGTTGAATGGAATCTTGTTTTTGACAAGCTGCCAGACATTATGCAACATTATTTTGCCTTTGACAAAAACTTTTTATCCCTTAAGTTTCAGTTGGAGTCTTCTGTTTAAAGGCTCAGGAACAGTTCGTTGGATATGTTCCTATTCTGTACTTACAACTTTGTCATTATTTGTTCTGACCTCATCTCAGATATTCTGCCCACATTTTAAAGGTAGTGTTAAAATAAATTACAAATATATTTGATAAATAAATCAACTCTGTGAGGTCTTGCTAACATCACTATGCTAACATAGTTATGGTGTGTTCACACCAAACTCAAAGATAGTTCCTTGTATGTTGTGATTAAACATGAAGGCAATTAAAATTAAGAAGTAGATGTAACCTTAATTGAGTTTTTGTGAAAGTTGAAACCTTTTAACCAATAACTAATACAGCACAACGTGTACAGCTAACGAAATTGGACAAAAAACGTTCTGAGGGTACGTCTGTAACTTGACTCCAGCTTCCGGCTCCGGTTCACATCAATTGTATAAGTGATGCTTGTAATCTCATATTAATCCACTCATTTGCAAGATTAATGCTAGTATCTGGTGAGTCTGGTGTGCAGTTGCAATGAGGATGATGATACTGCAACAATTTTCCTCCAACGGGAAGGATCTGTGATTGGTTCAGTTTGTTTCTGTGGATGGAGAACACTTTCACTTAGAATGAACCCTCACATATCCTTGAGGACTATAAACTTAGTGATGATTAGAATCAGGATTCTATAACACTGAGATTCATCATTTCAACTTGTAACTTCAGAACAATGCAAAGCATATGTCTGTCAAAATTCAGTTAAACGTATCCATCAACCCTTCCAAATGTTATGACCTTGGCAGAAGTTTGCATTCTCTGAAGATCTCTTGTTCAACTTTTTACTGCTTTGGCAAGCAGAAAGAACTTGTGGACAATATTAACATATTGTCATTACCTAAAAGGCTGTTTAAATACACAGAAAAACACGAAACGAAAACAATCGGTTAAAAATTAGAGGTAACTGAAATACGACGAAAATTAAATTTGGTCTAATGGTGGTGTCCATCAGAGGAACACAGCCCTGGACTATGTTACCAGCTTATGTAAAAGACTGTGCAACTTTCACCACCTTTAAAACGACCCTCAAACAGTGGTTAGTAGCAAGCCAGACCTGCAGCCATGGTTAACTTTCTTGTGTTTTTTATTTTCTATACGGACTTTTAATATGAATTGGGACCTATTTTGTGTAAAACTTTTTTATCTATTTGTATATTGCTTGTATGTGTTTGACTTGCCTTAGGACAACGAACGTGAATTAGCAACTACGCTAACACCGGCATATTTACATTGATGCTCTGGCTGACATGTTGATTAATGTGCAATGTCCTAATCAAATGAAATAAATAAATAAATAAAATACATTCATTTCCAGTTCCGTAGCACTGACTAGAACTGGAGACCTCAGCAATGATTCTGGGTCCCACTTCTGTCAAATACAAGACAATATGTGATCCATTAAATACCCTGACTAGCATCAGAAATGCTCTAACACGTGAAACACAACATTTTATAACAACCCATCCAATACTTGAAGAGATGTTTTGCTACGAAAGTAAAATACACATGTATTCTCGTGAGATTCTGGAACAAAGTCATCAAAACCATTTATGTTATATTTAACTCTGAACTGAATAACCAGTACTGTTTCTGCTTTAGTCCCAACATTGTCACCTACTTTATAGAGACGGTACTAGTAAAAAGGTATTTGTCCCCCTCTTTGAAAACTGTAGAATCATACTGCGGACGTGTACAATGAACTGTGACAATTTTTTTGAGTCAGGATGTCCAACCCTAAATAGTTTATGAGAACAACATCACTGTCCAGCAACACCTAAATCAACTACATCATTATTAATTGTCCTGAAGAAATAACAGGGCTGTCATGAAGGCAATCAACATTTTCAAAGAACTCATTCTTTCTGTTTTGTTCACTCTTTAACCATAAATTTTGATCATCCAGCTGTGATGTGGTTTGGGGCAAACGGAGACACCTAAATAGCTCCTCTTTGCTTGTTGATGATTCAAAACAGGTGAAGTAATGTATTATTTCAGTGAGCAAAGCAGATCTGGATCACTGGGAAGTTTCCCTCTAATAAAGAAAGTTCTCCCCTCCAACTGTTTAGGTGGAAATTGATTCAGGAGACACAGAATAGTTTCCTCTTGAGTTCATTCAATTAGACTACACGCTGGCATGGCAAAGTCCTCTTGTCTGATCTCCACATTTAGGCTGCACAAGACCATGTGTGAAATGTCTGGAAGGCAAGCATATGCTTCTAGTTAAGTGAGGTGTGTTAGAATTTATTGAGAGTACAGAGTTTGAACAGTTGTTGACACTTTTGTAGGTCCAGAATAAATTAATCTCTGATTGTGTCTTGTCTTTGTGAATGCTCTAATTTAATTAAAACCCACCAGCTCTGTCACTCTGTAGATATAGACCTTTCCCTTCTCCAAACCTCCACTGAAGAACATGGGTGCCGCCACTAATAGGTTGTCAGTTATGCCGTCTCCATCGATATCCACTGGTGCAATCTCACTGCCAAAGTAGGATCCAATCTGAAAGAGACATATATGTACATGTATGTTGTTGAATTACAGGATTATGAACTTTTCAATCCTGTACAAAACAATCATTTAAGTTATCGTAGCATGAAATGATTAGGTTCTTCCACACTGTTACCACATGCTGTTTGGGTTTGTTGATAATCTGGACTGATTTATGAACTTTATTGTAAGCAAATGGGAGTCTGCGCTGTGTCAAGACATGGTCGGAGTCCTGGTGTTTTTAGAAATGCTCAGCCTGGGAGAGCTTTAGGGACCGAGGTGAGATCAGTGTTTAGAAGATCAACCATTGGTTTTAGGATTAGAAACATCTGCTCATTAAAAGCTTTTTTTTATTCCTCAAGAGCTGTGAGATCATGAAAGCTTTTTGCACAAACATCTACTGTTTTCAATGAGTTGTGATGACAAGGTACAATGCAAGCTCCCGCAGCATCAGTTTGCTTCACCCACAGGCGTGCAACAAGTTAACAGCTGCCAGCTCTGTGGGCAATGGTCATCAACAAATACCACATCCTCTTGAAATGATTATTGGAACGATGATCATTTGGAACTCCGTGTGACTCAGATAGTGCCTTTAAATTCCAACACATGGTTTGATGTACATACCATAGCCAACAGTAATAGTTTATAGCACCAGTGGTAATAACATACACACATTTTCTCAGCACATCATCCAGTGTTTCTGTGTTGTGTTTGACCAATCATAGAAATTTTAGACTTTTTAGTTATTTTTAGGGACCATTTATATTATGATGAGTTGCCATTCCTCACATGACAACTAGAGGTGCAGAAAAAAAGACAAGAAGAAAAACAGACAAACATACAAACAAAACAATAGCTTCTCCATATCTAATAATGACATTAGTTACATGCTGGAGTGACCAACTAAAGGCCTGTAGGCTAAATCTGAACCAGGAGAGGTTTCCTCGTGGACCTTGAATCCTTTTGATACAATATGAATGGGTACAAGCCTACAATGTTATTGCATGTTGTCATCAATAGGATTTGTAAGATCACATGGAGCTGGGTGAAGGGTCATGAGAACGAACGAATGGAAGGCAAAATGTAAAACATCTCTGTAGTCAGTGGAAGTCATCAAGAACTTGGTGGAATAGTTATGTTGGTTGGCTTGCACCTAAGTGACAGGTTTGAATGAAGTAGCTGCTAACATGTTGACTAGCTTGTTGTATCTTAGTAAATCATGTTATCCATCAAATAAATGCTTCACACACTTTATACAAAAGGCACATCTCTACTGTATATCATTACATGGACATCATGGACAATGTCAGCCACCCTCTGCACACCGTTACCAACAACCAGAGAAGCCTGAGCAGCCAGAGGCTACGCCTCCCAACATGCAGAGCAAACAGACTTAAGAACTCCTTCATCCTCCGAGCCATTAAACTGCTCAACTCCTCTCTGGGGGAGATGAAGAAGAAGAAAGTCCAGAGAGCTGAGGGATGACACAAACAATACAGCAAAAACAATGCAAACACTATAGACATTTCACTATACCCATATTTAACTACGCCTGTTTAGTATTTTTTATTTCTATACCTATTTATGATTTTCTATTTGTATATTATTGATGGGTTATTTATTAATTTTTCTATTTGGTGTTGTACTACTTTCTATGGGCTGGTGCTTTCTGTGTGCTTTTTCTGTGTTTTGTGTACTTACTGTGCTGTGTGCGACGGAGAAATTAATTTCCCTGATGAAACCTCCTTAAGGGATAAATAAAGTTATAGTCTACTCTACTCTCTACTCATTAACTTCTAACTTGTAGCTGTGCCAGTGCTAACGGCATGTAATCTCTGTCAAGAGTGGGATCGTGGATCTTCTTTGTTCTATTTGAAGAACATTTTGAAGTTTTATTCACATGATATTAAACCACTTCTATTGATTATTTTCCAAACTCTCCTGGATATAACATTTCCTTTGATTCACCTACAGTACACATCTTACAAATGTTAAACATTACAGCTTCTTCTTCTTTTCCTTTTGGCTTTTCCCTTCAGCGGTCGCCACAGCGAATCGATTGCCTCCATTTAACCCTGTCTTCTGCATCCTCTTCTCTCACACAAACTACCTTCATGTCCTCTTTCACTACATCCATAAACCTCCTCTTTGGTCTTCCTCCAGGCCTCCTGTCTGGCAGTTCAAAACTCGGCATCCTTCTACCAAAATATTCACTATCTCTCCTCTGGACATGTTCAAACCATCTCAGTCTGGCCTCTCTGACTTTATCTCCAAAACCTCTAACATTAACATTAATTAATGTTAATTAATTAATGTTTAAATAATTGCAATTAAACATTACAGCTTCAAAACTATTAATATAAATGCAGAATTTATTTCTTTTGACACTGTCTCTAGGCCAAACAACATCGCTGGTCTCACCACAGTTTTGTACACCTTTCCTTTCATTTTAGCTGAAACTCTTCTATCACACATCTTACCTGACACTTTTCTCCATCCATTCCATCCTGCCTGTACACGCTTCTTCACCTCTTTTCCCACACTCTCCATTGCTCTGGACTGTTGACCCTAAGTATTTAAAATCCACCATCTTGATCTCTTCTCCCTGTAACCTCACTCTTACATTTGGGTTCCTCTCATTCACACACATGTACTCTGTCTTGCTGCGGCTAACCTTCATTCCTCTCCTTTCCAGGACAAACCTCCACCTCTCTAACTTCTCCTCCACCCGTTCCCTGCTCTCACTGCAGATCACAATGTCATCTGCAAACATCATAGTCCATGGAATTTCCTGTCTAACCTCGTCTGTCAGCCTGTCCATCATCATAGCAAAGAAGAAGGGGCTCAGAGCTGATCCCTGATGCAGTCCCCCCTCCACCTTGAACTCCTCTGTCACACCTACAGCACACCTCACCACTGTCTTACAGTCCTCATACATGTCCTGCACCGCTCTAACATACTTCTCTGCCACTCCAGACTTCCTCATACAATACCACAGTTCCTCTCTGGGCACCCTGTCATAAGCTTTCTCCAGATCTACAAAAACACAATGCAGCTCCCTCTGGCCTTCTCTGTACTTCTCTATCAACATCCTTAAAGCAATAACAGCATCTGTAGTACTCTTTTTTGGCATGAAACCATACTGCTGCTCACAAATGCTCACTTCTGCCTTTAGTCTAGCTTCCACTACTCTTTCCCATAACTTCATTGTATGGCTCATCAGCTTTATTCCTCTGTAGTTACCGCAACTCTGCACATCTCCCTTGTTCTTAATTAAAAATGGGCACCAGCACGCTTCTCCTCCATTCCTCAGGCATCTTCTCACTATCTAAGATCCTGTTGAGCAACCCAGTCAGAAACTCTACTGCCACCCCTCCTAGACACTTCCATACCTCAACAGGTATATCATCAGGACCGAGTGCCTTTCCACTCTTCATCCTCTTCAATGCCCTCGACCAACAGTAGTCCAATTGCCACCGGCACCCTGCAGGTGAACAGCACCGATGGTGGTCGTTGTTAACCTGACCTCTACCGATCCAGTATGGAAGTCATAGATTTGATTTGCAACTTTGATTTGCCAAAAGTTTTACGTGCCCTTCCTGACACAACCCTCTGTATAAGACCGGCACAATAAGACACTGACTTGTGCCCTCTTGTGGCTATATTCCAATTATAGCAACATATTCAGCTCCGTCAGTGTAAATCTGCTACTTGACAAATTTTAATTTCTACCCAGTGGAAGCAAAAGGAAAACTGACGGACAACAAAACAGTCTAAGGCTGCAGCAGCATTTTCTAATTTTTCTCTAAGAGAATAGTTCGTAAAAGATTAGGTTGGTGTAGGTTCTCTTTAAAACATCTGAAGCAGCTGGACCCCTCTTAAGTTCAGATAACTAACTAACTAACTAACTAACTAACTAATGCTACTATCTTCATGAGGACTACATTCATGTACCTAGCAGTGTTTTTATCAGGACATTCTTGACTGCATGTCACAATACCTGCTGTCCTTTGAGGGAGTGCAGGATGGTGAGGTCGCCCGAGTTCTTCAGAGTGAAGATGATGACTTTGCCGGTGTGGTTAAATCGTGGCGCTCCTGCTACGACCAAGCGACCATTTCTGGCTGACACCACAGAAGTCACGGTGTAACCTGGTTATGTAAAACACATATTTATTGTCAGCCTGATCTACAGAATGAATTGTGTAGCAGTAGCATGACTTAAAATTGTAAAATGCTGCAACTGGAGGAGTTAAAACCCAGTGAGCTGGATATTCTGGTTCTATTTCTTAAATTTCAGTCCAAAAGTTCCACTTAATCCTTGGATTCTTTTCCATATCCATCCTTCATCTTCATACTCTTTTTTCCACCGGCTTTAACTTTCTCTCTGTCTTTCCAAAATTATGATTTCCCTTCGTATTACTATTGAGTCTAGAATGGCTTCCATTGGCAGCCTGGGGGATAAGCTGAGACACAAACCACTGATGGTAAAAGCAGAGGTCTGTGGTGGTTGATGTGATGCTAAGCACTGGAGCAGTGGGCACATTAGGTTCGATTAAACTTCAGGTCCTCTGATAAGTTGTAAACAATGTTTAATCACAAACACAAAAATAATTTTTCTGCATTTTTTTCTCCCAGTTGAAACAGTTCCCTCTGAATCCAGTCTTGATTCCTGAACCCCATTAAAAGACTTTGGTTTTTTCTCAAAGGTTCTTCATCGTGTTACTTACCTAAATAGGCACCATGGTTCTTGAGTTCCTCAGGGAATTCCCGTGCATAGGAGGACTTAGGAGGGACCACCTTCCCTTGTCGAGTCTCCTTCAGCACCGCTCCATTCCAATCGTAAGCACCAACAGCACCCACTAGAGTCCCATCCTGTGGGAAAGGAGCAGTATTCTTCACTCTTGTGCTCTGAGTTCAGGAGCATCGAACTACAGTACTTAAGGTACATTTAACTTGTAGCCTTACTGCCGTTTTTGTTCTTCACAAATTTTGGAGTGTCCTACTGAACAAACAAACAATGGGGCTGACATTCATTGCTTCTCTATTGTTTTGCTTCTTGCTGACTGCTGGGAGAGCGTATCCAGTCAATACATTTACCAGACAGCCACCTTGTGCAGCACATGTGTTTAAGTGTGACTGCTGCTCAGGGCTCACCCCAATAGTATCATTATGGGTAAACTTCTCCAGCCTAAGACAAGGGAAAAGTTGGCTAAACATTAAACGTATATAGAAAGATACAATATTACTGGATAAAATTAATTTGCGAGCACAAGGTAATGGTGAACGATGGTTCACTGAGATCAGAGAACACACTCTAAAAACACACAAATACATGGTTATAATGCAAGATCACACATAGATTATCACTTTATTATCACATTTTTAAACTAGATTTAAACAAGTTATGAGTAGCTTTAGATAAAAAACATTTCCCATGAGGATAGTTTTGTGGAGTTCAACAAATTCCTGCGTGAATTCATTTGTAGATTCCAAAATGACGCTTTCGGAATATCTCACCAGCAATGCTTACACTATAAAAGGAGTAGAAGAGCATAATAAGCCTGTACTACAGGTGCTACACACACACGCACACACACACACACGCACGCACGCACGCACGCATGCACACACACACACGCACACACACACAGAGACACAGCATAGTTTCAGTGACATTATTAATGGTGCGACTCGTGACTTGTGGCTGAATGTAATTTTGGTGAGAGTGATAAACGTAAAGGAGTTTCTCACATTTAATAGAAAACCTAATGACCCAAATCTCTCTGTCTCTGATATTTTATCAGATCTCTACCACAGAGAAGTCTCTACAATACAATGAGGTATGTAGAATAAAAGGAGTATTGTTTTTATTACGTGAGGATGACAGGAGACTCTTAGAAGGCACCCAAAAATATAGAAAAACGTGATCAACAACTGTCATAACGGAGCATATGATGAAGACTTTCCTCCTCTGTTACTTTCTAAAAATTCATTTTCTTCTTGTCCTTTTGGCTTTTCCCTTCAGGGGTTGCCACAGCGAATCAGTTGCCTCCATCTAACCCTGTCTTCTACATCCTCTCCTCTCATACCAACTACCTTCATGTCCTCTTTCACCACATTCAGAAGACATGAAGGTAGAGGATGTGAGAGAAAAGGATGCAGAAGACAGGGTTTGACAGGGTCATAGATTTGATTTGCATGTTTGATTTGGCAAAAGTTTAACGTCGGATGCCCTTCCTGACACAACCTCTGTATTTATCCGAACTTGGGACTGCCACAATAAGACAGTGTCTCGTGCCCTCCTGCAGCTAGATTCCTTTCTAAAAACTCATTTTAGATCATTTTAGTTATCTCCACAGTTCACTCAGTATGTTTTTCACAAACAGATCACAAACTTTTCTAATACAAAAGAACAGAGAAACAAAGTTATACTCAATACTCAATTTTCACATAGCATATTTTTTCGCCGAACAGATTGTTTTCTTCACAGCAGCACACTGACTCAGAACTTTATCTATTCTGAGCACAAATGGGTCTTTTTTCTCTTTAATAAATTCAAGACAACAGAAACACATTGAATTTTAAACTAACCGCATACGTTGGGTTTTGATGCATTGTTAGACCAACAGACTCAACTAGACTGGATTTGATTTGTGATACATTAATATGTCCCAGCTCACCAAATGACCTTCAAAACCAAATTGGTAAATGCATATTCACCAAGCCTTGTATCCAGGGCCCATTTGGATGTTTATTTTTTTTTCTTGGCTAATCTGTTATTGTCAAAAGTGACTGACATATTTCGGAGCCACAACAATCCTTCCACTGAAGCTCCTCGCACGCTGTGACTCCTGCCACTGCTGAAGCTGGAGCTTAACTGAATAAAAACGGCTTGTCAGCAAAGCATAAGTCATACTGATTTTCTCATCCACACTGTATTCAAGCCTTGAACAGCATGACAGTATGAGGTCATGACAAGTAATAGCTACTTCATCAACCATCACAAGGGCAACTGTTGAATATTTTCAA
Source organism: Antennarius maculatus (assembly GCA_013358685.1). Taxonomy (NCBI): domain Eukaryota; kingdom Metazoa; phylum Chordata; class Actinopteri; order Lophiiformes; family Antennariidae; genus Antennarius; species Antennarius maculatus. The sequence goes on from CM023606.1 coordinate 21,535,264, forward strand.
ACAGGCATAAACCGCAGTGTGCAAATAAAAAATACTGCTAAGTCTTTATCCGGGTGTATTTTTATCACACCAAACAACGAAAGAAAACAAACCATACAGCATTTAGCTGTAGAAGTGAGGAGGAATTGAGGAGGGATTTGTAACTTCCATGATTTACCATACTTTGTGTGACTGACACTGTAATTATAGGGTTCCTCTGCTTAATGATCTCTGTTTTTTTCCGTACACAATATGCAGACAACACTTTTTCCAGCGCTTAAGCATTTGCTGGATTGCTTCCAATTCCTTTTTGAGCAATGGAATTGTGCGCTCACCATGGTCGCACTACGTCACTCCCTGACAGCAGCGTTATGCTGATGTGGTTATCTGTTTTGGTCAAAATTGTCTCCATGGCAAATGAATGAAACCCCAAAACAGCTCAAACTTGCCTTTGCACGTATGGACATGTGGCATGTTTTGTTTCGGACGTCGACTCTTAACTCTCCTACAAGGGGCCAAGGTTGTGGTTTTACATAATCATACAAAACATTATAGTTGGTATATAAACTTTAAACCTACTCAACAAACAATGATGCATTTTGGTCAAAGTTAAACTAAACAGAGGACAACAACACTATTCTGTATGCAGATGCATGAAATGTCTGTATGTTATATGACATAAGCAGCCCTTAGGTTTTGGCACATAGCACATTCATACAAAACCATCTGGGTCCTCAGGTCTGTTTTCTACTTTAAAGGGTAGCATTCTGTCCAAGAAGTTACCGTTCTCTCAACACTCTCATTGGTGTTGTTGAGTATCTCTGGAATCTGGCCTTGTGGACAGAATTTCCAGCAATTCCTGCCACCCAGTTGCACATTTTGCTATAGTATATTGTATTTAGTTTTCATCATAGACAGGGATACATTTATTTCTCCCTTGACAGTCTAATATTGTGAAATGGAACTAGAAAATCAAAGCAGTTGCATCATCAAATAGCTGGAAAGAACAAGACAGACAAGAATGAAAACCAATGAAATGGTAAGACTGTTTCTTATCTGTCTCCTCCAGCTCTGTCAACTTTAAAGTCAGAACACCTGCAGCTATCTGCTGTCAGATACAGTCAAATTCCTTTAAAAAAAAAACAATAACAACCAAACCATTCTCTGGCAGATCAGTCTCAATCTGGTCTCAGCGCCTCACTAATATGTTTCCTTGGGGAACAAGAGGTGTCTTGTTACCCATCAGTGGGTGCTTGAGGTGGAAAAAGACCTCACTCTTCTGACAGGGGCTCCTAAATCAGAACGCCTTAAAACTCTGGGGCCACACAGCAGGAATCCCAGGGGAACTGGAAAGTAATAAATGGCAAGTTGTAGGGAGGAATTAAGACGTGCCAGAAATTGGGACAATATGCCTTGCTCTGCGTTTTGACAGATGATGTGAGCGGAGGTGGTAGCCGAAGTTGACTCACCTCAACGTTGTGAGCGGAAAATCCAGCCTGAGACATCTGGAGGCCAAACGCTGTGCCATTCTTACTGGTTCCTGTGTAAACAAGTCAGTCTTTAACAGTTTTGAACTGTACGAGGGAAGAAACCAAACAGTGCTCTTCAGTCTCAATATGACCACTTTGAAGGAGTAGTTCATGATAATAGGTAGTAATTTAACAGATGTAGTATTACTACAGCAATTGATGACCAATTTCATTGTTGATTCATGTTTTAATCAGTGACAACATTACTGTCACAATTCCCTTAGCCACAGCCTATATTCAATTTGCTTTGTAATATCAAAGTGATATTTGAACAAATATGCAATTTAAAAAGATGGAAAACTGAGAAAGCAGCAAAGCCTCGCTTTTTGAGGAGCTATAAACAATTGATGCTTCACATTTTCACTCGTTGAGTAACTGAATAATATACTAACAATGATTGTAGTATTTTTCACTTTCATGTTATTAATAAGTCTACTCATATAGTTTTGATTTAGAGGTGAAGGTTCTGATCCTGTCTATTAGATGAACATAAAAAGCAGCACCATAGATACATGTTGTAGTGTTTCATGAAAGTGTTTTATAAAGCACTTATACTATATTGTAGCTGTGAGTATGTTTAAGGTCATTTCATTCATTTCTTTGCACAATTGTTTTTCAGATGAATTGCGTGTAGTTCAAAACAATTTCTGTGTAAAACCTTCCAGACTGAAGATGCGTTCTCCGAGTGCATCCACAATATCTTTCAGCGCAGATTCGTCTGTCACATTAAAGAAGTGTTTGTCATCAGGATCGCTAGCGATGTACTTTATTTCATTGAGGAAGGCCTCAGGGTTGATTCCACGACGGTTGTAGTAGCCAAGGACCTGAGAGGAGATCAAACAGCAGCTTTTCAGCAGTCAACGATTGAAAAGTACTTGCATGAGGTGGTCACAAGTGAGTCACACTGATTCATTGAAAACAGGCTAGATGGTTTCAGAGGATTCAGCTTCAGACATCCAGCTAAGCCAGTAGATGAAAATAAATGTAGCATTACCCTTACGAGCAGCACCACAAAATAAAGCTCCTTGTGGTTTTGAGGAGACCATTTACACCTTTAACTGCAGATTTCCACTGAGACTACATTCGGATCTATCCAAGGTGTCCAAGGGCTTTTAGCTGTATTATTAGCTCAGCTCTTGAGAGACTTGCTATAACTGGACTCCATGATGTCACCTCATGAATGCTTGCGGTGTTTTATGTTGCGTTGGAAATTTATTAGCCTTCAGGATTCTCTTAAATACAAGCCATTAAACCCAAATAAATAATAGGTCTAGCAGACTCACAGCAATAGCGTAACGGGTGATGCCGTCTTTCTCGCTGTCCTCAATAGCTTGTTGAAGATCTGGGCTGTCGTGTGATTCACCATCAGTTATCACTATCATCACCTTCTTGGCGCCACGTCGACCTCCTTGTTTGAAAGCCTCAGAGCTGTAAAGACATTTTTGATGTGTTCAGACAAATAAACTATGGAACAGGAGAGCAGTGTAGCATTGCTCATTTATATGAATACTTTACCGTGCTATATTAATGCCAAGAGCCGTGTTGGTCTCCTCTCCCCCCCGTTGGTCGATACTGCGTGCCCTTTTCACCACCTCCTCAACAGATTTGTAGTCGCTGAGTTTGAATTCATGGACCACTTTCTCACCATACTGCACAACTCCAACCTGTCCAAATAAATACTATTACAAGATATATAACAATACAAAAAAGTATGTATTCTTGAAGTTAACTATTGTAGTATTAAGCGGAGAATGAAAGGACTTTTTTTAGATTCAGCCCTGTATTTAAAATTTATCCAACATGGAACATCCGCAACACACCTGTATTTGACCTGGTCCAATATAGAACTTCTGAAGAATATTGATGAGAAAAGCCTGCACTTCATACCAGGGGTAGATGGAGTTAGAACCATCCAGAACAATCACGATGTCCATATAAGTCTCACATCCTGTAGGGTGAGATGCACACAAGGTGATCATACTTAATATAGAGGAATACTGAATAAGGAAATGATCCCCTGCAGAAAATTGCCAAACAGGAGAGTTACTTACTCTGAAAGGCTGGAGCAATGGTTCTGGAGAACTTGAAGCTGGCGTTGACTCTGGAGCAGATACCAGTGCTGTAATAGGAGCTGCCACACTCATAGGACCAGAGTGGCCCACAAGCCTGCACAAGGGACAGTGTCAACATCAGCAAGTAACTAAAAGTTTGGTAGGTATCTTAAGAAGTTGCAATATGAACACTTTTCATTCAGGAAACAACCCTGTGGGATTGTTCTTTTACCCATTTTGTTGTTTGATATTTCATTAAATGTAAACTTTCTCAAAATATACATTACAGCTCAAATGTGGACGACACGTCAAGAAGATTAGTGCAGTTAATGTAAAAACTTGCTCTCACCACAAAACTGTTGTCTTTAGGGTTGGATGTGAGTGTCATACCCAGCCTCATCTTGTCCTTTCGCTCTGATACATTGGTTAGAGATATCCTTCCTTGAGGGAGAACACATTTCACTGAGAGGATCTTGGATGTACAGACTGACGTAAACACATCATGTATCTATTTTACGAAGAACGAGCAGAGGCTCCACCATGTGGCACCTTGTTAATGCTGTCTGGCAGCCACAGCAGCATCGGCATCCTCAGATTAAAATGTTCTCTTGACATTATTGCAGAGCTAACCAGCACAACATGTGCACCCCGTATGAGGATGCATGTGGTGACATGGGTGGTATAACACACATGTGGAAGTGTACATAAACCATTTAGAAAATGATAAAATGTGGAATGATTGGTATGGCACCCACTCGTCTGTCTCACACATGCCACCATGATGTTTGCAGGGACATATACATATAAACAACACATCGCACAAATTTATCTTGATCATACATTCTTTATTGACACTTTTAGTGCTTGTAGTGGAACTATGTAGTTGTGTTCTGTTTGTGTTTTGTGATACTATACCTAAGTTGAGCTTGGTGCATCCGTTGCCATTGATCCGTCTCTTAAGAGAACATTTATAAACATCCCCTGTCTGGTATGGGCCATTCATCTCATACGGTGCCCCCACTAATAACCTGTGAAAGCCAAAACTTAAAATTTAGTAACATAAAGTGCATTTTAATTTTTAAATTTCTCATAAATTTTTCACAAAAGTGAACGTAAAAAATAAAAACATAGTCTGTAAAATAATATAATATTGTTTGAGACAATATTAGATTCCTATCCAATTTATGTGGAAATAGAAGATCCACAATTCATCAGCTGACCTAGATGATTTCAAGCCTGTGTGTTAAAAAGGCCTGTAAAATGACTTCCAGCAGGGTCACACCTCGGTCAAGCAGCAGCAGGCAGAGGCCAGCACCAGTCATCCCCCAGGAGTCGCATCTTTCAGTAATTCATGCATTTCCATGAAAAAATGATTAAGCATCTTTGTAATATGCAGGTGGGTTGTATATTAATGTTAATTATGGGTGCTACTGCGTGTCTAATGCTGGAGCAACTGAAATTTGTCTATCATTAAAGGATGCTCGATGTCAAAGGAGATGCCTGAGGTTACACTACTCAGTCCTTCGTGATGCTCTTATTGAGAACAAACTGACCACCATATATAGGACATTTGGTTGAGATGACATAGCTTTGTGAGGACACACAAACTTGACTACAGTGAGTGGGTTTCCAGTGTGGGGTCATCGCAGCTTCAGAAATGGCCTCTGAAATGTTTTAATTAATGGGATGTGACAGTGAAATGTAAGGTGATCTGTTAACTTCAGGACGACATGAGAACCTCAAAGGGAGCAATAGTGAAAATCTATGTGAGAGAACTTTTTGTTTAGCTAAAGGACAGATGAAGGTTAAGTTGACTTGAACTGTTTAATGCATTACGTCAATCTCATCCTATATCTTGTGATGTGAGCCAGTTTAAATGATCTCTTAAATTTTACGACTCTTTACTTCTACATCAGAAGAGTACAGCGGAGTCACAGGGTTCATTCATTAGCGTCAGGTTTTAACATACTGTGCAGACCTGCACAGTATTTAACCAACAAAAAACAAAACAGCTGAGGAAACAATAAAATGAATACCAACAATGGAGAAAATGTTCTTTACCATGCTTTTTAAAACAGAGACTGTTCTACTTTTCATCACTTTATCACTGTAATTTTTCATAGGCTTCCTAACTGAAGCACTGATTAGTAAAATCAATCTACTATAATCAAATCCTGGAAAATGTTAGTGAATACAGGAGTCAACTGGGGCTTCAAAAAATCTTTCCCAGTGAAAACCGCAGGGGAACCAGAGGGCAAAGGGGCAAATCCCAGTTCAGTGTTGTTCCAAAGGAAAGACACATGAAACCACTATATAGGAAAAGCAGATCATGACCAACATCCTGCATAGAAAAATGATTTTCAAGGATTTCTCCCAGTTGACAGTTTCAATACCAACATAATAGATTTCAATACTGAAAACGAGTTGTCACTACAATTTCATTAGCTTATAATGACACAACATGGTGTGCAGTAAGTCAAAAGTGTCCTGAAGATTCCTTCAGACATAAATACTGCTTTCATCACCACACATATAATCTCTATTTATTTCTTCAGGGCAGAAAAATAACAGCAGATAAGAGATATCTAAAGACGTTGTTCAATAATGTTCCTTTTTTACGAGCTCGTCTTTTGGGAAAAGTTTGACACAAGAGCTCAGATGTCAATCGTATTCATCTGCTTTTTCAGTAAAGTCTTGGAGTAAAACACAGATGTTCATTCAATTGAACATTTTGTCATCTTCTTGTTATTATGCTTAAAGCTCAGTAAGTTTCTCATGTATCGTTGGTGTGCCAAAGTCCTGTATATAAGAACTGTATACAAACTGTATTACATGTTCAGAGGTAAGGAAATCTTGACATTATGACGTTTTATATTTATATTTTCCTGTTTTTTGTTCTATACTTGTCAGCAGTCTGAAATTGTATTTTATTGTAGATGTAGCGATTGATTTTGACATTGGAATTTCTTGACAAGTGACCAAATTAAAAAAGATTTTGTCAAACCGGAACTAGAAACGTACATTTAGGTGAGATTTTTTGTTTCAAAGGTCAAGGAAGAACCTTTTTTTTCTTAAATTCACTTTTGTCATCATGTGACAGAATTTGATATTTTGCAGCAGCTGAGGACATGAGGAAATGTTGATTCTGTTGACTCAAAGAGCTAGTCATATGGAAATTGGCTTTAGTATTATTGTTTCTGAATCCAGCATTTAAAGTCTCAGAGAATCTGGAAGTCATTTTCACCACAGTGGCTCGATCAGTGCTCATATTTTCACAGCTATTAATATCAGGATCATTCCTTTAGTTTTTGCCGTACGTTGGAAAAAAGAGACACTACAGCAGAAGTTCAGGTCAGGATATGGCTGGCTACAGCTACATTGATGAAAAGGGACCATTGTTTCTTTTAGCTTGGATGTCTGCCTCGAGACCAACTGGATTTCAGCAGAAGCTGTTCAAACAATCATGTTCCAGAGCTCATTAGGGTCAAATGCTAGCCTTGGTGCATCATCACGACAGGAATGGTAATGACACCGAAAGAAATAGCTTGACCCAAAATGAATGTGTGGAGATTATCTACCATGGTTACCTAGGAATACAGAATTTTGGGGTTGGAGGAACCGCTGTCCTCTAACCCAGGCTGTCATTAATGTGGCAATGATTTTCATTTTTGAAAGGAAGAGATGTCCATACTGTGAAACCACATCCCTACCTCAAACATGAGTGCTACTCCAATGTCATGCTTTCTCATCACATTCCATTTGTCTGTGTTAAAAGCATATTTTTTTACTAATGTTGCCTCATAAATAATGGTCGCATAATCACTTTCGAAAGGCATTCATTTTGTTTGTTAATTTTACAGGAGAACACTTACCAGGCTGGCAGGGCAGCTAGATGACTTACGGGAAATATTTGTGCACGTGCTAGTTGCTTTTGCTCCTTTTCAAAAAGGTCTTTAACACTGAGCGATGTTTATTTATTTTTAATATAGACCTTTATTTTAAGGTATGATGGCAACGTCACTCTAAGAAAGAAAATTTGAGTTGGTTGTTCAACAAGTTTAACCCAGTGATGTTTCTCTGCAGCACATTGTATGCTGACTTCTAAATAGTATGCCACATAATGTCTGTCTGTATGAATAGTAGGCCTAGTTGTTGACAGAATAATAACTTGTAATGCTCTGTTCACTTCCTGGCACTGGAAACAAGCAAGGTGCTGATTTGTGATGAACACTAGTTTTTCAACATTAGCATGCTACTAGTAATGGTGATCATGTTAGCATGCTGACCTCAAAACACAGTTGTGCCTGAAACAACCTCAAAGATCCCTCAGACATTTCTTTTAATTTCTATTTTCACTTGTTACATATGAGCTTTGCTGTTTCTTAACCCTTTAGCCCATATCTAATTTCTAACTCAAAGCATATGAAACACTTGAAGGTAACAGACATCACATTCATATGACTGTGAGCCTTTATGTTAGATTAGTGAGCGGATTGTTTGCCTACCAATCTCAGGAGGCATAAAAACACTTTTCTTTGCAGCTTTTCAAACAAGCTACATAGAGAAAACACTATTCAGGTCAGTGGTGAAAAACTTCATAGACTCCCTACAGTTCTTTGTGATGTACAGCTCGTAACCCAGCTAAGGAGTAAAGGTCAGGTCTCCATTGAGAGGACCTGGTACAACTGCAGAAAAATAAACAGAAGAAATAGAAAGTGCGAGGCTTTTGTGGTGCATGCAGGACTGTGTATCCAAACAGGATTAGAGACCCTAGCCCCCTTGCTAATTGAAGGTGATGTGGCCTCTTCTTCGCTCCCCACAGCTCGTCTGCTCTGTCAAAGTGTTTAGAGCACCATAATGCTCAGTCGACACGTGAGGAAATGCCACATTCTTGACCCGGTAAACTTTCCTCAACTTTGTAGCTCTCTAGTTAGCAGACATTGACAGAAACTGTCAACAGACCTGATGTCCGAGATGTCTCAACATCAAAATGCCCTTTGATAATGTCTTGCTCAATTAAAGGTCTCTAAATATGTTGTCAGCTGTGACCCGTGACAACATAAAGTGGTGAAGGAAAATGGATGGATGGATAAATATGTTGTTGCCTACGCATCAGAATCTTCTTGGCTAAAGAGGAAACATCTTTGACAGATACTTTTTTTTTTGTTTTCTTTTTTGCTTAGAGTTCTTGGAAACAACTTATCTAAGCAAACTAGAATCAACAAATACTTCTTGATGCTCAGAGAAAGCCTTCTGAATTATTCTGCATGTCTGCCTCACTTCAGGTTTGGGCCATAAAAATCCTTTCTTATAGAGTCACTGTCCAACTGTGATCATGTTTCTATCGAAACACAGACTAGAAAATAAAGCGCTATCGCTGCTGCAGTCCAATACAGTGGCTCTCAGGCAACACTGTTAATCGGAGCGATTTTAAAACTATTTAATTCTGAAATGAGGTGATGTCACTTGAGGTTAAAGTGGAGATCAGGCGACTGAAGCATGAAACCGTTTTTCAGTTGACTGTTAAAGTCATATAAGCACTTGAGGTGAATATATCCACACAGGCTACTAGAGAAACAGCAAAAATGACTGTTCTGAGACTGGTAAATTCATGTTCTGCTGCATCGTTGCAAACTGAAATATAACTTCTCATTACCCCTAAAAAGAAAAAAGATTCTGCCCTGATGAAACTTCTCACTTGGAATGCTTGAAACTGAAAGGTAGGTATATTAATATTAATGCTGCAACCTATTTCCACCCAGATTGCAGAGGATACCCATAGTGACGGAGAAGCCTTCTTTTGAACTGTAACTTTGAATTGAGACATCAGTCACTGTAAACATTAACTCACAGGTTCTTGTAAAATGAGATACACACTGAGAGGAACCAAACTGTCATTAGTGGGTTTGGATATTGGTATCTGGCCTTTAAAACAACCCAGGCAGATAGTCTTCTACTTAAAGATAAGAGCTCATGGGTTCATGTCTTCAGATGCTGCAACATTCCCTGGTCCAGCTGAGAACTGTCAGACTATACATGACACACACAGTCACTGACTCCCACGGTTACACAAATATATGGTCTAGCTTGAATTTGTACATGCAGCTGTGAGCTCACATAGCCAGCACACACTGCCGCACTGACTAAACAAGTTTTTAAAACAAAACTCCACTGGATGAGTAACTTGTCTGTTGGTCAGACAGAAGACCAAACGAAGTGAAAGATCATCAAGTCAGATCACTGAGAAGCATAAAACTGAAAGAAGTACCAGTGTTTTCCTGGTGTTTATTCATTCATTCATTTTCATGTAGCGCCGCTGTATCCGCCGTAGTGGGTCACGGGCAGCTGGAGCCTATCCCAGCTGGCATAGGGCGTGAGGCACTCCGGGCACGACGCCAGTGCACCGCGGTGTTCCTGGTGTTGAACACTGCAATTATTTAATTGTTTATAAATAAAGATGCTTTAGTGCAAGATGTATGGTCACCTAATAAAGGCACCCAAATCCAAATAACTCCATTTGGCTTGATGCTGTTGTACTGAGCTGTGCGTTCAAACATTTCCACCTAATTTCCCACAGTCAAGGAAGTGTCCTTGGTGAACTTTTATTCCAAACAAACTAGCCTCAGCAGACATTTTCCATTTTGGTAGGCATGCTTGCCTGACAGCTGCTCAGAATGGTGCGAGGCCAGATTTTACAATGTGATCGACAGACCTGCTGACAAGTGGACGCTGTGGCAAAGTCAGACTTTCTGGTTTTTCACATTATTTTCCAAGTGTGTCACCGTCTCTTTATGTAGGTTATAAACACACAAGTGCACACCCTGACACTGAAATTGAACCTTAGAAAAATAGACATACATAATACAGTAATCCCTCATTTATTTGCGCTTCAAGATGCACGGCTTCACTAAATCGCAGATTTTTAGTAAGTAGTCACGTGATACAGTATGCACATGCTATTGGCTGACAGCATCCGTGCATTCCAAGACTCACAGAACGCAGTGTACTTCCGTGTATTAAAGAAACAAGTTTTCTTAGTGTTTTAAACAGTCTATAAAAGTGTGGGAAAAGGTAATACAGACAGAAGGTGGTTTAATATCAGTATGGGGAGGGTGCATTTTTCTCTGGACACTGCACCAAGCTGACAGCCTCCTCCACACAAATTTTTGTAACCTGCACTCATTATTTTGTCTTAGGTGCTAACATTTAACTTTGCCTCACCCATGGAAACAATCGCGTCCAATGCGGCATAATAATAATAATAATAATAACCAGTACTTTAATTGTCCCTCTTCGGGAAATTCTTTAAATGTTCTGATTTTTCCTGGTTTTCGCATGACTTCTTCTGCATCTTTATCCGTACTATCCACATTAATATCTCTCTATTTTTCTTCATTAACTTTTCACAAAACATTCATTTTTTATTCAAGACAGCACTTATTTTCACTTGGTTTTTCTCCAACTTTTGCATCTTTTTCGGAGACATGGTTATAACGTAAGACTGATTCGTCGCTCTCACTGCAGCGTGTAAAAAGAGCGGATGTTGTGTTGTTGTTTGGTCGATTTAAGGCTGAATCATGCAGGTGAGTCCTGTGACGAGAAAAATGTGCGAGATCAAAACATAATGGCGATTTCCTCTTTCAAAATCTAAGTGGAGAAATGGATAAATTGTAAATAGATTGAATAGCTTCTGCATTTTCCTTAAATATTTTGTAGTGGTAAAAGGTACCAATTATTTTTTTTTATAGTAATTACGTACTTAAAGCTTGCATCCCAGAGATGCACGTTGCCTGATTGTGTGTCCCAGTCACAAAATGTGCGTCAAAGACGCAAGAATGCATGCTAACTAGAACACTGTAAGGCATATATGTCTATTTTAAAAATCTCATGAACAATGCAAAACTGTTGGCATACCAGTTTGTATGTCACAAAGGGAACGCAACAGTAACTAGATGTGATTGACACTTATGTCACAGTCAGGGACAGTTTCTGCTCTCTGCTGTGACAAAGAAATGTGTTTAACATATGCAGTAGTCTGTATTATTTCATAACGTGATAAGATGGGAAGTCCTGCTATGTCAATTACAAAGCAGATCGCTTGTCTCTGCCTTTCAAAACAACTCTCGCGACAATTCATTAAAAGCTTCTGAAATAGACACAAAATGTGCCCAGCTGAATCTGAAAATGACAAGTTGAAGGAATATGAACTAAAATGTCAAGTTTTGTTATGATCCATTTGACATACAGTTTTCTTTTGAGGGTTTTTCTTACTGTTTTGGAACACTGGAGAGAAACAAACCATTTATACATGAACAAATAAAAGAATATTTGAGCACTTTTGAAATCACAGAGAAATAAAAGGTGCAGTATACCAGAGTGGATCATTCACACACAGGAGCACGACAGGAGGTCGTCATGGGGATTGCAATTACATTTTTTGGAGTTGCCAAAAATGAATTTTGGCCACCATATGGTTCCTCTTAGCCTAATTATAGGGTGCAATAGTGTGTGTCAAATTGTGCTATGAGAATATTTGATGAATATGACGTATCTGGCTCAGAACACCACCTTATTTTTTTAACTGGAGGAAACTCTACTCTCCACAGGAGGGATATAGTAGATCACTATCTTTCCAGGAAAAGCCTCAATTCCTCAGGCATTCTGTCAGGAGTCTGTTTTACAGTTCTAATGTACTTCAGCTAATCCTTAATCATATATAATAGCCTTAGATAACTAAAATCTGGCAGTTTAACAAATCTTTTGAATAAACATCAAAACAGATGCTGATATTTTATTTAATCAAATCTGGATGATAAAAATTAAACCATAACTCAAGTAGTTACTTTTGTCATGATGTCACCACTGCAGATTTTCCAGGAACTAAATAACTTAGACTGTAGAATAGACAAATAAATCCTAGCTGTCACATAACAGCTGGGCTGCTGCACAGCGAATGCACATGGACTTATAGTAACTATGGAATGGAACAGAAGTAGCAATTTTCAAAATGATTAGAAATTTAGTTTGACTGGAAATTAAAGAATATTTGATGATTGGGATATAAACGAATGAAAGCCTCTCACCACTTCTCTCCTCCTGCAGCCACGTGTTGCTGAACGGTGTATCCAAACTGGGCTTGTTTAGGACCTTTGATGATTCTGGGTTTCTTCGTGTCGATGTTGAAGCAGTCGTGAAGTCCTTGAAAAACAAATCACAATTTTCATCGGCTAAAGAAGAGCTAGTTTTCATAGCTATGTGTTGGTGTTTGAGTTTTATGTATACAAGTGGTGATGGGGACTTTTAGACTTTTAGATAAATCTAAATATGTGTGGCAACAAACAGACGCAAAATATTCTTACTCACTGTTTAAATAATACTTTACGCTGTCTTGTGCTTTTTGCATGCGGCTGAGCTGTTTGTCACATTCGAATGATTGTCTTCCACTGGACATTTTACATACAAAGAGTTGGGTATAGCAGTGCGGCTCTAACATGATCAAACATTTTGACAAGCACCCATCCAACACAGTGCATCACAAAAACCTATGATAACAACACAAATGTTTCACAAATTAGTTCTAAATTAAAATAATTTTCATCTTATAAGATAACATTACAAAAAAATCACTACAACTAAAAATTCACTACATTGCTTCATTAATTCTTGCATTTTGGTCAAATTCAGTGAAAATTTGGTTGTGATATTGTAGTTAATAGTGAAGTGTAATCTGAGAGGTACCAAGAGGATAAAGTAAAAGCTGTTGTGGGAGACGATCAAAGCAAAAGTGTTTTTCCAATTGTGTACCTATATCTCCCTCCCCATCTTTAGACAGCTTACCAGGTGGTAAAAAGAGCAGTGAACATCTGTCTTCAATTAAAATACCAGTCAGGTGAGGTATTTTTCATATTTTTCATGTCATCATGTTACCCATTATGTCTGATTAGTGGTGGCAGCATCATTTGGCTTTTAAATTTGCATCAAAAGAAGAAGAAAAGTCCATTTGGAACACAAATAGAGAAATAAGTGGGGAAAAACGGGGAAAATTTACATAAAAATCTGATTCATCTATTTCCTGCTTAATTCCTCTGTGGTCAGCGCCTCCAATGGCCAGGCCTCCTGCATTTATTGATCAGCGCTGTTTTGTTCATCTTTCAAGTGCTATAAGGTCATAGATTATATAAACTATAGGAAGGAAGGTCAGGCAAACTTCCCTTAATGAGACAAGTTTGTTTTGTGGGAGATAAATATTATTGCTTGAGAAAATATTTTCTCACAGTTTCAGCTGCACCATTATCTCTGATTAAGCTTACTTCTTACATCTAAGAGGGACTTTTCACAGACATTTTGTGTAATGTGAACCAACTCATAGCTTTATGCCCAATTATGAGGCTGTGAGGAGAAGCTATGTGAGCCTCATTTTATTTTCAACATTAAACAATAAGGTGAGACATTGCTTAACTATGATGGGAGAACTTAAAGGTAATATATTGAGCTTTTTTAATTGATATCACTCAGCTGCCAGATGTCCAACTACACTGTATTTGAAATGTCTTGCCCCCAAGTGATCCGTGGTCCTCAATATCTTTGATTGAATATTGATAAATTCTCCTCCAAACGCTCTGTTAATGGGGCGTAGCTCTCCTATCCCCTCCCCCCTACCCCTTACCCCCTCTGAGCTGCCTCGATCAACCCCTCCCTCCCCCGCGCGTTCATGTGCGTTTGTTTACTTGCACCACTCGAACACGCCTACATTACAGATCGATCGATCGGCATAGTCTGGAACTTTATTAACTTTTAGTAACTTTGCTGCTACGTATTTCACTCTAATTTCTCTCATGCTTTGCACTCTTGCTTTTCATGATATAATTGTTGATTTTTCGGCGCTAAGTGTGGACCTGCTTCCTCATGTTACCCACTCTTTGTTGAACAAAGACTCATGGCTCATTTTGTAAACATGATCAGATCAGCCGGTGAGATAATTAAACTGTGTTTTACAAAAATCGTCATGGACAATGAGAGATCGTGGATAACACAGGAGCTAAACTAACGCAAACTAACGAACATGGGATTTTACCGGTAAGACCAAGTTTTTCTCTTGTATTCTCACGTGTGTTTGTGTGTGTCTATACATGCAGCTCTCCGATCACTTAGAAGAGCTAAAACTGCTTTCATTCACCAAAAAACAGACAATTGCTCTGAATTAGTAATTAATGTGTAACTGGTTACGTGTTCGCTGTGATGCTGGGGGATAGTGGCGGACACACACACATGCACACACTTATACACTTGACTGAAGCAGAGCTAACTAGTTAGCCAAATTCTAGCTAATCTCCACAGATTGTGAGGAACTTCCACTGTGTAGCTGAATCAGGTCATTACCACACACCACTAAGCCAATCACAAGCCACACGCGCACGCGCACACACACACACACACACAAACACACACGCACACACACACACACACACACACACACACACACACGCACACACACGCACACACACACACACACACACACACACACACACACACACACACACACACACACACACACACACACACACATGACTGAAGTGGACCTAACCAGTTAGCCAATTGCTAGCTAACTTCAACAGTTTGTGAGAAACTTTCAGAGTGTAGCTCTGAGCTAGAACATTACAGCACAATGCTACCGTAGCCTGAACAAACTCCCCCCTCGGGGATTTCCACGCCCTTGGGAATGTCAACCAAACAATACAGTGCGGCATCGCGCATTCACGCATCAGCGACTGCGAGTCCACCTCATCGCGGATTTTTAGTAGGCAGTCACATGATGCCGTATGCGCATTCTATTAGGTGAAGGCATCCGGAAGTCTGCTCCGTTCCGTCAATCTTGAACTTTCGTCCGACACAAAAGTGTTTTAGACAGTCTATCAGAGTGTGGGAAAAGGTAATACAGATAGAAGGTGGTTAATATCAATTATGAGGAGGGTTCATAAATGTTTAAATTACCATAAATAATAAGATAAATAGATTGCGATCTCAATCGTAGATTACTCAATCGCCTGTGGTTCCTGGAACGCATTGACTGCAAAGAACGAGGGCGCAGTGTATTGTCAATCACTATGTCCAATCACATAGCGCCGTTTGTGATGTCACAAAAAGGCAACTCTAGCAAAATTCGATCGTTTTGTTTCAGCCCGGGCCATGAATTCTTAAAACTCCAAATATTTATTGGTGCAGGAAGAATCAATAAATATTCTAGGAGTTGGTTGGGTTAGGGAGGACCACTATGTTAATGTTGAGACCTGAAAAAGTGTGATTTTCATGATAGGACACCTTTAAATTGTGTATATCTTAATGTATTGGTGCCTCTGGTAAATCTGGAATCCTGAATGCAAAATTAACAACTAAAAGAGTTAGTTTTTACCCTAATTTCCTCCAGTAATTCTGGCATGTGACAAACAAGTAACACAATGACTGAATCTGAATCTGTCCAAGTGCAAATTCTGTGTAAAAGAAAAAAAAAACTTGAGATGAAAGTTTAGATAAAACCAAATATATGCGCTCGTATTGCAATGCTGAGCTGTCCTTATTTGTGTGTCTGAAACATTTTTTTCTGCACAAAAATACATCTTTGTTGATGTTAGCAAAGATCTTGATTTCTAACCAGACCAAACCAAAGCAGGACAAATTGACCTGAATCCCCAAAAGGATCAATAAAGTTTTATCTAACCCAATTTATCTAAAAGTTATGGGAATGTAAAATAACATAACAAAAAACTCTTGGACTGCAGGTGACAGGTCTTCAAACCCTAAATAGACATCTAGAGGTTTCGGATTCATCTGTAATGGATCAAAATAACCTGAATGAATTAATTTGTGTAATACAGGATGTGACTACAGCCGCAGCTCAGCTCTGATTATTTCTCTCTGTCTGCAAATGTTAAGTAAAGGGAAGAGCAGCTTTTTCCCCCCAAATGAAAATGGCCATTGTCTGAATTCCATGAATAATGTCTATTTAAAAGTATAAAAAGGTTGGTTAAACAAATATCTGCTCCCACTCTTCTGCTGAATGTCTCCATACACCTGGGTTCAAACTGAGGTTTGGGGACTACAGGCAGTGTCAAAGCCACTGCCTGTTGTGGCTTTGACACTATCTGCTCTCTGGTGGAGTGACGACCAGAGAGCAGATAGGTCACTCACTTTAACATCTCACAAGTGACTGATTGTGTGTCCCATCCTGATTGGCAAAACCGTAGCCTGTTTGTTCTGTTTCATCAAAACCTCATTTGAAAATCAGCTTTCTCTGCCATGCAAACTATTCATGTAAATATTGACACATTCTCCACATTGCTCATTTCCTGTCAAATGAGTGGTCACATATACAGCTGGCTTGATCTCTATCCCAAACATCCTCCCAAAGTTTATGTTTATGTAGAAACATGAAAGGAGTGACTTAGCATAGATTGCTGGGAACACAGAGGTGTATGAAAAATAAATAAAGGTTAAATGAAGCATAAAATCTAAAATAAAAGAAACGGTATAATGCTTTTTCATTTCAAAGTTTCTACATATTATTCAACTGGAACACAGACATGTATGGTTCTGATGACTGATTTAATGCAAAGATGGCTTAAAGCAATGACAATAAATTCCCCAGGTCACAATCATAGCTGACTTCTGATCAAGACACAAGCAAAGGCTGACACATGAACAGAAGGGAATATCAGGGTGAACGCATGTGATTGGAAGTGTTCCAGTTTCCTTTTCAAGGCACTAATGCAGCAGGGCAATGCAAAATTCCAATATCAATAGCCTATGAAGCATGTTCAGAACCTCGTTGGGTTTCCTGTGTACTGGCTTCCATGCCCAGATAAATAAACCTCAGTCCAGTGGCTGCCGGTGTAACACACATTAGTCCGAGGCTGCCTTTGGCCCAACACCAAGCTGCAGGAGCTCGACCACAGAACCACTGGCATAGAGCATCCATGCATTGTGCAAATTCCTTGCTTGGTACATTCTCATAGCAGTCACACAAGATGTATTTTTATAAGTTGATAAAATGTAATTTGGTTTAGGATGGAAACGTGCAGTAGTTCCACATCTATTGATATATCAACGCTGCATTTTGAGTAACTGGCATCATTGGGACAGTAGACATCCGAACAAAGGATGTACAAAGTACACAATAGATATCTGGGCAAAGCATCACAAGATATTATGGTTTAAAACTACAAAATATCAACAACAGAGTAAAAACATGTCTCCGGGCAGCAAAAAACAGGATGTTTGCCAGCTGGATGTCAGCTACTGTATCAGGCACTATTACATGACAGAGCTTACGCAATAAGAGATCATGAATTGCTTTTCATCAGAGTAACAGTGTTGATAGTCAATGCAGTCATTATAAATGTAAAAAAGTAATCTTGAATGGTCAGTGCATTTTGATGACACATTCTGCTATGAACTATCCCCATGATGCTGTTACTACCAATATACTGAGTCACATTATGATGTAAATTTTTGGACTCTGCTGAAAAACAGATGAGGTAGCAGAAGAATCCAAACAGTAGTGAATGCAGAATGAAGTTGAGGAGACTCATTCACCTCTAATTGTGTAATCGTCTAATTTGGATAAATAGTACATAATCAAGATAAGAAGAAAATGACAGAGATGCACGAAACATAACCTCTTTGGGTATTTATAGGCATAGTGATGTTAAAAAACAGGACTGTTAGAAGTCGCAGAAGGACTTTTTTTAATCTATTAAATTGAATAATTTTAATCAAATAATTTCTTAGAATTTGCATAGTTTTCTCCTTTTTCAAAATTTTTTCATTGATTTCAAGAAACTGTACATTTTAAACAAAGTTTGACTGAGCTGTTTAATGCATCAGCATTCTTTGATATAAACCGTAGTACAAACTGGAAGAGTCTCAGAAACTTCACCACATGAAATTCATGGACCAATAGTTTTGTTTAATGTAATGTATAGTTGATTTCATGCTCACTGCTCTTATCATCACCAGAAGCGGTCTTCTTCAACAAACATCAGCGTTTGTTGTTTCAGCAAATACCCCGAACCCCACAGATTAACCTTTATGTCCTTTGATTCTATCCTGGCACTGAGACTCTTGTCCACAAGCAGTAAGGAGTAAAATAGGTTAACAACTGTTATTACTGATATTACACTGTCATTACAGATCAAAGGCTTTGTTGACACTGGTTCTGACATAAAGAGACATGGTTAATACCTGTAAGTTAATAACAGTTAATGAATTTTGTGTGCCTCGACTTCACTTAGATGTAGGTCACAGCAGAAATATGAAGCCGCAGTTCTTCAGACATCTACGGTACAGCTCTGAGCTGTCGTGTACACTGTGTTGCAAGGAGCCGCATTGATTTTGCTCAGCTGCGCTTACACACTTCCATTAATTTGTGTTTCATATTCTTGTTGTTGTTATTATTGTGTGCTGCATTGTGTGTGGCACAACAGTACTTTGGAATTCTATTTGGGCATCCAGAAAACCGAAGATTTTTCCAGTTTGAAGCTCATTTCAATTTGCACTCTGCAGGCCCATTTATGCTGCCTCTGTGAACGTAAATGGATATGTCCATTTGTATACACATTTGAATTGTCTTGCTTTATTTGTAGCTACACTGCCCTCCACCATTTCCGGTGCCATTGTTCTTTTTCGGTATCTATAACCTCTCTAAAATGCATCCAAAACAAAATGATTAGAAGATGTATATAAGATTCTATATCTGTTCATCTTTAACAAAGACCATAGATGGACCTTATACTGGGAGGGTAAAAGTTCCTAACCCTAGATACTGTATCTTGGCACTCAAAAGAAGCCAAACTATCCACCCATCCCTAACCAAGTCTTATGTGCTGATTGGAGAGTTGGACACTTATATCAAGCTGTTATATTGAGAACTGTCTTCAGGTGATGAGTCAGCCTAAGTCTGATTCTAGAATTACTCTCCTTCAAGCTACCGTAGTAGCTACCTCAGCTAACCATAACTTGCACTGTCTACAGAAAAATGTTATAAGTGGATAATCATGCAGTGATGCTCAGACTCCCAAAGTTCTTTGGGAAGTGGCCATGATATAATTGCTACCATGCACTTTGAGGTTTTCCCATTAAGAAAATAATTGACTCTCTCTGTTCCTCATTATCAGGACACCTCACAGGATATTATCGTTCACAGTCAGAATTGGGCACATGCCATTTTTTCTTTGATGAAACACATTTTTTGAATTGCATGATCTCTTTTTGGGAGACGTGAGAATGTTTTTTTCTGAATATTCTGTAAGAAACAGTCTAACAGTCCTTCTCTTCAGCCCCATGGTAAACTGGCGTCTAAGCTGGGCTAACCACACCTTTCGCCCATAGCGAGCTGAGATCTAGCAGACCTGTGACCCACAAGGCATGATGAGACAATTGCTATTGTCTCGTCTACAAGAAGATGGATGGATGTCAGTAACTGATTGAGATACTGTAGTTGTGTTTTAGTGCAGCTTAACTTTCTGCAACAAGATGGAATAATAGTGGAAAAGCTTTGGGACAGCTTGGCCAGTATATGCATGGATGGCGCTCTTTCATGAAAATTATAGGTAACAGTTAAAAATATATTCATTTGAAGTGATCTCAAACAGACATGTCTGCCTCTTAAGATGGCCTTACTCAGAGATATCTGGATAGCCTAATTGATACTAAAACCCCAGGATTCCACAAGCACCAGATTAACATTCTGCCTCTTTCTCAAATGTCTGCCAAAACATCCCAGACCACAGCTAGCATAGAATTTTTTTCAGCGGAGACTCCAACTACGAGGTCAGTGTCTCCCTCACTGTGGCATCACTCCAACAAATTCCAAAATCAAACCAAATATTTACAATGGAGATTTCCTCTGCTCCACTCCTTCAATTTGTCTTAGTTACTCAATGACTAAATTATAGATTAATGAATTCTTACTGAAAAATTTTGGTCTTGAATACTTCAGTGTTCCCTCTATAGTGTTCACTCATTGTGGTGCAATGAAAAATGGGTAAATAATGCACTGCTGCTCTAAAAAATATGTAAAAACATTTTCTCCAGGCTAGAATAGCCCCAGTGATGAACATGTGTACCATTTGATATACATGTTGGCCAATGAACAGTGTTAAAAAAATAATCAGAGATCACAGAATTTTTACTCATGCAAAGCATATGTCACTAAACTACTTTTTACTTGTAGTGAATGAACATACATGTCTGGATATCAAACGTTTTACTTTGCTGCCTTTTATTCACTCTGCCCCGCTTCCTTTTCTTCGTCTTGTGTCGATGTGTTACTGCTATAGTGATTTCACTGGTAATTGACCACAGTTCTGGCAGAGCACCAGCAACTCTCTTTTCACTGGAAACTTGACTGTAAAAAGATAGCATCAACTTTCATTTGAGGGAACATGTGTGCTTCCAATGAGACGCAGAGCAGTCCTTTATACCTGAGCTGGACTGCATATCTTTCATTGAAACCACTGACCCCAGTCTTCCTGTCTCTGACCATGATACCAGGTCAGGATATAGTGTTATGATATCATTCACACAGACAGTCATTCATTCATTTAAGAATATAATGCTGTTCTTTTGATTATACAATGTTAATATAAAGGTTGAATTACTTTAGTCAGTTTGGAAATGAAACCTTAAAATACTAACAAAAAGTTTTGCAATGGACCTTTTAAGAAAACTTTTAAACACTGCAGTCTCAAAGTTTCCAGTTGCTTTTGGAATGACCCAACATATAACAAAATTTTAGAGAGCTGTTATTATACTGAATGAAGAAGGGCTAACATTCACATCATACAACAAACAAAAGCATGTGAGGAGCCTTTCCTCTCTCTCTCTCTCTCACCCATACACACACACACACACACACACACACACACACACACACACACACACACACACACACACACACACACACACACACACACACACAAAGATATAAAATAAATAACACTTTTTACTCACCAAACTGCTGGCTGCAGATCCAGAGCAGGAGGAAGAAGTACTCCATATGTTTGCAAGTGTGCATCTGTCAGTGTGTGTGTATGTGTGTGCGTGAGTGCGTGCGTGTGTGTGTGTATGTGTGTGTGTGTGCTGCCTGCTGTGAGTGTGTATGTGATGGGTTGAGGCAGAGAGACCCAGTGGCAGGCAGAGTTGAAAATCCCACTCTGATTGAATCAGGTCTACGTTGCCTATATGTCGGGGAAGTAGGAGGCGACTACAGGAGGAGGAGGAGGCCCACTCTGACGGAGCAAGCTGCAGCACTCAACAAGCTTTGACTGGTTGCACTGAGTGTTTTGGACTGGAGTTCCAATATCCTAATATCCTAAAATCCTAATATCCCTGCAGTTTGCAGATAAAAGGTTTTAACTTTTTCCAGTATAAATAGGTTAAAGGTCTTTCTCTCCACTGCAGTGACTTGTGGTGAGGTTCATGGTTGGTCAGGCACTGACTTCATCATAATCAGATGAAGATGTTTACAAACATGAACCTACAGTGTATTTTATTCACTATTTAATAAGCAACAGTGAGTGGGTTATTTTAAAGTCTCATAGCAGTATTATTTACACGTACAAATTGTAACACACAAATAAGCATATTTGATTAAAGAAATTATGCTGTTACCCACACGTTTTGTTATGTTATGTTTACTTATAAATGAAGTCCATGCGTCGCTCGTTCTGAACATAAGCATCGAAAAAATTTTGAGATAAGATATGTAACCCTCCATTTTTATAGTAAGGCAAGATGAGCGGAAAACAAATGAATGGCTGCACTTCACTCGCTGACTATAGATTGTAGTTTACTGTCACTTCTTTTGCGGCTGAAGAAGAAGAATTCTCGGCCGAATCCCTGGCATCACCAGCGCACCCTAGCATGAGGCACAAGAACTGCGTGCCTCACTTTGTGCCTTTCCATAGCGGTTTCAGGATCGCTCAACTCAAGAAAGACGTTACACACATACAGTTGTTGACAAAAATAACTGTATGTTGTTTTTGTCATAATTTAGCTAATGTATACACTATATACATTAGCTAAATTATGGAAATTTAGTTCATAGAGCCAACGTGTTTGAACATTTTAATAGCAACGTATAGAGAGGCAGCAGGGCTCAAAATTGCAACCATTTTGGTCGCATATGCGCCCAAATTTTCATCAGTGCGACTATTAAATATATTTGAGAGCACAGGTGCGACTAGGGAAAAAAATCTGGTGCGCCTTTTTTTCCTCTTCTCTCTTGCTCTTTCTCTCTCTCCATAGAGCAGGGGTCACCAAATGGCAGACCGCGGTCCGGATCCGGACCGTGTGATGGTTCTGTCCGGACCCGTGACCACTCCATGATAAATTCACAAGAATAGATTTTCTTGGCGCATTTTTACTTGCAGTTCGCGGCTACAGACGGCGGGCGCTGCTCCTCCAGTTAATACGGTAATAGCGCCACTCAGTTCAGCCAATCAGATCATTTGTCTGCCCTGCTGTCAGTGTACCGGGAAGTGAGGCAGCTCGCTGCCGCTGTGAGTTTACCGCTACAGCGGAGCACAGAAGAAGGGAGACAGCATAGCTCCGAATGAAGGGAGGTTAACGAGGAAAACCGCTGGTTAACAATGAGTGGACGAAATTTATGTTTATTCCTCCGTCAGGCAGTTCAAAACCATTTAACCTCATATGGTCTGAACACGTAGCATGAATTAAAAGTGGTAACATGAAGCGCCACTATGAAACAAAGCACAGATCTTTTGCACAGAATTATCCCCTGAAGTCTGAGCTGAGGGCAAAATGACCGAGAAAAATGCAAACGAATGTTCACTAAAGGCATGGTGGAGTTTGGGACAACATAAAACATCTTTTATTAATGTTTTAATAATACAAAACAATCCAATAATAACCAAAATGGTTCAGTCCAGGTACCGGGCTGGCCTGACAGCGCACCACAATGCACTATTTAAGCCTCACCCAGGTAGTGCCTCGGTTTGGCCTCTGACCCGGAAGCGGACCAACGCAGCATCCTCAGGTGAGTGTCTCTCATACAGTTTTGTGTGGATGTGGGGAAAACGCGCCGGGTGTGCACCCTCGAACGCACTACCGCGACAGTTTGTTTGATGCGGACACGGGAGTGTGGACCTGCTGGAGAATGAAACAGTCTGAGCGGGACCACGCTCCTGCCAGGAAACAATGAGAGCGCAGCTGCGGCTGCTCTCCTGGGCGAGGGAGAGAGGCGTGCAGAACGGAGATGGACAGAGCGGTCTCTATCGCTCCATCACTGCCTTGCTTTTGGGTAGGTGCTCCTAAAGTCTTTGCTGGTGCTACTAACTTCTAAATTTGGGAGCACCAGTGCTACCAAGAAAAAAGTTAATTTCGAGCCCTGGACAGCATTATGGTCTCATTATAAATCATGCCAGCACAGCTACAACCCATAGCAAAAAGTATGGAATCACCAGTCTTTGACGAGCACTCACTAAGACATTTTATTATGTAGAACAAACTCAGATAAAAAGCATGAAAAATTAATGAAGTTTTACAAAAGTGCAACTCCTTGGCATTCAGAAACACTAAAAGAATGAAGAAAAAACATTGTGGTGGTCAGTAAATGTAACTTTTGTAGACCAAGCACAGGGAAATAAATATGGAATCACTCCATTCTGAAGAAAGAAATATGGAATCATGAAAAACAGACAAAGAAATAACAATCAAAACACATCAATAGTATTTAGTTGCACCACCTCTGGCTTTTATGACATCTTGCAGTCTCTGAGGCATGGACTTGATGAGTGACAAACAGTATTCTTCATCAATCTGGTGCCAACTCTCTTTTTTTGATTGCAGTTGCCAGACAATCCTTGCAGGTTGGAGCCTTGATGTGGACCATTTTTTTTTCAATTTCCACTACAGGTTTTCAATTGGGTTGAGATTTGGACTATTTGCAGGCCATGACATTAAGTGGATGCGTCTTTGTCCAAGGAATGCTTTCACTATTTTTGCTCTTTGGCATGATGCATTGTCATCTTGGAAAATGATTTAATCTTCCCCAAACATTTTTTCAATTGAAGGGATGAGAAAGCTGTACAAAATGTCAAAGTAGACTTGTGCATTTATTGAAGATTTAACCACGGCCATCTCCCCAGTGCCTTTGTCTGACATGCAGCCCCATATCATCAAGGACTGTAGGTATTTTGATGTTTTCTTTAGGCAGTCCTCCTTGTAAATCTCACTGGACTGGCACCAAACAAAAGTTTCAGCATCATCACCTTGTCCAATGCAGATTTGTGACTCATCACTGAAAATAATCGTCATCCACTCATCCACAGTCCATGATTGACTCTCCTTACCCCATTGCAGTCTTGTTCTTTTACACAGTATTTCAGTGTCAATGATGGGTTTTTTTTAGCTTTCCTGTATGAAAATCCCATTTCCTTTAGGCGATTTTGCACAGTTCTGTCACATGCATTGACTCCAGCTTCCTCCCATTTCTTCATTTGTCTTGTGCATTTTCTGTTTTCAAGACATATGACCATTAGTTGTTTGTCTTGACACTTAGATGTTTTCCTTGGCTACCAATACGCTTGACTTTAACAACCTTCCCATGCTGTTTGTACCTGGTCCAGATCTTTGATACAGTTGACTGTCTGTCATATCCGACTACTGCAGCTGCATAGTTTAAGAGTCCAACATTTGTGGTGGATAGAGGTTAATTGAAGCGAAATGACATTACTCTGTTATATTTAAAATTCTTGGGTTGATTTTTGTTTGCTTACCGACATATCATTGAGAATAATAACTTGAAATGGCCTGTACATTTTATTTTTATTTAATTTAATTTAGTTTCGTTCTGATGTCCTTTTATTGTTTCTGGCAAGTATTAGGGAATATTTTTGTTTTTTAAATAGTAATGGCATTTTAAAATGATCTCAACTGGCGATTATAGATTGAATTTAAACAAATAATTTACGGATAATCCGACTTACAAACAACCTCTCAGAATCAATAATATTCATGTGTTGAGGACTACCTGTATTTAAATGAAAATCAGTGTACATTAGAGTGCCCCCCAATGCACTGGCAATGCCTTCGGGGTGCACCCTGCCTCTCACCCACAGTCTGCTGGGATAGGCTCCAGCAACACCCCAGATCCGCAAGGTGGAAAGGTTGTAGAGTTGAAGACGTCTTGTCTACAACCGCTTTTATTTAAGATGGATGCATGGATGGATGGATGGATGGTTGATTTAAAAGTTTCTTACATCTGTACTTCAAATAAATTTGCTATCAATAATAAAAGTAATAAATCTTTCATTTGAAATCCAAGCACATTTCAATCCCTCAGCACAGATTTATATCTTTACTGCAGCAAATCCAAAGTTAGTGGCACCATTCAAGCAAACATGGAATATTGTCACAGATTAGACTAAATAAGAAAAGTCATTTTGCAGAGGATTGTTACATCACACTGTAACTTATCTGTTACAGTGTGATGTAACATATACTGTATGTGCTAAGTTTATGGAAATTTCTAAAGGTTTTTCTAATGTGTCTTATTAACAACAAGATGTACGGTCAAGATGATGTTGACTCAAGGCCAACATAATTAAACAAATATGTCCTTGATTCCAGGTGGATATTTGTGCCAAATGTAAAGAAAATACCTCCTGGCAACACTGAGATTCTGTTTTCACTAGAACAGTACAGGTATGCACTCAGAAAACAATTCCTCCAGCCAAAACAGAAGAATAATTATACATAGGTCCAAAAGGCCAGCTGTGAATTTGTCTTACACATACACCAAATTTACATCGCAGAGGGTCTGACATTTGAAGATAGCACATGTTGTGGAGGAACATGTGATGATCAGATATATTCCCAACAAGTAAATCTCATACAGTTCAACAGTAACACTGACAATTTTTTTTTTCACATGCCTAAAACATCTTCTGTCAGACCCAAACTACTCACCACACATACTACTATCATAGCACGACCACAAATTAACCAGTGGAACTCTGGAACGTATCAGTGGGTTTTATATGTTACCTCATACCCTTCCAGTTTAACCATCATCTCCGAACTACTGCATGCATAACAATCCCACTTACGTAATAAGACATAGTTTGTGTACATTTAATCCTTTGTGGTGATACAGTACATCTCCATCTTATTTTTCAACCACTGTTTGTTTCTGCCGGTACATTATTTCTAATAGCACCTGAGAAGATAGACATTCAAACAGATGACGTGAGACACTGAGGTGCCTGTGGAAGTTATTGTGGAGGTTATCCATTGTGAGTTTGTCAGATGTCCAGACCTGAAATCCATCCTCTGAGCAGCTGTCTAATCTGGAAATCTGTCTGACTGTCACACACATCTTTGGCTGGAATAGGCACTTCCTCTTGGTTCACAATAATCATCCCCTTTTCTTTTCAACACAGACCGACTACAGATCACACAAATCAGGTCTGGGTCTGTGTTTATGTGACTCAGGATGATTGACTCTTCAAAAACCATAATGAATCAAGTCTTGCTTTCATTAAGGTCCTTGAATACCCATTGGAGTTTTTCCGTCTTTCTCGCTGTTCTTCAGTCGACTGCTGGGATCCTTATTTACTTCAAGGCAACAAATAAAACCTTATGCATGTTGCTGTTACTGAAAGGGTTTACTTGATACTACAGATATAAACAAGAACCAATGCAGTCAGAGACTGCAACATCCCACGACACCCCTGAATTCAAATTCAAAAATACCCTGACCACTTGCATAGGTCAAAGATCAAAGGTAGTGCTCTGACCTACTTTCATAGATCAAAGCACTAGCTTTGATCTACAGTCTTACACTTATCCGGTTCCTGAGTGTACAAAAGTTGAAATTTGACCATGACCTTTTTTTCTCAAGGTCAAGGTCATCATCTCACTTTCATCCCCCTTGCTGCTCGAGTAATGTGCTTTTTGTTTCATCTTTCTATCTGCAACGGCTGCGAAGATATGGACGAACACACAAAAGAACGGACTGACAGAAGGATGGACAGACTGACGGACGAACACACGAATACTGACAATTACATCACTGCTTTGAAGCGGGATGTAAAAATAATGGTCAGCTGTCTGCAAATGAGTTACAGCATTGGATGAGTGCAGATGAGGTTACATCATGAATCTGCATGTCATATAAAGATATTTTCCTGTTTTCAGTTATAAAAATATGTCTGACGTTATGCACTTCGCCGTGACATGACAAGGGATTAATTAAGGAAACATTAAAATAACATATATCATTCTTATCTATCAAAGTATTGGATTAAAACATTTCCAAAGGGAGAGAAACAAAAAGTATGCAAGTCATCACAACATGAAGATTTATCCAGAGACTGATTAGAACATTATGTGAAAAATCAGCCTTGCAAATCCCATTCTCATTCTCTCCTTCAGAACACATTAGCCATGCAGAGGGCCACTCTGTGGGGCAGTCAGAAATCAGCACTGAACAGGAGCTGCACTTACCTCACCTTTTCATGTTCCTCTCTAACACCATACCACAACTGCAAGCAATTACCTCAATCACCCAAGGATTATCTGTTTGTGTGTGATACATGGCTGTCTCCTCAGGCTAGCGCAGGGCTCTGTCCAGACACAGGGTAAGTTCTCCAGGATCAGTCATAAAGAAGCAAACAGCCGACCCCCATTAAAGCTCAGCCTGGATGTTTTCCTTCATCGAGACCTAGCATCTATCACCCATCATCATGTTGTCAACTCTGAGACTTCTGAGCAGGCTCCCGTGGGCTTTTACTTGAGTGCCTATGAATGGGTACATTTTTCTGATGCGTCTTACTTTAACACTATCAGCCACGCAGGGAGTTGAATGATACATAGTTCTCTCAGTTGTTTTCCAGTTTCTTTCAGTGTTTTCTTTTTTTACTCATGACGTTGCACCCCCTGAAGTTTCATTTTGGCTGTTCTGAAAAGATCTGTTTTGAGACAAACTCAGTTTTTCTAAGAAGCACTTTGCAAATACAGGAATTAATTCATGGTCTATCTATGTGCTGGGAAACATCAAACCACGTTTGAAAATTCCCAGGAAATACTCCTACTTCCCAAGTCTTTCCTACTAACCAAAATTGCCTCCGGTGGGTTTTGGTGGACCATAAATACAAAAACAAATAACATCTTAAAAAACACCTATTTTGATCTCATCACAAACCTGTCACCAATCAATGCAGTACAATAGACCTTTGATTTCAGAGCCCCAAAGCACAAAGGCTTTCCATTTTCTCTTTCGGTCTCTTATAATTCTCTTTCATATCATCTTCTCTCTTTGCCTCAGAAGACTGACTTCTCCAAAGGTTCATGGGATCTGATGTAACAAAACAACAGAGGGTGTGTTCACCCGATGACTCAAAATGAGAAAACCATTTGGGACAAATTCGGAAGCTCAGATCTGGGACTCCTGAGACATCTAATGATACGGGAACTTCCATAGACAGTCTGTATAGCCACATCCAATATCCTGTTTTTGTCATAAGTCATCTCCAGTTCTCTGCCGAGATACTGTTTGGGAATTGTTCTTCAAACATTCAACCGTGCGTGCTGAAACACACTGCCTGTGGAGATATTACTTTCCATAAATCATAGCCAAGTAAGGTAGGCGAAGCATGAAACACAAAATGGTTTTTAGAGCAAGAAAGTAAACACTCACAGTCCTCTGAAAAGCTTTTTAAAACATGTTACTGTTAAGCAGCTAATTGTTTGGCCATGTGCCATCTG
This sequence comes from Antennarius maculatus, assembly GCA_013358685.1. NCBI lineage: Eukaryota > Metazoa > Chordata > Actinopteri > Lophiiformes > Antennariidae > Antennarius > Antennarius maculatus. The sequence continues at coordinate 21,564,608 of CM023606.1, forward strand.
TGGACAGCAGGAAGACTTTGCTGCATAATTCCAGTTAGATCCCTGCATAAACCATTAACCTGGAGAAAGTAGTAAGAAGTCACGTGCAGGAAGTTCCTGCAGAGCTTTCTGTCAGTCATCATGTACTGTACAATACATGAGCCTAATGGGCTGAAAAAAACTTTCGAAGTCACAGCCTAACACTTCTGGATTCTTCGGCAACTTTATATCTGATGTACATTATATAGTTGGGTGGAACGGATAGGCATTAACCAAGGAAGAAACCAGTCTTGTAAATGTATTGGAGCATTTGTTAGCACAATCCACAGGAAAAATACTTGAGGATTTCAACATATATGTAGGTAAAGACTGGAACGCATATTTAAAGGTCATTTGTAAAATTAGTTTTGGCTATGTTAAGCGATGCACTGGCGTGGTGCCCGGAGTTTGCCCCACCTCACGCCCTATGACAGCTGGGATAGGCTCCCCGTGACCCACGCAAGCGGATGAAGCGGTCAGAAAATGAATGAATGAATGAAGTCCAATGGTCTCATGCTACTGGAGTTCTGTACCAGGTTTCATCTGAGTGTAATGGTAAACAGATCAGAGAACATGTGGCAACATTTGTTTTCAAGGCACTGGGATCAGTTTGACCATGTGTTAACAAATAAAGATGCACATCGGAATAACAGCGTGACAAAGGTCAATCAAGTAGCTGATTGTTTTACAAATCACATGTTCACCAAAAGAGAGAGCATGGACGAGTTCTTCATTGATAGTACAAAAGTTTGAAACCAGTAAAAGATAATGAAAATGTTTTTAATGTAGTTCTTGCTTTTTTCTGTAAAAATGCTGTTTCCTCTCAGTTGATAATAGCTGGATTCATTATTCTGAATCAATGAATCAATGAATTCATTCATCAGTCTTTGCTACTTCCTGGTCCACAACCCCCACCTCTCCTAGTCTTTGTTCTCTCGCATTTTCCACGTTCATCAACTCTTCAAAGTAGTCTTTCCATCTTCCCATCACACTACTGGCACCTGTCAATAGACTTCCATCCCTATCCTTAATCACCCTAACCTGCTGCACGTCCTTCCCATCTCTGTCTCTCTGTCTTGCCAATCTGTATAGATCAGTCTCTCCCTCCTTACTGTCCAACCTAGCATACAAGTCATCATAAGCCCCTTGTTTGGCCTTTGCTACCTCTACCTTCACCTTATGCTGCGTCTCCCTTTACTCCTGTCTACTCTCTTCAGTCCTCTCAGTGTCCCACTTCTTCTTAGCCAACCTCTTCTCTGTATACACTCCTGTGCCTCCTCATTCCACCACCGAGTCTCCTTATCTACTTTAGTTCCAGATGACACACCAAGTACTCTCCTACCTGTCTCCCTGATCACATTAGCTGTAGTTGTCCAGTCATCTGGAAGCACCTCTTGACACCCAGTGCCTGTCTTAACTCCTTCCTAAAAGTCATGCAACACTCAGCTTCCACCATTTTCTGCTCTGTCTTTGCCCTTTTCATCTTCCTCACCACCAAAGTCATCCTACACATCACCATCCTCTGCCATTTGGCTACACTCTCACCTACCACTACTTTGCAGTCACTGATCTCCTTCAGATTACACCGTCTACAAGATGTAGTCTACCTCCTACCTCCACTCTTATAGGTCACCCTATGTTCCTGCCTCTCCTGGAAGAAAGTTTTCACTATAGCCATTTCCATCCTATTTGCAAAGTCAGCCACCGTCTGTCCTTCTGCATTCCTCTCCTGGATACCAAACCTGCCCATCACCTCCTCATCACCTCTGTTTCCTGCACCAACATGTAAATTGAATTCTGCACCAATGACAACTCACTTCTAGGTATGCTCTGCATCACTTAATCAAAGTCCAACCAGAATTTCTCCTTCTCCTTCAGCTCACATCCTACCTGTGGAGCATACCCACTCACAACATTGAACATCACACCTTTAATTTTGGGCGGCACGGTGGCGCAGTGGGTAGCGCTGTCGCCTTACAACCCGGCGGACCTGGGTTCGAGTCCCGCTCTGTGCGGAGTTCGCATGCTCTCCCCGTGTCTGCGTGGGTTCTCTCCGGGTTCTCCGGCTTCCTCCCACCTCCAAAAGCATGCGCTTCAGGTTGATTGGCTGGTCCCAAATTGAACGTAGGAGTGAGTGTGTGTTTGTCTCTGCGTGGCTCCACGGTGCACTGGCGACGTGCCCAGAGTGTCCCCCACCTCACGCCCTGAGACTGCCGGGATAGGCACCGGCTCCCGACCTGCGTAAGCGGATTAAACAGGTTAAGAAAATGACTGACTGACCTTTGATTTCTAGCTTCAGACTTATACTCTATCTGACACTCTTTTTACCTCCAGGACATTCCTAACAGACTCCTCCTTCAAGATAACTCCTACTCCATTTCTCTTCCTATCTAGACAATGATAGAACAACTTGAACCCTGCTCCTAAACTTTTAACCTTGCTTTCTTTCCACCTGGTCTCCTGGACACACAGTATGTCTACCTCTCTGCATCATGAAACCCTTCCAGCTCTCAACAGGAGCGGACGTCTTTCTTCTGTCTCCTGTTGTCACTATCTCTCTAACTCATACCCATACTGACTCTCACTGATTTTCTGCAAAATGACGAGAGGAACAGGAAAATCGGAGGAGGATGGAAACAAAAATATGAAGGATACTCTAGACCAGATGGTCTCTTTTATGAAAGAGTTAAAGAGCGAGTTAAAAAGTGACTTTGATAAGTTAAGGAGTGACTTTGATAAAAAGTTGGAAGAAAAGCTAAAACCGGTGCTAGACACCATGGAAGAAATGAATGACCAAAAGAAGAAAATGCACAGATGAAAAAGAACAAAGAATTGTTGTCTTAGAACAAGGACGACAAAGAATGGATGATTTTGAACAAAGCATTCATATGAATGATGTGATCATCACTGGCATCAAAATCAAGCCAAGGAATTACGCACATGCTGTGGCCAGGGGAGATGGAACTGAGCTCAGCGCTGACATCGAATCTCTGAGCAACAAGTGAGTTCTCAACTGAGGGATCTGGAGATAACATGTTACCCATTACCATAGAATAACAACTGATAACATGGAATAACATTAATTTTGAGAGCTTAAAGAGCATGTTGATATCTTTTGACAATATAACAGAATGTGAAACTATTAAAGTGTATGCAAGAAAACTGGTTAATTCTCGTATAAACACTGTCTGCTGAAAGAGGTGAATATGATCATTATATTCTTGTGGAGAACACTGGCAAAGTCAACTTCTTGTTTTGACTATCTATGATGTTAACAAACCTTGCCGTTCCTTGGAGGAATGTAAACATGGATATTCTCTAGGTTAAAAGGCTAATATCTGGAAGTGGATAAGAGTATGAACATTTGTCAAAATACAATTTATGAACTGGGTGAAAACATTTAATGTCTGAATTTGTTGATGACATATTGTAATGAGAGAGATGTTGGTTGATTTTTTCAAAAGTTGTTGCTGATGTTGTAAATGTGATGAAGGTGTGAAGTCTGTTATATTAACATGTCCTACAAAATAAAGTAAATAAATTTAAAAAATAAATAAATGTCAACCAACTCTTTACCTTTTCCTTTCATAGTTCCAACATTCAACGTCCCTACTCTCAGTAATATACTGGCGTTCCTCTTTTCCGGAAGTCATAGATTTGATTCGCATGTTTGATTTGGCAAAGGTTTTACGTCGGATGCCCTTCCTGACACAACCCTCTGTATTTATACGGGCTTGAGACCAGCACAATAAGACACTGGCTTGTGCCCTCTTGCGGCTACATTCCTCATGGAAATTCAGTGTCACATTTAATTTTGAAAACTAATTTTGAAAACTTTGGTTTGTTTGCCCTTTTGACAACCAATGCTGTCTCTATAAAAATAATGCTTACCAACCCAGTATATTACTGAAGAAGAAATTAATACTTTTGTAACCTGTCATCTCAGAAGTTAATGATAATCCCATCTTTCTGGTTTGTTGTGGCCCTTGTGTTTCGCTTTACATATGTTTGAAACAGTGGCTGTGTAACTCAGTAGGCTTTATTTTGCTGGCTACTTTGTGCCTGTTCAAAATGCCTTTGATGATTACATTTACAGTTTTTTTCAGTCGCTAACAAGCATTTTACTAAACAGCAGTCACATTTTCAAAACTCTTAACACAGACTCACACCTAGAAAGCACAGTTGACCAAATGGTTAATTTTCTTCTCAAAAACACATTCTATTAAATAAACACTAACTCTTCATTTCAAAACAGAATACATCTTTTTCTGTACACACACTTTACCAAAACATTGGATATTTGACTCAAAATGAAATTAGTGTGTCAAACAATAATACTTGTTTTCACTTCATAAGGTACATGCAGTCAATCAAAGTACACCAGGTTTCAAAATACTGGGTATCGTTGACATTTGAAAAATTACATTTACTTTTATGTTTCAGTTTTACTGGTATTTGCCTGCAAAATGTACACAAAATGTCTTGGTTGGGAACTTTATGTCCACATACAATGTTCACATTCAAAAGCATTCCAGTAAGGAGCAAATCAGTTTTTTTCCTTTACAGTTTATTACAGGAGGTACAATAAAAATACTGTTTACAATATGATAGAACAGAAAAAGCTTACAGTGAACAAAATAGTCATGAAACCACAAGAGCATTCTGAACAAAAAAAACAACAACAGCAAAAAGCCCAGAAAGAAGTGTGTGTGTGTGTGTGTGTGTGTGTGTGTGTGTGTGTGTGTGTGTGTGTGTGTGTGTGTGTGTGTGTGTGTGTGTGTGTGTGTGTGTGTGTGTGTTTGTAAAAAAATACAAAATTACTGTCTCTAATCTGTACGATCTCTGATATCATCAAAGGCGATGCACCTGGGTTAGAACCGCTGGGTATGCCGATCCACCCTTGGTAATGATCCGCTGTGTGTCAATGGGGGGGCAGTGACTCATTGGTAGAGCGGGTCATCCAATCTTCCAAGATTGGCGGTTCGATTCCCGCTCCCACCCAAAAATACCCAGAGTGTGAGCTGACAGTGGGTGTCAGCTCACCTCCGGAGCATTGCCGAGGCGCCCTTGAGCAAGGCGCAGTCACCCTTACAAGTTGCTCATTTGGGCGCACCATAAAGGGGCTGCCCACCACTCTACATCCCCCTGCATGCATACAGGACCCCTGTGTGTGTGAGTGTGTGTTCAGGGCCTGTGCACACTAATATATGCACGTGTGAATTACCAACACTAGAGTGGGCCACTAATTTCCCTTTCAGGATTAATTGGGTATATAAAATAAAGGAAATATTAAAAAATATATAAAAAATTAAATTGTTTGTTTATCAGCTGCGATATATTGTTTTTGAACTGATATCATTGCAGAAGCAGAGGTTTTTATACTGTATCTAAGGTTTGGAATATTGTTGTTGCTATTGTGGGATGTTGTGTGTTAACATTCGTAAATAATAAAAAAAAACAATCCATAATTTTGTTGGGAGGTATAGCTTGACTGTTAAGAAAATGAAAGCATTGTGGAAATATGTTCACTGACTGCATATTGTGTGAAAGCAACATGAAATGTGTGAATGGTATGGCCACAAAAGACCGATACTGTGCTAATTGTGTTTAGAGTTTTGAAAATATGACTGCTGTTTGGATAAACACGACTGAAAAAAAACGTAATGCTGTTGCTGCATGTTTGGAGCATGAAGGAAGAGAATTTCTCTGTTACAGGAAAGTTTTGTTTATACTCCACCTAAAAGCAAAATTATGCTGTGAGGGATAAATAAACAAGGATCTCTATCTGTCTCTCTCTCTCTCTGAGTGTGTGTGCGTGTGCGTGTGTTTGTGTGTGTGTGTGTGTGTGTGTGTGTGTGTGTGTGTGTGTGTGTGTGTGTGTGTGTGTGTGTGTGTGTGTGTGTTAAACTGAAAGTGTTTGCTTAGGTAGTGCTTTATTTCTGCTGTAGATGTTTTCTAAAAATTGAATTTAGATTAAATAGTCTAAACCTGATATCCGTGGTTTGGGGATTGAAGGACTGTCCAGGAAGAAGTACGTAATACATTCCTTGTTTTATTTTGAAAGTAACTGTGGTGTCTTTGGGAACTGGAAATCAGAACTGCAGCGTTATATGCTTAGCTTCTATTTTCTTCTCCAAGTACCTGGTCAATAGGGCTGGATTTTCCAGCTCAGTGTTTCTTTTTATTTTGCTGCACTCACCCTCAGGAAATCTTGAAGACTTATTATTCAAAGTTGCATCTCATTTTCTAATGTGACAACACAACAGTCTGAACAGAATTTGTTAAACTATTTCTCTTATCTCAGTATGCAGCTATGCAGGAATATACTCAAATGCTCAAAGACCTTGGGAGTAACTCCAGAATGTGCTAGAGATCAAACCAGGGGGGGCGGGGGCAACCCTCCAGACTCCACTGTGAGCAGGGCTCATCTGTCAGTCATGACCTTATATCCTATAAGCATTAAATAATTAATTGAAATCAAAGTTATCATAAATATTAGCATAGAAACACGTGAGAATAACATATATTGGGAGAAAAATCATCTTTGAAAAAATAACATATGTGACCCATTAAACTTTCAGTTTTGTTGATTCCAACATGCAAACGTGGAGAGACAGAGGATACCAGAGCGGCAGCAGCCCGTCATAACTGATATGCTTTGATTTCACTCCTGGGGAGCTGTGTTGGACAGGTCTTTGTTTTTCTTCACATTTTGATACTTCACACAACCCAGTCAATGTCATGTTAGAAAAAACAAGCAGTCATGTCTAAATCTGTACACTCTATTTTCATCTCTGTGTGATGCTTTATACTCTGTAGACATGGATTGATATTTAATTGTTGTGGGTTGTGTAGGCCCTGCAATGTGCTGGTGATTCGACTGGGGTGTACCCCACCTTTCTCCCATAGCCATCTGGGATAGGCTCCAGAGGACCTGTGACCTGATAATGGCTGTACAAGAAGACGGATGGATGGATGGATGGATGGATGGATGGATGGATGGATGGATGGATGGATGGATGGATGGATGGATGGATGGATTTACAAAGTGATTGTATGCATTTAATAAACAGTTGTCTTATACAGTGATGTCACCATTGATATTCCTGAACAATCTATTTATCATGCAAGTAATTAATTAACTTTTTGTGAAGCATGTTAAATTATTGTTGTTTGGAAGAAGATTTTTTGGGACCAGACAACGTCACCACAAGAAAAGCTACCTTCTTAATGCATTGAAATATGCTATTGTTGTAAACTGTTAATTCGGGACAAAATTCAATCAATCAAATCAATCAATCAATCAATCAATCAATCAATCAATCAATCAATCAATCAATCAATCAATCAATTAATCAATCAATCAATCAATCAATCAATAATTAAATAAATACGTTTTTTGTGACAAAAATAAATTTTGAAGGGTATATATTAAAAGAAAAAAGGTCGTTCAATCATAATCCACTTACTTTGCAATTTAGGTATAGTATTATGCAGTGATGTGTTGGTTACCACATGCTGGACCTTTCAAAACACTAAAATAATCACTCGTGACACAGTTTCATTACTAGTTTAATGCCATGGAAAATCCTAATATGCTTTATATTGAAAATGAACTTGTTAAAGAGCCACATACAGAGAAGGAGAAAAGTAAATGTTTCTGTGTGAGCTGGACTGAGTCATTCGAACTTTTCCAGATCTCTGGCAGAGCATTTTGCAGGTTGAGTTGTGCCAGTAGCAATAGTGGGAAATGTGGAAACTAAAGCCACATGCAACAAGATGGACGACAATGGAAAGGCACAAAGCTCACACATTGAAGGCAAAGCCTTGTCTCTCAACGCACAGCTTAAACACAAAGCCTTGTGCCCATATGAAATTACTTCCAAGAACCTTGTTAGATGTGACATGTCGGTCAGATTTTATTGGAATCAACCTCATAATAAGGTATAGAGTAGTGCTGAATATCTGTCAGTCACAAGATATAATCGACTTTGTGTGTGTGTGTGTGTGTGTGTGTGTGTGGGTGTTTGTGTGTGTGTGTGTTTGTGTGTGTGCGTGTGTGCGTGCATGCGTGTGTGTGTGTATGCGTGTGTGTGCATGTATATGTACATGTACATATACGTATTTATTTCATGAATTAGTCACTCACCACATTTCAATTGCCAATAAAGCCAATCTCAGCTCACTGCCTCTAACACACATATGCTCAGTTCAGAATGTAAATGTCATGCCTTCATCATGGGAAAACACACTCACAGTTGCAATTACATTCACCGTGAGACAGATGGAAAAACTGTAAAAGTTTTTTTTCCTCGTGTTGGATCTCTGTGGAAAACCAAACAGTCTACAATTTTCTGCTTATAATTATTAGGTTTCACAAAGCTTATACATGGCAGTCTGTTGCAGGTTCACCACTCAAACACCAAGTTAAGTCCCTCTCGCATACTTTTAAAGTGCAGCCCTTATGACAACACATCAACGGGTAATGCAACACATCTCGTGGCATGATGTTTCCAAAGGGAGAGTCTGTGTGTGATAGTATTTCATGTTGTTCTACACCCTGGCAGCTACTGTTCCAAAGAGCGCTTAAACCATCTGTTTATTTTCATATCAGACTTGGCAGCTCTTTAGCAGACTTGGTTTCCCTAACTATGATAGTATTTTTCAAAGAACTATTTAATTTAGCAAGCAGAAGGTGTATGTCCTAAATGGGTTCTAATCAACCTTTAGTTTGTGCTCTATGTTTAAAAGCATCTGCCAACACGATCGCAGAGCTTTTCCAGTGATAACAACCTGCTTTCATTGTTTCTTCTTCTTTTCCTTTCGGCTTTTCCCTTCAGGGGTCGCCACAGCGAATCAATTGCCTCCATCTAACCCTGTCCTTTGCATCCTCTTCTCTCACACCAACTACCTTCATGTCCTCTTTCACTACATCCATAAACTCCCTCTTTGGTCTTCCTCTAGGCCTCCTACCTGGCAGTTCAAAACTCAAAACCTGCTTTCATTGTTTAGATGTGTTAATTTAGAACAGGGGTGTCAAACTCATTTTCACCAAGGGCCACATCAGCATAATGGCTGTACTAAATGTAACTCAATGTAATATAACAAATGTAACAAACTCCTTAATAACTCTGAATTTATTACTTATTCAAGTTACAAACATTACAGTTACACAGAAAAAATATGTTTGTTTCTTTTTTATAACAAATTCTTTTAATTTGTCAGGTTATTAAACCCACAGAACCTCATCAATCAAGAAGCAAACTATCCAAGTGAATAAAGAAAAATAACATCAAACATAAGTTAGGGCATGAACTTTGTTCAAAATGTTTTTGTTAGAGTTAAAATGGGCTTGATTACTACATTGTGGGAAATGTAGTTTTTGTTCAAAGCACACCTTTGACTTGTTTATTTTTAGACATTCTGACCTTTTATGCTCTCGTGGGCCACATGAAATGATGTGGCGGGCCACATTTGGCCCCCGGGCCTTGAGTTTGACCCATGCGATTTAGAAAGTGCATTAAGTTTAATTACAGGTATACAGATAGGAACATACAAAGGTTTGTATAAACAAGTCAGACATTATTATAAGGCAACACATTATAGTTCACTATACAAAATATGTATTCACATAAAATTAAAGATAGCAGGTGGTTCAGCACAAAGTACGAACGTGTGAACAACATGAATTAATTTGTCTAATATTTTAGACAAATCCTATGTGCCATTATTTTATGTATTATATGACATTGGAATTTGTGGTGTGCCTTTTGAGGTTAGTTGAAGTGGTTTGCCACCACCAGGAGCCATACTCTACCAGTCAGAGGTCCCCAATGACCTACAGGTACCATAAGGCTGCCAGGTTCCTGGGCTTGGCACCGTGAAGCCAGGTTCGCCTTGTCTCACGGCTACAGTCTGAGGATTGGCCTGTATGAGGACAGCAAGGGTTAACAAGGGTTTAGATGGAATGTAATGTAGTTCATGAAAAGTTGTTGGCTTCAGTCAACACAAACTCATTTTACCAATGCAGTGCCTCAATCATAAGCAGCCTTTATACCACATAGGCTGTAACTCAGATGAGCTGATGATTTTTGTACAAACAGAAGATTAGTGGCATATTCCCTCATGTAAAGTAGTCACAAGAAGTTAAATAAATGAATGTAAAACCTTTTTGGTGTCTTTCAGCTTCATCCAATCTAATCCAATCCACTTTATTTCCACAGCACAATTTAAGTAAAACACAAGGTTTCCAAAGTGCTGCACAGTCAACACAACACAACAGACATTGTGTTGTATAGACTGATTACACTAGAAAACACATCTGAGTACGTTGATATATGATGACATAAAGCTTTTGGAGAGAACTGTTGAGCCTAACAAACACAACTGAACTGTAATATAAATGTTTTTCAAACTGTGTCACGTTTAGGGAAATTTGAAAATGCTTAAATTGCATTTTTTTTAACTTAGTGCTTAATACCTGAACAGTATTCAGAGGGCTACATACACACAGCCCCATCCAGCCTTACCAATTATACCAGACACGCAACATTAAACTTCTAATGATCATCACATACCATGCCCCAAAAAATCTGAACTGTGGAAAGAAAACCCGCTGCCATTTTAACCAAAAACCACCAAGATATATCGCTGGCCAGAGCTCCACTTTTACCCTGCTAAACAGCTGGCGTCCAGGAATGAGAAGTTCAGCTGGAAATACCAACTCAGACTTTTAAACTGTTTCAACAACCCCCACCGCTCCATGATTTACAGTAAAAGGACGGCAGAACTCCAGGAGCAGCGATCAGGATGGCCCCTGGTCCCTGCAGACAGGGCGTCTTTCCAGACAGAAATGGGTAAATCTGACCCCTGTTGAGGCTAACAGCAGGAGCCCCCAGTTCAATTTCACAATTTTTGAGCGCTGAGTCCGTTCGCTGCCTGAAAACCTTTCCTGAAGCTCCATCAGCGCATGTCTGTAGATATAAGGGTCCGTACCTGTCAGGTCAGAGAACACGACTTTAAACTGTATACAATATCTTCAAAAGCTAGGAGGATACAACACTCCACCATTATATTATTGTTTTGCCCTCAGTCCTAAATGAAATGTTGGCTTCTCCCATATTACAGAGGCTGTCTTCTCTCTGACGGCTTCTACTTTCTCCTTACACCAGCTGTTTCAACACAGACGCCACTGCGAACACAAGCTAGTAGCTGCTGCAGCATAAAGCATTAAGGAGGGACATCTATGCTCTCAGAAGGCAAAGCAGACGGCAGATGGGTTCCCCCAGTCACAAAGACAAAACATTTCCTTTGCATCTGTTTTTTTTTTAAACAAAATGTTTTATGGCTATTGAACAACAAAAGACTCTGAATCAAAGAGCATCAGTAGTCAGTCTACAGCAATTTTACCGTTGCACCTTTCAAAGTTCAGTTTAGTCATTAAATTTTTAGCACGTCATAATGTCCTGGAAATATGAAGTCATAAAAAATACATGGTAAAAATCCACATTTCAAAGAGCAAAGTGCCTGGAGCAAGGTTTATGTAATATATTTGTGATGTCCTTTTGGCTTACGTCGAGTTTTTAAATTGATCCGATGCCTCAACTTTGGGAAATTGCATTCAAATAGCTTCATATCTTAATAAGTCAGAGCAAAAACACCAGAATGAACAACACTGTGTCACTTGTTCCATGTGATGAAAATTTGCCAGTGGTTGCAGGCAGCTGGCAAGAATGAGACCCTGCTTGTGTTCCAAGTTTGATTAGCAGCTCACTCAACACACAATTGGGCGGGAAGCTGGAATATAATCAATCCAAAGATGTTAGGATGCACGCCATTTATCTGTTTTAAGCAATACAACAACAGACAATCAATAAATAGTGTAGAACGGTGTCAAAAACACAACATTTTCTTTGGATGTTTTTGAGCTTTCAAGTAACTGCCTGACTTTCTGACCCTGAAGTGTGAGCAAATAAGATTCAGGAGTCTTTGCTTTCACTTCTGGCAGTACACAGAAAGGGATGCGGACTTCTGCAGGAGGTTCAATAGCATTCCAATGCTTTTATGATAAACCGTAGTCTGCTAGTCCTAAGCCTGGGAGAGAAAACTTGAGACTGGCTAAAAAGCTGTGTAAGCAGTGACAGAAGCTTCTCTAATTGAAGAGGGAGCGCTGGACTTGGAGCTAGCATGTATGACCTTGCTGCTTTTTACACAGGAGACCACACAACCACATCCATACCACCTCTGTTTTTGTTGCACTCACATCTCATCATAGGATGGAAACACCTCTCTCAGCTTAACAAAGAAATATTAGGAAAAAATTAACTTTTGCATTTTTATTTTTATAGGAATGAATCCGTTTGGTTATTTATTTGCCAGTAGGATTACAAAAAACATACAACAGACTCCCATGAAATTTGTCTGGACAGTCAGTCTTAGGTCAGGAAATATTTATGGATCTTGACTGATTTAAAAAGTAATCCTACACATGTAAGGGGTTAGTATCTATTAGTCTGAGGCAATTTGGTGTGAATTACAATAAATATGTATGTATGTGGGCGGCACGGCGCAATGGGTAGCGCTGTCGCCACAGAGCAAGGCGGTTCCCGGTTTGAGTCCCGCTCTGTGTTGGAGTTTGCATGTTCTCCCCATGTCTGCGTGGGTTCTCTTCGGGTTCTCCAGCTTCCTCCCACCTCCAGAAAACATTCACTTCGGGTGGATTGTCCGTAGGTGTGAGTGTGTGTTTGTCTGTGTGTCTCCATGTGGCTCCACGATGCACTGGTGTCACGCCCGGAGTATACCCAGCCTCATGCCCCACGTCTGCTGGGCTAGGCTCCAGCAACCCCGAAACCCACCCCAGCGGAAGAAGCAGGTACTGAAGATTTAAGCATGTAAAATAAATGTTTGTGAAACAGACTCAACCTGTGTGGATCTGAAGGTTTGAATGTGTTTTCTCCTTTCCCACTTTTATGAAAACCAAATAATCCTTGGCTTCTGTAATGAGGAGGAAATAAATGAAGTAGAGTAGGTTAGCAGTTTGTGTGTCTTTGCTCATAGAGGAACATTTTAGGAACAGTTGACTGAGTATATAGGACAGCAGTCATGCCCTATGATTGTATATACATACTTGATGAGATGTTTGCTGTTTCCACTATTTTTCTTTATTTTAGTTCTATTGGATTTTAAAGGTCTGCTTAACTGTTACCACATGTTGAGCCTTTGCTCTGCTGTCAAAAGCTCAATGTGAGTGTGTTGTTTTCCAGGCTCTGTGTGTGGTGAGTGTGTATTAGAGAGAGGAAAAGAGGCAGAAACACAGTTAGAAAGAGAGCAATAAAGAAGGAATGTACGTTTGTCTGGTTACTGAGTTTATATAGTCATATATAGATATTGTATATCTCCCTCATGAACTACATTATCTGTTCCCATTCTAATTATTCTATAAATATTTCCATTACTTAATTGCTGAGGTCATCAGAAGTGTTAGTACAAATGACAACAGGATTAAGCCTACTTAAGTGTTTCTCCTCTTCTCTGACATGAATCACTGTCGACTGAAGATGAAGGGATGATTTTTTTTCACCAGTCTGGACATCTGCCCCAGCGGCAGAGGTGAAAAAGAGAGCTTTGAAGCTGGAGAGACGTCTTTGATCAATTAAAATGATTTGACTACAGACATAAACAGACAGGACTGCAGGAACATGCTGTTTGGTGAGTAGTATAGTGATGCATCGCCAGCACATCACAAGGAATCTTCAGTACGTGCCTGTACACAATACATAAGCCTGATTGATCAATTGATCATTTTGTCTTGAACTGGTTTCTGCCAGCTTCTACCAGATGCTTTTTCTCGCCTTTACCCCGTTTCTACTCTTTTGTCCCGCTCCGTTTTTCTTCTTCATTTTGCTTCAGATAGAGGAAGTGGTTTGTGTGCAGACTGGCTGGATGGAACAGTGCACTGTGCACTGGGGAAGCAGAAATTTGAGCCCCAATGCATTAAATGTTCCACTAGAGCAACAACTTCTGTGGAAGGAAATCATGCAGTGGCCCGTTTTTAAAGGATCCGGGGGGGATGCTCATGACTCAAAACAAAAACCGTTCTGGTGGTTGAGTTCGTTTTGGTGCGTGCTATACTTCTGGAACAAAGTTTTATAACATCCTTCTGTTCCACATCAATGTCTCTCCCTTCCATCATTCTCAAGTCCATTTTTCCCTCTGCTGACATTTTGTTGTGTGTAATTAAAGGACTTTAAAATAGATGCTGTTTGCGCTGTGGATTTGTTTCAATGCTTATCGTCGCTCATTAATAACAGATCTACAGAGATGGGTTCACCTCAGGCCCTTAAAGCTATAGAACAGATGAGGAGAGTAATCTCTGCCTCAGGACTAAAGAAAGAACACAGCTGACCGTGTTTGGAGTCACGGATTGGATCCGTATAATTCAAATGATAGCCTCTTTAAAGTAACATATATTTATTTGGATGATCCTATTTATAGTTATTCATAATGGGCTTTGAGGATCAGCTGAAACATTACCCTCTGAATAAATGTACGGTTACGTTTTTGATTTGTTGGGTGAGGTGTGTTAACCTGGAATGTCAGCTGCACTTCAAGCATGAAATGATTTTAACATTACAGTTTTAAGTTGCTTATGCAAGCAGTCTTTATTCAAGATTATTCATCCAATGAGATGTTGGTATGATGTGGTTTGTGACTGGTGAGTCAGCAGACAGGCCAAAGCCTGGGGGCCTCGTAGTCAGCTTTTGTTTGGGTATTTTGTCTACCAGTTTGCTATGAAAGGTGGCCAGACTGAGACGATGAACAGCTAATTGGTTGCACTTCATTCATCTGTTTCTTTCTTTCGTAAATGTTATTTTGCTCTGCAGATCATTCAACTTAATCCATTACAGAATGCTGTCTACAGTCGGGATTAATCATCAGCAACTGAACAGCGTCATGCATCATCTGGATAACATATTGAAGGGAATTCATTTTTCATGTGGTAGGAAGTGACAAGCCAGCTGACAGACTTATATTCAGTCTCTTGCTGCTGCCCTCTGATGTGCTGCTATTGGAGGGTGGGTACGTAAGAACCGGCAACAACAGCAAACAATGAAGTTAGCATTTACATTTCCTCATAATTTTACCTTACTCAGTTTTTTCTTGCATGAAAATGTAATACAACATGACATTTGTTTATCACAAGTGAAAGCATTTTAATTTAATGGAGAGCAAATAAATAACTAATCCTGTTATCAACTTCTTCAGTGTTTTGACAGCCAGTATAATGACATGGGTTCATCTTCAGACATCAGACCTTTGTTTATCTGGGAAGCTTGTGTGACTCAGGAAGCTAAATAATTACCGATTGCCACCCAAATGCTGGCGCAACATGCAGGTGGGTTTAGATTTCAATCGACAGAATGAAGATAATATTAATCTGTCTGAAACGAACACTAGTTTCAGGCAACAGCGCACCTGGTACCGGAGCACAGCTCACCCGTGACATGTGGGCAGGCAGGAACTGAGGCAGACACATTCGAACCAGATATATGTCCTACCGGCCCACATAGTGGACGAGTACGCAGATAGTGTCAACGTCTGTGTAAATGTCAGGTGAGGCTCAGGCCGGGAGAGTACAGATATGCTAGCGCTGGATCAGGCTCAAAAGACTGTCATTCCGGCAGATTATTAATATTCCAGTGAGAGCCAGCAGATTGCAAAAGCACCTCAGCGGAAGAGGTTAAAAAGTTAAGAAACTGACTTTCAAGCAGCTTCAACAACTTGTTCATTCGTCAGCCAAGTAATTTTAACAGTTATTCATATACCTACAGCATAAACAACACAACATTACAACTTTACCAAACTCTCAATCTCACTCCAAATCCTTAAATCCATTGAATTCTTCATCCTTGGTATCATTTCTGAGCAACTCCGTCAACTCCGGAGGTAGATGGTTTTTGGGTTAGGGTTAGGTTCAGGGTTACGGTTATGGTTATTGTGCGTTGAAACAGAGACCGTTGTGTTTCATCAAGTTGTGACACTAAGAAGGTCCTCCTGCAAAGACATTTATATTCATCGCCTTGGCAACTACCTGGGCGTGGTGATGTGACTGTACCATTGGCAAGCCTCTCCTGGCAGCATGTTGTTCAAGCATACATTTGTGAAGTTGTTTCTCTAGCTGTGGCCATCTAGCATTTAGCCTTAGCATTTTTTTTCATTTTGTTTTTCTCTTCCATTGCAGTTAGAGAATACTCTGCTTTTTCCCAGTCCCTTACAAGTTTCTCATTCACACCAAACTCAATTTCTGCTGCTCGATTATCGTTTTCAGCTGCATGTTTCACTACCTGCAACTTGTAACCTACAGATTATGATTTTCTCTTGGAGGGTATTTGTGTTCAGTGTTTCTCAGCTGTCTTTAAAATTTGATGTTAAAAATTTTGAATATCAGTGTTGTAGAAGTGGTAGCAGATACTGGAACACAAGCTTAGAGCACCCTCTCACGGCTGTCAGTGTGTAAATAACGAACATGTGATATCAAATATTCTAATACAGTGTTTCCCAACCACTGTGCCACAGCACAGTCAGATGTGCCCTGAGAACTAATCCATAAATTAAATACCATTGTTGAGTGTCAGCGCTGTAATGTACATACTGTAGATTCTAGTGACTGGCAGATTAATGCAATACTGTTTGATACCACTGGGTGGCAGCATGTCGGTGGCAGCAGGTAGTGAATTGCTCTGTCATTTTTAAATGAGAGAATTAGTAATGCGTGGGACAGATGGCAGCAACAAGAGAAGTTTTTATAAAGTGCAAAAACCCAACTGGACAAAATTCTGAGCTCGATGAAGGCCAGAGTTTGTACGTCAGTCAAAAGAGAAAAAGATGGTGAGCTCGAAGCAAAACAGCGAAAGCTATCACACCAACCCGATTGTGCTTGGTGTGTGTTGAAAAATCTAACAGATCTTTGGTTCCCAAGCCAGTTTCAACATCGACTACAAACAAAACACTCACTATTTCAGAACAAGAAAGTACACTGTTTTAGTCTATGTGAACAGGTAATAGTAACAGGCAACTTCATACAAAATTCAGTAAAAGTAAATGAAAGAGCCATCAAAGATAAACTTACTGAACTTGTATCTAAAACTTAAAAGTCCCACGCTGTGGCAGAGTCATGAATGCTACCTGAATGCAAAGCAAAGTAACTGAGATGTTCGTCCCTGAAGCGGTCAAAGAAATAGCCAAAATCTTATTTCAGATAACACAATTTTTTATTACATGTACTGAATTAATGATATGTCTGCAGAGATTGAAAGTGTTGCTTTAGACAAGATAGAATGAGAAATTTGCTCTTACTCTACATCTTTAAGACCACCGATAACAGTGGACATGCTCAAATCTTGGCAAATGTTCGTTTTGTGGATGGAGAGGCCATCAGAGAAAACTTTGCAAGGCAATGCCAGAAAAAACGACAGGAGAGGAAGTTTTTTGAGTCACATCAGAATATCTTGAACAAGGGTTACTTACGTGGGAAAATTTACATGAATGTCTTGCTGCAAGGCGCTAGCCCATGTGTATGAGCTGCAACAGAAACTTAAACATGTTTCTGACAAATGACGGTGCTTGACAGCGATGAGAGTCTTGTTCAAGGCTGGCATACCTGGGAGATATTTTTCAGCGTCTGAATGAACTGAACACACAAAATCAAGGTTGAAATGAAATTGTGCTTTCAAACACTGATTAAATAAATGGATTCTCTTGTTCCCCCTGCAATAACCCGTGGAACGTACTAACCTTGTGAACCCACTCATGTTCTCTGTTGCAATGTGTCAGATAACAGATAAATATTTAAAAACTCTTGAGGAAATTACATTTTATTTCTGTTTAGCCTCCATTAAATGCTGCATTGGATCAAGGGCCCCTATAGCTCAGTAGATGGAAAGGACCTAACCTTGCAGTAGGAATTAAATGAACTGAAACAAAACCGTGGTTTAAAGCTTTGCTGATCTACTGTGGACAATTTTTGGTTGTCTGCTACAAAGGAGATTGCTATTCTGGCAGACAAAGCTATTTTAAAGGTCCCATATTATACTCCTTTTAATTAATTTCACATAGCTGCCAGATGTATTTCAAATGTATTGGCCAAAACTGATCCATGGTCCTTAATTTGACTTAAAGCTCACCGGTATTTTTCATAGACAGACAAACATCACATATGAACTGTGGAGAAAAACACAGCGTTTGCAAATGGGAAAGAAACAGTGTAGGAGACAACGGATGGAGAGGAGATAATAAAAGCTGAATCTCCCGACAATCATCATGGACAATGAGAGATGCATTCTGATGTTCTTCAGTGAAATCTGGGTGTATTAAGGATAACTACGTTTCTATTGAGGGCTCACACACTGTACACGCCACTGGCTGCTGGTCGCCGTTACCTCCATCCACTAACCCTACCTTGCAGTCAGGAGAAGAACAAATGGAAGCTAGGAGAATAACAACTGTACATACCTGTGTAAAGTTTTTTATTCTCTTATTTATTCTCAATTTATTACAATTTTTTTAGCCCTTCATTTTTAAATTCTCCATATTCTGACATTCTACATGTTTTTTTTCTGGAGCAGAACAACTATAATGAAAACCGATTTCCCCCTCGGAGGATCTATAAAGTCTGTATCGATAAAGCACCAAATCCAAATAGTTCTTGTTCCACAGCAACCTGCGCTGATCAGCACCGCTCCATAAGAGCATCTCCGACACTCTCCTTCATCTCGACTTCACCATAGTCATAAGCAATTGTAAATGAGATGAAAACATGTGTGTGCGTGTGTGTGTGTGTGTGTGTGTGTGTGTGTGTGTGTGTGTGTGTGTGTGTGTGTGTGTGTGTGTGCATGGGCATGTGCTCACTATGATGCTGAACAGACACCTCACGTGAACACACACACACACACACATACACAGGGACCAAAGCAGAGCTAACTATTCGTGAGGAGCTCAGAGTAGAGTCGTTGCTCCTTCGCCTAGAAAGGAGTCAGTTGAGGTGGTTTGGACATCTGGTGCGGATGTCACCGGGTCGTCTCCCTAGGGAGGTGCTCCTGGCAAGTCCAGCTGGGAGGTGACCTCAGGGCAGACCCAGGACCAGGTGGAGGGATTATATCTCAACATTGGCCTGGGAAT
This sequence comes from Antennarius maculatus, assembly GCA_013358685.1. NCBI lineage: Eukaryota > Metazoa > Chordata > Actinopteri > Lophiiformes > Antennariidae > Antennarius > Antennarius maculatus. The sequence goes on from CM023606.1 coordinate 21,583,802, forward strand.
GTCTTGGGATCCCCCAGTCAGAGCTGGTGGATATGGCCAGGGAAAGGGAAGTTTGGGGCTCCCTGTTGAAGCTGCTGCCCCCGCGACCCAACTCCAGATAAGTGGTGGAAGATGGATGGAAGTATGGATGCATGCATGGATAGATGGATGGATGAATGGATGGATGGATGGATGGATGGATGGATGGATGGATGGATGGATGGATGGATGGATGGATGGATGGATGGATGATGGATGGATGGATGGATGGATGGATGGATGGATGGATGGATGATGGATGGATGAATGGATGGATGGATGGATGGATGGATGGATGGCATTTTATTTCATTTTCATTCAATTCATGTTGGAAACATCCAGACTCCTGGATGTTTCTGTGGACATTACAGTCACTACAGGACCCGTTTTTTTCCCCCCAGATTCTAGGAGTTGGTAGGGTGAGGGAGGACCATTATGTATATGTAGAGACCTTAAAAAATGCATTTTTTTAATAATAGGACCCCTCTGATATTGCTCTCATTTGCCACCACGTATCTTTGTAAGGTGAGCTTTTCAAGCCTGAATGCTGTATTATAGTTTCTAAACAGGCCCAGTTTTGACACTGACTGCGTATAAATAATTTGAGAGCCTATATTGTCATTATCCTGTATAAACTATATTAAAACTCTAACCCTTAATGCAAGCAGCAGATCGATTATTCAGTTGCAGACTGTCCACTCCAGGAGACAAATATTCAGCTGGGGAAGAAGCAAGAGCCGCACGAGGAAGAGGTGGTCTCTAGATCACAGCTGAACCACAAGCAGAGATCCTCAGCTTCAAATAAGGCTCAGCTTCTGGGAGAATAGCAAGGAGGAGATCTCTCTGAATGAGGGCGAACTGAAGCCATAACCACTGCAAAATAAAGAGGAGCTGGAGGAAAAAACAAGACCTGAACCCTGAAAGATCTTCACAGCCCCGGCCAGTAAAAGAAGAAGATTTAACAGTTAAGGGGATGGATGGCCAGATTAAAAGTGTCCATCTTCAAGCAGTACTCTACACAATAACCTGTTTAAACATGTAAACAGGTCAAATGTAAAAACATATATAAAAACAAGAGATGTCAAGCCTGAGAACGTATTAAACTGAAAACCCACCCACAAATAAGAAACAGAACAGAAATGAAGACATATAGACAATATGCATTGTTAATTAAACTAATGAATTACTAAATCAAATAGAAAACCATGGAAACCATTTGATCACATGGTATTACAAGTTAAAAACAATATATTCTCGAAAACCTTTAAAATGTCCTATTTAAACAGACTGATCCTGTACCCTGCTGTTTAGAGGTCATAACCTAATTTTACCAGAAGATGGCGGCAGAGTTTTATAAATGCTGGATGGCTCTGGGTGTCTTCTGTCAGAGGGCCAGAACAGTAAGCAGGGAAATCAAATTCCTAATGCAAAACAGAGCCAGCATGAATCACTGGAACAGAAAGGACTCAAGAACACACTGCTAAGATAGACAGTGGCTGCTGATGTTTATTATTCCATTCGTCAGTATGAATGCTGTTGAAATTAAATAATTGACTTCCACTCAGTTCCGATTTGTCTCTTTTCTCCTCCAGCAGGCCTGTACAGAATCCTGCTGCACTTAAATCTCACCTTCATACAGATGACAATATCAGCTTCTCCCGCAGCTTTTTTTTTAAATTATTTTAACACAAAATCTATGTTTCACACCAGCTCGTATTCATGCAGGTAATACTTTGTTCTTTTATTGTATCATATTAATCCTTCCTATTGTCTGCTTCTCACAAAAAGTCCAATAGGATCAGTCATGGGACTAAAGAGGCCAATAACATCACTTTTTCAGTGTGCACAAGTAACATTTACCGACTAGTGTAACAAGATTGTATCCCAGCTGGCTCTGCCACAGACACAGGAAATGCTATTGTTCCAGCCAGGAAATAGTAGGAACAGGACTTCAGACGACTCGTCTGGGATTTAGGAACAAAGAGAAGTCTGATCGACAGCAGTAACTAAAACTGACACAACCACAGCGAGCTAGAAAAGCATAAAGACCTGTCCTTGTTTGATTACACATCTCATTGAAGACTTGTTCCGTCTTTTTCTTCAGTGGTTTTGACACTTGACGCCAGTACTGGACAAACCAGTGTTGTGTGTTGCTGCCATTCGTTAACAACCTATCAGCTATGGAAAGTGGAGTTGAAGTTAACGAGTTGGAATCTCAGCTTGTGTTTTCACACAGAGTGGCGAAGACGTGTTACTGTGAGTGTGAGTGTGAGTGGATGACTTTGTGTCACTCTGCTTGTGTCCAGATATTCCTCCAAAATGAAGGTTGACATTCTGCTGATTATTGATGAACTGGATACTGGATGTTTTCCTAGCCTTAGTTTAGGGTTGTTTAAAGGTTTGAAGGACTGGAAGATGGATGAAGACACACGAGTGGTCAAAGAGTCTTCTCACAACTACACGTGCACAACTTTTACCCTTTCCTGTGCATTTTTGTGTGTCCACAAGGATGCTTTGTGTCATCTATATTGTTTTCACATATAGAAGTAATTGGATTGGTTATAGTTTGAACTTGGTGCAAAACTCTGACAGTTCTTGTCTCGTACATCAAAGATTGTGTCTCTCACACATGCAGAAACACACACACACACTTACACATTTCGGATGACGTGCATGCCTGAGTAACAGACTGCGACACAGCATCCACCTCCCTCCCTTCCTCCCTCATACCCTCCCTGTGAATCTGCAGTCCTCTCCTCTCTCCTGTCCCAGGCGGCTCCTGGATCACTACTCCTTCATAGGCTGTATTATACTCATCCTCATCACTAATTATATTTCAGGAAACAGAGAGAGAGCAGACACAGTCTGTGGGATTCATCATCAGTGTGTGGTGTGTATGTGTGTGTGTGTAGTGCGTAAGGGAGGAGGAGGGAGGGTGTATCCTACGAGCAGCTTTTCCCTGTTGTAGTAACTCAGCTCACGCCGACTGCCAGCCATAGCTTCACTGCAGCAGCAGCAGCTCGTCTGTACTCAGAGAGCCAGACACACTAACCTGTCTGTCCCCTCCTCTTTTCTCCCTCCCTCTGCATATTCCCCTCCTCATCAGTGCTCTGTCACTCCTGCGGCGCTGCTCTCTGCTAGAAGGGGACACCGGCCTGCTCCTCACCAACTGATTCTGCATGACTGTCACAAAGGTAGGACGACTCTGGACCAGGAACTACTTTCAGCATGCCAGCAGTGATCCGGGGTCGAGGCTGGGTTGAACTATGAAGATTGTTTCAGGTGTTACCTGTGTCGTGTGTGTGTGTGTGTGTGTGTGTGTGTGTGTGTGTGTGTGTGTGTGTGTGTGTGTGCGTGTGTGTGTGCGCGTGCGCGTGTGCGTGTGTGTGTGTGTGTGGGAAGATGAGTTTTTCAGTAGTATAAGGTTATCTCAATGCTGCTGCTATCTGAGGTTGTGCGTCCTGATTGTCTTTGCTGTGACTGCATTCTCTGTTTTCTGCAGCACACTACGTGCAACTATTACTGGGGGGGGGAGGGGTTGCATCTGTGAAAACTTTTATTTAAATGACATGCATTCAGATAAGAAATTTACTGTTAAGTCTGTAATGACATTTTCTTTTAGGCTGTTTGATTGAACTTCCTCTCAGTGTGATCAGACTGTATACAGAATTGCTGAAACACACTTTGTCCATAATCTTGTGAGTTTTGGTTGTTTAAACTTTAAAAATTAATTTATTCATTCATGATAAATGATATTTTAAAAAGAATAAGATGCTTTAAACTTTAAAGAATTTTATTTATTTATTGTCATTAATACTCTGCAAGCTGGAAAGTTGGCCAACACTGATTTGCATTTTTGTTTGCTAGCAGCTCCAGGAAGCAATGCATCCCTCCTAAAACCTCCGTGTGGCTTTGTCAAATATGATGTATGATAGTAATTAACAGGATAAGCAATATGCAAATTCCTGCAGATTTAGGCACATGAAAACATTTCCCGACGGTTCTGTAGGGTGTCCCAGACGAATGGGAAAGATTCACACAAGTCAGGCTCAACCACCAACCAGAGATGAAAAGCCACTTCCCACAAAGCAAATCACACAATCCCAACTCTTGGTTCCAACCTCAACGTTGGGGTTCAGTTTGTTCCATATGTTTCAGATTAGTACTGTCATTTATCTGGCAGTAGAGTTATCGCAGTGCTTATTCAGGTCCCGGTGATGAGCGGGTGTGTTTTGGCAATCTCAAGTCTGTGTCACTAGTTTGGCTGCTTGTGTGGTTGTATGTGTATTTATGTTTGTATGGGGGGAGGGAGGGTCACAGTCTGTGCTTAACGCTTCAGCGGCCGCCTGAATCCTCTTAATCAATTAACAGAGAGAGAAACGGGAGGAGACGCCCAGTGTAAGGAAATAAGCACACCTACTCCCATGGAGAGAATTATGCCGAACTAAAATAGCTGACCTACTGCAGACCAGGACAATGGCCCATTTACACACACTTCTGGTCGCGCACCTGCACACAGACTCCTGTTAATACATAATGACGTAGTTTGTCTTCACAGATGATTTTGTTCTTAAGCACAGATTTTCCTCTCGGCCTGTGTGTGAGAGAAGTTGTGTTGGAGGTGTGTGTCCTGCAGCGTAGGTGGATTTTCTCCACTCTAAGAGCTGAAAGACGCAGTAGGTCAGGTGCTCGTGTGGTGGCGTTGAGCCAAACACTAAATCTGATCATAAACAAGACCATATGGCAGTGAAGGGAATGTAGATGAATACACACATGAATTTTTTTTGTTATTTCTGCTCAAAAGAAGTGCAGAAGAAAAGGAAAGATGAGCATAGGCTTGAACATTTTCTTTTAAAATAAAAGGGTGTGAAGGAGCATCACTCAGTGGAATCTTAAAGCTGACGGGTATGTAGGAGAAGTACAGAGGGAGTCGAGGAAGGTGTTTTCATGGCTTTGCCTGCCAGCAGCAGAGAAGTCACCTTGGGAGGGAAGCAGGGCAAGTGGCTGGTCTGTGCTGACAAGGCTAAACAGCCTTCTACTCTCAGCAAATACACACAACCTCATAGAGGTCTGCAACCACAGCCATTACAGCGCTTTGTCAACATTAGACAAACATTTACATGATCTGGCTTGACCTCGAACTGATTTGCTGTAATATAAAACTCAAAATAGGTATCAGCACATTCAGGATTAACGTGGAATTGACATCATGAGTTTAAATTAGCCATAGTGCATGCAGTGTGCATCGTGCACCAGCTCAGTGCATGTACAAGTGAAGTGCTACAGTTTGGAGTCGATGCATACACACACATTAATGAGCCTGTGTGTCTAAGTGACATTCCAAAGCTTAATGAAGCGTAGTCAGATAAAACTCTATGTGACTTGCCTGTACTTTAATTTATTCTAATATTAATCAGCCAGCTAAACATCAGCTGCCCGTTAAGTGGAACGAAAGTAGCATTTAAGTGTTGAATTCTTCAAATTTAAAATGAAGTTGTGTATTTTAAAGCAAAGTTCAGGATGGCAGCTTGTAACAATATCAAAGATATGATCGTGATCAGAGAAACATTATGCATGCTGAATAGCGGATATGATATTTTTTGAAAATACGCTTCTATATTTGGAATTTTGCTGAAAGTATTTGGCATAGGGTTAAGTGGAAATTTCATTGCCAACATGATCTTATTGCACAATCTTGTGTATTCATTTGTAAAATTGTTTTTGTAAATTAATCAGGATACTGTACTGCAGTATCCACTCACAAGTATTATATGAATACAATTACTGGCTTTAAAAGCTGCAGGTGGTGACAACACGGTTTCCACTGCAGGAGCTTTTCAGGAGCTCAGCTCCTGGAAAAACAGTGACCATAGGAGAAGCACTAATCCCTCATTGCAGTCTGACAGGATTGCAACTGAGCAGAAAACCAAAAGTAAAAACATAACGTGACCAATGTTCTCATTAGCGTTCGCTCTTGCACATTTTTTGACAAATTCCTGCAGATTTAGGCACATGAAAACATTCCCGGGGGACGCACGATCATCAGACAACGTGGGTCCCTGGTACAAAAGCTTTAAATATTTGCGATAAATAAAATGAACGCTACCTTTTTCCATGGTATAATATTGGGATAAAATATACTTCCATTCATCAAAAATATTCACAATTTATCCATTTCTCCACTTAAATTTTGAACCCGGAATTCGCCATTATATTTTGATCTCGCGCAAGTTTCTTGTCATACCACTCACCTATGTGATTCAGTCTTATGTAAATCGACCAAACTGCAACACGACGTCTGCTCATTTTACACCCTGGACTGAGAAAGCGAGAAGTAGTCTTGTCAGTGATTTGACATAGTAACCATGGTTATTATGTGATCACACATGGTGTTGTTGTCTGTTCCTGTCATTACTGTAAGTCACCTAAATACCGGATTTGAAAAACCAATTTGATAAATTTTAAATTACAGTAACTGTTTAAAAATGTGATATCAGTGCCAGGTTTTATCTAAGTAAATATTTATGCAATATAATAAAGTAGAACAAGAAAAGTCTGTTGATTTGTGCTATTCAGTGATGATGAGCGTTGGATTTGACACAGAGTGGAAAACTCAAAATGCTGGTGTCCCTTCACTGCTCAACAACACAATGATGGTTTAAAACCATGGCTCCTGCTGTCAAACGTCGTCTGTGAGACAGGATAGAGTTCCTTTAGATTTTTAACACTGACTATTAAGTCTGCTGGCAATAATAACCCTGAGCCAGGAGTTTCAAGGCAAACCAAATATGAAACCAAAGACTGATCATTGTAGCATGATTCATATGGATTCAATTCATTGTTCAATGATGTTTTTATCCTTTGAATGATGGTGTCAAGTGGTACCATGGTGTTGGTTCAGAAACTGGCATCCTTCCTAGAAACTGGCCTGGCAGATAAATTATTTCAAGGTTAAATATAATCTACTAACAACTGTCTTCTAAAATTAGTATAATACTATGAACGTATGTCACATTTTTTCAGTGGGAATCTGACATACTCTGCTCTCAGTGGTACAGCAGAAACTGGAAACATAGCTACTGTGTCAGGACATTGGACTATTATACTATAACGGTGTGTGGATGTCGGATGGAAGACACAGGAGTTAGTGGTCACACAAAGTGCTGAACGTGAAGGTCTCTATGATTAAAGTGGTGCAGACATTTACTAATATTAACAAAAGAACAAACCAATCCACACAACTTCATCTCAAACAGACTTAATGAAACGGTCACAGCTACTTCCTTAATGACATGCAAGTAGGAAGAACAAATCCATACCACGGAAACTCTTGTTCCATTAAAATCCACATCAGTACCCTCCAACAACACAGGGGGCAATAAATGCTAGGTCTGGCATTGATTGTTGCCCTGGGTTCCTTTCCCAACAGATTTAGCTTTGCCCTCAGTCGATGGGTGTGAAGAGAGAGGCAAAATGGTCACAGTGGGATTACCCACTGCAGGAAGCCAACCTCCCCAGAAGGCAGAAGTCACCAAGGCCTCTGTTTGTCCAAAGACCTCAAGCCAGAGATGCACCAAGGGGTCACTAGATCTTATTTCATATTTAAAGTCATTTGTTTGTTTGGAAATTTGCTGCATGAACGCTAAACATTATACGGTTGCAGTAGAATCGCTGTTCTGACCAATTGGACCAGTCTTCTGATTAGAAAGCTTGGAATTGGACTGCATGCTTAAACAGTTCACTCGTTTTTGGCTTGATACTGTAGAAATGTCCGCGTCCCAGGCAGTGGGGAAGGAGGTGGGTGGAAGGACACTGAGATGAGGAGGGGATGGAGCGGTCCTCAGAATGCCTGGTCCTTTTTGTTCCTTCAGACATCGGCAAAAATTTATCCCAGCTAATGAGCTAGCTGAAGGGAGTGTGTATGGTGATGAACAATTACTGGCATGTGTTCCAAGAGGGAGGACACACCCACTCATAAAACACACACACACACACACACACACACACACACACACACACACACACACACACACACACACACACACACACACACACACACACTAATCATGTTACTTTGCTTACACTTCATTTTAAACCAATCTGACGTGAACATTTTATAGATACTCCGTATACATTCTATATAGTATTCCCTCTCTGTGTGTTTGCAATTATATAACTGTAACTATCCCAATTATGAAGGAGGCCCAGGCTGCTCTGATGTCAGCCACTCGTGGTTGGAAACATGTCTGAAAGTCATTTCCAGAGTGTTTATTGTGCAGCTTCCGCTCGTGATGTGAGGTTCTTAAGACTCACGCAGCCTGAGATAATTCAAGACATGCAAATTATGACAAAAATAAATTCAAACACACAAATTCAACTGTGTCAACTACCAAATGGCTAAATGGCACCTTGCCCACGGTGAATCTTCACTGAGCCTGATTTATTCACACACACACACACACACACACACACACTGTCACAGGGTCAGATTAAAATGAACACTGAATGAAACAACCTAAAACCTGGTGTAGGGAAAATACACAACATTTTAGCAGATTAAAAATACTATACCCAGGATTAAGCTCTTTTCTCATACATCACTCCAAAGAATTTAGTGTTCGCCACAAGATGACATTCAGATCTCATGAGCTCACTTCTTGTCAGAAAGCTTCCTCATCCTAATCAATGTGTGTCTCAGTGTGTGGCTATCCAAAACTGAACTTGTCAGATCAGCTGGAAAAGCCTGCAGAGTGGTTCCAAAAGAATCAAGAGACCCTTTCCTTCCTCGGGCCGCTGTGTGAATCATCCTTCCGCTGTGAACGCATTCACACAATCCAGACTAGCACAGTAGGCGACATTCTGACTCCAGTAAGACTTAAATTCACAGTGAAAGAACACAAAGGAAGAGTGTGTGGTGGCTGTTGAATGAAAGTGTTAAAACTAGACCTCAGGATGTTGCAGCACTAAAAAAGCATCAAATCATGTGAGAGGACTTGTGCATTTGGTCCACAAGAAGTAAAATCACAGGATAGAGACCATTAACAACATCCCCTCTCCCCTCAGACTGGGACTAGATACACATACAATAAAGTGTGTGTATGCGTGTTTGTGTGTGTGTGTGTGTGTGTGTGTGTGTGTGTGTGTGTGTGTGTGTGTGTGTGTGTGTGTGTGTGTGTGTGTGTGTGTGTGTGTGTGTGTGTGTGTGTGTGTGTGTGTATGTGTGTGTGTGTGTGTGTGTGTGTGTGTGTGTGTGTGTGTGTGTGTGTGTGTGTGTGTGTATAGGATATGCTTCCTGCTCGTAGACCTGGGGGCGTTGCACTTTGTTACTGTTTGTGGAATCATGTGATGGTGTTCAGGGGGTGAGTCCTGATATAATTTACATTAAAGCATTTTTTTCCATCCCATGTTTTTAGCACTGAATATTTGTTGAATTAATTCTGTTGTGATTTCATCACTGGGTGTTTACCACAGTGACTCTGCCATCTGGACGTTATTCTATTCCTTCACTCCTTCCTGTATCAGCCTGAGACGTCCATTTGTTCCCGTCTCTACACTCCTCTTGTAAATGTGCTTGAGGCTTCAGTCTGTGTTCAGCATTAAAACTGAAGCCACCCGCTTTGTTTTTCCCTGCTGATCATGGAGTGATGGGGGGGTGGAGTGATCACTTTGTCCATCTGTCTGTCTGTGTCATGAGTGCAGCTCACAAACTGTTTCCTGCAACATTTAAACACAAATTAAAATGATAGTTTTGCCTTTTGGTATTTTTATTTCTCCACAACTCTTTTTTTCACGGAGAATAATTTTAAGGTGATGCTGAAAATTGGTCATCTTCTCTTTAATTATCCCAACCAATATGAGCTCTCTAGGTTTAGCAAAGGACAATAATTCACAGACTGATGCATTAGATGTGCTGCGGTTTTGCAGGAGTTTGTCATCTCTTGTTGAGATAGATAGATAGATAGATAGATAGATAGATAGATAGATAGATAGATAGATAGATAGATAGATAGATAGATAGATAGATAGATAGATAGATAGATAGATAGATAGATAGATAGATAGATAGATAGATAGATAGATAGATAGATCGATGTTTCATTTTCATAGTGATGATAAATTTGGACTAGTGCTATTTAAATGGAATCACGCTGGGGTCCCCGGCTGTCTAGTCACAAAACAAGAGGAATGGTGAATAGAGCTCTTCTTGTTCTTCTCTTCTATTGTGCCATTAGTGATCAGGGTACTGAGAAAGGAATGCACTCTCACCACAGCTGCACTAGTGACACTGCACTGGTCAATGCCTGTTGGCTAACCATGGCGGTCCATTTTCCACTCACACAGATGCCTTGTTGGGAGACTTGACCAAGTTTGATGGAGTCTGCTTACATAATAATATCCCACATAAAGTGTCATTCCCAGGCTTACAGCTGACAGTAGAGTTTCTGTGCTCTTGTTTCTTCTATGTTTGAGCATTGTCAGCTCACATTTGAGCTACACTCTATGTGAGCTCTGGCAGCTCATTCTTTATTCCTCACCCATCGTGGTCAGGGGTGATGATCGGAGTGTTCTGATGGAGAACACACCATGTTTGAACATGTAGATTCATGTGAAGGTTTACCTGTGTTCTGCACAGAATAGGAGCTGGAAAGCTGACTGAACATAGGACAGAAACAGGGTGCGCATCCACGGTGGAGGATACTACCACCCACACGTCACTTCTCTTCTTCATACACGCCTTCACACACACACACACACACACACTCGACCCAATCCAAAGTTCATCAGAATGATTTTCTGCTCAGCCTTTTCCCTTTGGGCAAAGATAGCAGTAAATATAGACTCTGGTCTCTATGCAACACTTGATATTCATGTTCCCCCTTTATATTTATTCCTGCTTGATGTCTCAAACATTTATGATGGACAAACTACATCTAATTCTGTCCTTTGACTTAATCAACACTTCTACAGATGAAGTACACAAGAGCTACGTAAAACTCGATTTTAGAGATAATTAGTCATTGACTGGTTGACAGATCTGAACAAACCAATAAGCTCATGAGTCGCTGCACGAAACAGAAACACATAGCACTCTTATTAAAACTATAGTTGGTGGTGAGAGTGTCAGATCTGAAGCATGTCGGCAGTAAATGTTCTCATTGTTGTATTAGTGACTCCTCGTGGTGGATCAGGGATTTTTGCAGATACGGTATAGTCTCAAGTGGATCGCAAACACAGCACAGCCCTGGGGAATTGTCATGTACAGTAGATCGTAGCAATCATTTCTAGTAGCTTTTACAGAATGGGAGCAAATAAAGACGGAAATGTCAAACACACAAAAAGTTGTGCATAATCTTGTACAAGAGGGCGGCATGGTGGCACAGTGGGTAGCGCTGTCACCGCACAGCAAGGCGGTTCTGGGTTCGAGTTCCACTCTGTTTGGAGTTTGCATGTTCTCCCTGTGTCTGCGTGGGTTCTCTCTGGGTTCTCCGGCTTTCCCCCACCTCCAAAAACATGGACTTCAATTTGGCCGTTCCAAATTGTACTTAGTGTGCGAATGTGTGCGTGCGTGCTTGTCTGTGTCTCTGTGTGGCCCCACGGTGCACTGGTGTCACGCCTGGAGTTTCCCCCGCCTCACGCCCTCGGTCAGCTGGGATAGGCTCCAGCTCCCTGTGACCTGCCAAAGCAGTTAATGATGAATGAATAACTCCACACCAGCCATCCTTTAGGTGATCCATTAAGTGCATAATTTGAAGGACGCTTAATTTCAAGCTTCACGCTGCTCCTGAGGCAACATGAGTTTCATCTGTCAGGTTATATCACATATTTTTCATCACACAAGAGATATTATGGTAAAATCTCATTTATTTCTGCTGAATTTGCTCCTAATTGATTTTCCACTTCCACCACTGTGTTTACACAGAGGCCACGTATCAGTCCCACAGTGACAGAACAATGAGTCCTTAGAATTGACTGTACATTCTAAATCATTACAGTTATGTCAAACGGAAGCTGCTCCTTGCTGTTTTTATTATATTATAATTAATTATTGTGACAACACTAGAAACAATAATCTCATTGGTTAAGTAAATTCCAAAATTTAAAACATTTGGGAAAGTGGTTAAACAATATTTAGTCTCATACAGTAGAAGTCAAATAAAATGATCAACAGTCTTGTGAAACGACTGTTGTCTCAGATTAAATTCCTATCAATTTGCAGCTTTTAGATTAAAGAAGGCAGGAGACACTAACATGCTGTGTCAGTTTTAGGTAATGAAGCCAAAACAATAATATTCTGCTCTGTCAGGGAAAAACAGCAGCTGTCATTAGTAGTGGGAATGTGCCGTGGCGTGCAAAGACAGGTAAACACATACTGTATGATGTAGGTTATGGTGAGATGATTCTAGAAGCTTTAATGATAGCTAAAAATGACATCTTTTGTAAATGAAATGAATTGAATTTGATTTATATCATGCTGCATGAGAAATTATTGTTTTCAGCAACTCCCTGCACAGTGTTTATTTTTCATAACCTTTATGTAGAGGGTTGAGTCACTAGTGTGCTTGAACCGTGTGTCATACATATGCAATTTATTGAATGCATATAGCTGTCTGCATTAGCACATAAGGCACAGGCTGTATGATGTTATACGGTATATTTTTATTATTATTATTATATGTATAATTTCTGTGTTTTCATGTGACTGACCAGTCCACATGAAACACTGTAATGCTGAAAACCCTACTCTGGAACCAGGACCATGCAGATAATGCAATAAAAACATATGATTGTTGAAGTGAGCGGGTCTGACAGGTAGAATATGGTGCCAGTAAAAAATCCTATATGTCCTCATAGAGAAGAGTGGAGTGACATACTTTATTTGCTTTAACACTAGCTTTAAAACTGGGACGCATATGTCAACTACTAAACCATTTTAGGCCTGGCAATCATCAGATCAATGCAACAGAGTGGAAAGACGTGCATCAGTGATCATCTCTGCACACACCACTGCCATTTGGGTGAGATTCTCAAAGATAAACTTTATAATAATCATCCTCCACATTGGAGGCATCATAACAAAAAAATAAATGCACATGAATGTGGAATGGAAAACAATATTAGCATTCCTGTGCTCAGCTTTCTCTGGTGATCTCATCAACAGACTGGCTCCTCTGAAATAGGTCAAATTCACAACACATTAACCTTCATGCACATATGGGAATAGTGTCATTTCAAATTTGGCTTAGCGAGCTCACACATGAGTGCAAAAGCGATTACTGTTGCCTGTCTGTCTTTCCATGTGTGTGTAATGTAAAGTGCTATCTCTACCTTCATCTTTTAAACACAAGCCCCATCTTCACTCATGATCTCTACTGGTTGACTCCCATCACTATATCGGTGGTTTAACTCCTTTCTTTCAATAGAAGCCTTTCCACACCACTCCGACTCTGAACAAACAGCAACATCTGGACTTTTTCTGCTCTAATTTAGCGTTGGCATCGGTGCCAAAAGTGCTGCAATCTGTTAGTCTCTTATGTTTGAGTCCTGTTTGTGGTTATAGTTGTGACACAATTCATTAGCCACGAGGATTGGACAAAAAGAGAATAAACACTGGATGATTAGTCTCATCAGACGTATCACTGAGAGTCAAAGAGGAATCTGACATTTGTAACACTGCTAAATGTTGCTATATGTTTTGTCTGGGGATTCAGTGTTTCTGTTTTAAACATTAAATTTCTATATTGTTACGTCCAATAATACAAACAGAGAAATGTAAGTTTTTTGTGTTTTGACTACTCAACATTGTAAAAATTTAGAAAAAAAACTGTACAGATATTCAAAATTCAATGCTTAAAATTGCAGTACAATAGCAATACAATACAATCATTAAAGACAAACAAACCGAAATTAATTTATATTTGGAACAGAACGACAATGGAGAGGTGACGCTGTCTGTCCTCTGGGATGCCTTAAAGGCAGTTATTAGAGGTAAGATAATAGCAATAACCTCAACTGAAAAGAAAATCAGGCAACTAAAACTTAAAAACTTGGAAGACGAAATAAAAAAACTACAGAGAGAGAACTCAGAAACACAAAGTGAAGGGACAAAATCCAAAATGGCAATACTAAAAAAGGAAATTGATCAAATAAACACAATCTTAAATAAATGAAATCTTAAATAAGCTTCTTTTTACAAAGAAACGATACTATGAAACGGGAGGGAAAGCAGCTAAACTCCTAGCATACAACCTGAGAACAAGCAGATAGAACTATAAATAAAATAAAAAACACTAGAACAAATGGAGTAGAGACCTGCCTGGAAAAGATAGAAGAATGCTTTGAAATTTTTTATAAAAAACTATATTCACAACCACAATTGAAAGAGGAACATCAGATTGATGCATTTCTATCTACACTACATTTACCAAAGGTCACAGCGGAACAAAATTGTAGGCTAACATCTAAAATAACAATAGGAGAAATAAAGTCGGCGCTTGGGAGACTAAAAGGAGGCAAGTCCCCGGGGATGGACGGTTTCACCTCTGAATGGCATAAGGTGATGGCTGACCAGCTCGCTCCACACACTCTTAAGAACATTTAACTTTGTCTTAGAAAAGAACATTACCCCACGATTGTGGAGAGAGGCAATAATTTCCAAGGAGGGGAAAGATAAATCAGAATGCGGGAATTATCATCCAATCAGTGTTTTGAATATTGACCATAAAAGTTGTTCACATCCATACTATCCAAAAATTAGAGCTGGTTTTACCAGAGCTAATACATGACGACCAGACAGGAGTCATTAGACATAGACAGACCCAAGATAACATCAGGAAAACACTACATGTTATAAAAAAGGCAACGCAACAAAAGTTGGACACACTCATCGTGAGTTTAGATGCGGAGAAAGCATTTGATTCAGTATTTTATATTATTCATATTTTCATTCAGCATTTGGTCATTTCTCTATAAAGTTCTATCAAAGTTTGGATTCCACAGATCACTAATTAGTAATATTGCTGCATTATATGATAAACCTACATCCAAATCAAAATTAACAGAGATCCAACCAACTCATTCATTCTGGAAAGAGGCACAAGACTGTGCCCTATATCCTTTTTTCGTTGTTCATAGAACCTCTTAGTCAGTGGATTAGGGAGGGTTCAGACATTAGGGGGGTGACAATGACATCTGGGGAAGTTAAGTTGCCCTATTTGCTGACGATTTGTTAATATACTGTACAGTACTTAACACAACCCACAGAGACATTCCCGAAATTAATAAATATACTCGAAGGATATGGCCTTCTCTCTGGGTACAAAATTAATGTTAATAAAACTCAGATATTAGCACTTAACTATGACCTTCCAACTGAAATTAGAAACTTATATACCTGGAAATGGGAAGCAAAGTCGATCAAATACCTGGGTGAATTAATACCTAAAGATTACTCAGAAATGTTTGAGCTCAATTATGGTCCTTTAAATACAATAATAAAATCTGACATTCAAAGATGGACAACTGTCCCCTTTGTAAGTCTGAACTCTCGGGTGGAGTCAATTAGGATGAACATTCTCCCTCGAATGCTTTATGTATTTCAGTGCTTGCCTGTCAGAATACCCTCCAAACAATTCGCAAAATGGGACAGGTTACTATCCCGGTTTATATGGCAAGGGAAACGAGTCAGAATTACATTTAAAACTTTGCAGCTAAGAAGAGATCACGGTGGAATAGGCCTTCCCTGCCTGCAGGAATATTATTTGGCCGCTCAGCTGAGACCATTAGTTTGTTTATGCTCTCCAACATACGCTGCAGGGTGGAAGAAAATTGAAAACACAGTTATTAAAGGAATACCTATTGCAGCTATAATAGCAGATAAGACACTACAGGATGAACTGATGGTCTCAGAGGAACTTTTCATGGATGTTATACTAAAATCTTGGCAAAAATTAATTAAAATTTGTAAATTAGGGGAATCTGTTAAGATCATGAGGTGGTGTGCATTTGACTCAGACTTTGCACCAAACAAAAGTGATATTGGATTTAAAAGGGATTTCTAAGGGTTTAACGTCATATTACTCATTTGTCCAAAAAGGGGTGTTCCAGAGATTTGAGGTATTACAAAAACAAAATGGGTTGGGAAAGGAGGGTTTCTATAGATATTTGCAAGTCAGACACCCTTTGATTCACAACTTGGAAAAGATTGGGGGAAAACTCGCTACAGGATTCTTACAAGCATTTTTAGCATTAACTCAGTCTCAAACTTGTAAGAAAATAATTTCTGTCTTACATAATGGAATCCAACAGTCCAAAACTGAGAGTACAGAGTATACATAAAAAGGAAATGGGAAAAAGAATTAAATATAGAGATCTCTGAAGGGAGTTGGGACAAAATATAGTTTGCAATGGACTGCAACAGGATCAAATACTTGGTGTGAATTTTGTTGGAAGAATGTGGTGAGATTTTTTATTACACCAACTCAGAAACGGTATCAGGGCAGTGGCGATGCTTGTTGGAGACTTTGCGGGACAAATGAAGCAACCCATTCTCATATCTTCTGGAAGTGTACCATCATACAACCCTACTGGAAAGAGATCCATAAACACATAAATAATATATTTGGTTCAAACATTTCTTTTAAGTGTGAAAATGTATATTTGGGAAACATATCAACTGAAAATGTCTGTAATAACAATAAGAAGTTGCTTGGTATCTTGCTTGTAGCAAGTAAAATAAACTGTAACAAGAAAATGGCTAAGGGTTGAACCACCCACTGTTTTACATCATGGAAAAATTGTTATTTACTCTTAAAGTGCAAAGAGATAAGTTTTATCAGATTTGGTCCAAATGGACAGAATACGTGAAACCTGTAAGATCTCACCTCACCTGAATGTTGCTATACACTCTAGCCCGATTAACTACCTCTTTCAATTTGCTAGGTGTGTGTATGAAGGACTGCTGAAAACCCCCAAGGGAAACTCCCTCTGTTTGTGCCTTTTTTTTCTTCTCTTTTTCTTTTTCTCCCCTTTGTATTGTTGTTCTTGTATTTGTTAAAATTGAAAATTGAATAAAAACACAAAAATGTAAAAAATAAAAAAACAATACAGAGGGACATATAAGAGAACGACAGCAACAAAACACAGTACTATACACTGATGTAATCACATCAAAATAATAAGTGTAAACTGTTTCTGTGCGCTCGTGTATGTGAACAGTTTGTGTCTCCCTCGCCATCAGCAAAACACAGCTCCTCCTTAAACTGATTTGTGCGTCATGGTTGTATGTATATAATGTCACATTTCTTTCTGTGGTGCCATAACTATAATAATAATGCAATAATGTGGTTCTTACTTAAATGCACCCTTGTTGCAAATGACTAGTCTATTAGACAGTGAGGAACCTGGACAAGATGATAAAGAAATGACCTGATGTAATAGATACTGATGTGGTTCCTGGGTACTCTCACTGCTCTGATCAACTGCACCAGCTCTAACCAGCTGTACCTTCAGCTGATTAGAGCTGGTCTGGTCCAAACCAAGCTATCAAGAAATTAGATCTTCTGTGTCACCACTAGGTCAAAATGTCCACCTCCACACAACAAAAATAAATTCTAGGGGAAGGGAGATGGTGAAATTTACATTTTACATGCACAAGAAGATCAATCCTTATATTATACTCAATTAAATGTCTGATGCCACTCTTATGTGTGAAAGATATTGTGAACTGTGCACATTCATAATCATAAGGACATTAGTGATCTGCTTTAAAAAAATCAACACAAAAACATCCTTAGTCTGTGGCCTATGCTATGTGCTGATGGCTTGACTTATCTTTTAAAAATTTGAGTACTAAGTCATAATAAAGGTGTGTTTGCTTTGTGTAAAGGTGTTTGATGTCAAAATGAGCCGTGGAATTTGCAGCTTGATTGAAGTGAACAATCAACAACTATGACAGCTTTATTTTTCTAATCTTTTATTGTTCTGTCCTTCCTAGCAACATCACATAGAGGATAGATGATCTGTATTCTAGCTGCACAAATTCCTGTTGCCAAGGTTCAGATGGTCCACGTCTGGAATGAAGAAGTCCTTGGCCAGGCCAGGCTTGGTCAGCTATTTGGCTCGGGAATGATTTCAGTCTAGACTTGCTTTTATCTGCTCTGCATCCATTTAATCCTGTGAGGAGAGATAGAATAAGAGAAAGGAACAGTGAGAGGACAGAAGAGGAGAGAGGAGAGAATAAACTGTAGCAGTGGAGGTAGAGACAGAGATATCTTGAATTTGTTCTGTGACACAGTTAAACAGGATCTCCTTGTATAATGAATTTGTGTATAGTTCTAAAATTCCGATTCTTATTTAATTCAATTTATTGAACAAGCAGCTTCATCAATGGATATATTTGATTTTTGAATTTTCAAAATTACTCTGAATTTGAACCAATCTAAATAGTGGTTCCAGTGGAGAAGAGAAACTACTTGATGGCCAGTCTTATTGGCCTTTCCAGATTTTAGCCTTCGGTTAGCTCATTACTGCTCTTGCTGTGTGCAGTATTCAATCAGTTTGGGTTTTGTTTGTAGTATTTATATGGTTGAAGCACACACATCCCTAAATTCATTAATATTTATAATTTGAATGTCCCAGTAAACCCAGACAGTGTGTCAGGGAGCACTCACATGACAATGAAACCGAAACAGCTAAATGGAATTCAACCAACTTTTTTGTTTTATTTACACCTGTACTTTTTATACAATGGCCAAACTATTGGCAATCCTATTGTCAACATCCATTGAAGTCTTACTGGCTGTATTCAGGTACACTGTCTTCAGATAAGTCATTAATCCACCCTGTAAAGGATGGTTAACAATGTTGACTGTTTTCAAGATTCCATGTCACACTTAATGGATAAATATCTTAGAAGACATTCAGCGTAAGATTTATGATTAACATGGGAAGCGTTCAGGTTTCACTTCAGTCCTCGTGACAAACTATATAGACAGTTTTCAACAACAAACCAGTGTAGTATGTCTCATAAGAGATATTTAACATTACTGATGTTATATTGGATGGCCTTGGTGAGTTGACGTTTGGACTTTCCAGTATGTTGTCACATCACCTTAGAAGACCCCTCCTCTCCATATCAAATGGACCTCATGGTGGTTTCACTTTAAAAATAAACCCCCAACATAGCCAGGGGGTGTAAGAGTGGGACTTTGAACTGAGTCTGTCCTAATGTTGTGTTAACATAATTTTTTGCTAACATCTAGACACGTGTAAGATGTGCCTGCTTCCTTTGCTGGTGACTGATTGGTGGATGAGAGGATTGGACCCAATCTTAAATCCTCTTCTCAAAGCATTCCCTCATTTTTTGAGTGTTTCTTAGTTACAACACATCATTAATCATTGGCAAAATCAATCATCTAGGAAGTGGGATGCCATTCGTCACATCAACAGTAGATAAGAGACATTGTGTTCAAGATTAATTATCACAAACATTTTAACACTGGCAACAACTCCAACAGTCAGGTCACTCAGTCTCACAGCAGTTTGCAGCGGATTTCTTTTCTGCTGGAAACCGGATTAGATGCCTGATTTGCTCCAGGGTTCCTGTAAAACATGAGAGCATTATAGGTCTCCATCCCCTGAAGAAAAAACAAGTGCTAGGGCTGAGTGATAGAAATGGAATTGGTCTGTGGATGTCGGTTGATAGGAGGGCTGATGAGGATTCTCCTGTCACTGGAGCAGATCGGTTTTTCTGAGACCAAACTTCTTGGAATTAAAAAAACAAAACTAAGGAACCTCTCTGGCAATTCCTGAATCAAAGGGTCTTTCATATGGTCACATTTAAAAATGTCTTCCATAACAAAGACAATGCTGAAGTTATTTTACTGATAATTTACTGAACGAAGCCTGTTGATAGTTTTACTTAAACTTAAGATAAAAGTGGTTCATGATATCCAGTAGGTCCTTAGGTCACATCCCATATATAAGACTACATTATTAACACACATGTCAGGCTGAGCTGCTGCTTTTATTTCATTCCCATGTGATGGTTTTGTTACTAGGTTCAGACCCAGATGCTCTGTTAAATGTCCAATGATCCAACCTCCTGCCATCAGCATCACATTGAAGTTCCAAAACATATAAATGTCAAAACCAATCTGAAATCAAAGCTCCCCTACTATGTAGTCATTCAACAGAGTTCTATCCCATGACCTTACATCAGAGATGGGTTTTATTAATCTGATGAAAGCGTTCCTTCATCTCCTGCTGCTTTGTTTTGGGCTCGCTGCCACTGGCCTTTTCAATTTGAGCCACCGCCAGAAAGATCTCCTGTCAGAGCTGATGAGATTTGTGTCCAATGGTGTAACTTTCTTTAGCACTGCTTTTGTAAAGGTTTGTGAACTTTCTCATTTGGCACAACGTCAGTTAAATTTATGGAATATCATCTGGAATGAAAACACTATTTGCATCTTGCGGCGATGTATTATCCAATCACTACATTTTGTTTCTGGGTTGATATTTAACTTTATTTTTAAAAAAAAGAAAAGGAAAGTCTTTCTGTGTTGATAATTTATAACTACAGACTGGAGTCTCCAGGACTCTCAAAAGACATTTCTTGTCATTGGAGTTAGGACAAAGAGAGTGTTACTGCGAGTTAGATGCTAAATGTATTGATATTTGTCTGTAGGCTGTTTGCGTTGGCTCAGTGTGAGGTTTTGCTGCACAGCAAACAGCCCAACAGAGGGGGAGTTAATCTCTTTGGTGAGAACCTCCTCTGCTTCTCCTTTCTGTCTGCTTTTTTTCTTTGTTTCTACAAATATTTCATCATTCATTGTTGACCCACCCTCATCTTCTGTTTCACCTTGAATGCTTTATTCACTATGCACATTATTTTCTACCTCCCTTTATCTCTGCTTCCTGCGTTTCCCCCCTCCTGTTTCACAGTCTTCTAGACAATTCATCCACCTTGAGTACACAATCCATTCAGGATGTGAGGCGAGTCATATTTCAGAAAGTATGTGACCCCTGAAGGATGAGGAGAAACAAGCATCAGGGATGTGATTAATTAATTAAAACCTGTGTTGATAGGTGACCTTCATGTCTCAGATTTATTTCCATTTGCAAATGCATTATATGCATGAGGGAGATGAATAAACTGCTGTCAGTAAACTCCTCTAGCCCCACCAGCTGATGGATGGATTTCTGGGACGTCCACTCCTGGGTTTCTGGATTTCCTCATCTTGAGTGCTCTTAGCAACATTAACAGTGAGTGGGGCTTCCATTAGCTTCCAAAGCACCTGTCTTTATGACCTAGTATCCTTAACATTCAAAGATACTCTGTAAGCTGTTTAAATGATCAATATTACCGGTATATGTGTGCTTGATTGACTGTTGTTCCTACGATACTAACGAATTTCAAGATTGTGTTACTGCACGGCGTGTCTAAAGTGAAAGGTGTGTTTTGTTTTTTAGTCATCATAAACTCACTTTGTAAGTGATAACAATGCAACATGAATGTATAATTATCTAACACAACACATCAAGCAGGTGTTGAGATTACACTAGATATATGGAAGAGATAAACTACTAATGACCTAAAGTCCCTTTCGGTCATTGCACCACTTCAATTTTAATCTCTGATTCTGATTCTCTGCAAAATGACGAAAGGTAGAAGAAAATCGGAGGATACTCAAGACCAGATGGTCTCTTCTATGAAAGAGTTAAAGAGTGTGTTAAAGAGCAACTTTGATATGTTAAGGAGTGACTTTGATAAAAACTTGGAAGAAAAGCAAGACGCCATGGAAGAAATGAAGGACTAAATGAAGGAAATACAGAAAGACATGGATGAAAAAGACCGATGAATTGTTGTCTTGGAACAGCGACAACAAAGAATGGATGATTTGGAACAAAGCATTCGTATAAATGATGTGATCATCACTGGCATCAAAATCAAGATGAGGAATTACACAAATGCTGTGTCCAGTGGAGATAAGACTCAGCACAGCGCTGATATCGAATCTCTGGAGCAACAAGTGAGTTCTTAACTGAGGGATCTGGAGATATCTATAGATCCGGACCAGATTGAGACATGTTACCCATTACCATCTGGAGGTAGGAGACCACCTGCAGTGCTGATAAAATTCCAGAATCACAATCATTCCAGAATCGTAAACACAAAATTGCTCTTCTGAAACAAGGCTTCAAACTGAAAGGAAAAAATGTCTACATTAATGAGTATCTCACTAAAAACAATGCTGATATCGCTAAAAAAGTTCGACAACTAAAGAAGAATGGACTGATCGATAACACCTGGATGAACAACTGCAAGATCTTCATCAAAACAAAGGGGCTTTATCCGGACCAGATGAAAACAATGGTGATCGAAGTGCAGAGGAGTTGGTGAAATACGAGAAATAAAGACAGACAAAGATTGTTACTACACCAAAGTACACCCACAGTACAACAGAGTCACTTCTATAGTGGGAGCTCTACAATAATTTTGGACACGTCAAGTATTACATGGAACAGTTGAAAAAACATAATCAATGTCAGAAACATGGATTAATGAACAATAAAAAACAAAAACAAAAAAACAAAAACAAAAACATTGATTTCTGATAACATGGGATAACATTAAATTTGAGACCTTAAAGAGCAAGGACAAAATGAAAAATCAAGGACTGTGACGTAGTCCGGTATGGTGCAACCGGGGCGCCACTCTGGAGCCAGGCCCGGGGTTGGGGCTCGTATGCGAGCGCCTGGTGGCCGAGCCTATGCCTACGGGGCCCGGCTGGGCTCAGCCTGAAAGAACGACGCGGGCCCAATCTCCGGCGGACTCACCAGCCGCTGAGGAAACCGTAGGGGACGGGTGCAGTGTGGACTGGGTGGAAGTCATCAGCATGGGGCTCGACCCAATCCCCAGACAGAGTTTACCTCTAGGGACATGGAACGTCACCTCGCTGGGGGGAAAGGAGCCAGAGCTTGTGAGGGAGGTTGAGAGGTACCGACGAGATAGTTGGGCACACCTCCGCCCACAGCTTGGGCTCTGGAACCCAAACCCTTGAGAGGGGCTGGACTCTCCATTTTTCTGGTATTGTCCAAGGTGAGAGGCGGCGGGCTGGTGTGGGCTTGCTTGTGGCCCCACAGCTCAGCCGTCATATGTTGGAGTTCACCCCGGTGAACGAGAGGGTCGCGTCCCTGCGCCTTTCGGTTGGGGACGGGTGTCTCACTGTCGTTTCAGCCTACAGCCCAAATGGCAGTGCGGAATACCCGGCCTTCTTGGAGTCCCTGGGAGGAGTAGTGAATAGTGCTCCGACTGGGGACTTCATTGTTCTCCTTGGGGACTTCAGCGCTCACGTGGGCAATGGAAAGGGGTGATTGGGATGAACGGCCTCCCCGATCTCAATACGAGTGGTGCTCTGTTATTGGACTTCTGTGCTAGTCACAGTTTGTCCATAACAAACACCTTGTTCAACCACAGGGATGTCCATAAGTGCACATGGCACCAGGACACCCTAAGCCGGAGGTCGATGATTGACTTTGTAGTCATATCATCAGACCTCCAACACCGCGTGTGTTGGACACTCGGGTGAAGAGAGGGACAGAGCTGTCAAACGATCACCACCTGGTGGTGAGTTGGATCCGCTGGCAGAGAAAGAGGCCGGAAAGACTCGGCAGGCCCAAACCTGTTTTGAGAGTCTGCTGGGAACGTCTGGCAGAACCCTCTGTCAGTGAGGTCTTCAACTCCCACCTCCAGGAGAACTTCTCCCAGATCCTGCAGGAGGCTGGGGACATTGAGTCAGAGCGGACCATGTTCTCCGCCTCCATTGTCGAAGCGGCTGCTCGGAGCTGTGGTCGCAAAGTCTCTGGTGCCTGTCACGGCGGCAACCCCCAGCACCCAGATAAGCGGTTGATGATGGATGGATGGTTGGACCTTAAAGAGCATGTTGATATCTTTTGACAGTATAATAGCATGTGAAACTGTTAAAGTGTATGCAACAAACTGGTTAATTTTTGTATAAACACTGTCTGCTGAAAGAGGTGAATATGATCATTATATTCTTGTGGAGAACACTGGCAAGGTCAACTTCTTGTTTTGACTACCTATGATGTTAACAAACCTTGTGTTCCTAGGAGGAATGTAAACATGGTTATGCTGTAGGGTGAAAGGCTAATATCTGGAAGTGGATAAGAGTATGAACGTCTGTCAAAATTCAGTGTATGAACTGGTTGAAAACTTTTAATGTCTGAGTTTGTTGATAACATATTGTAATGAGAGAGATGTTTGTTGATTTTGGGGGACAGGAATTTCACAAGCCTACTGGCTTCTACCCGTTAGCCCCTTTTTTTCGGATGTTGTTGTTGATGTTGTAAATGTGATGAAGGTGTGAAGTCTGTTATATTAACATGTCCAAAAAAAATAAATTAAATAAATAAATAAATAAAAATGTTGCTGAAGGAAGGTTTTAGAACTACTTCCAAAACTCTTTCATTGCATACATTACTGCCAATCCATTTAGTGGTTGTCAATGTATTTCACTCAAAACCAGAAATGTAAAAATCACGGAACCCTAATCAAAACAGAGCACATTTAAAAGGACCAAATAGGTCAAATAATAATAATACATACTAGCCTGACTCAGCAGATGAAGCCCCTGTTCATGTAGTGTTTCAGCATTCAAGCAGTGGAACAACCAAAACTAAACATCTGAAACGATTAAAATAAGCTTTATTCACTGATAGTCTGTACACACCATGCACCTGATCTTTCCTCTGTGAGACAGGATGGGAGTAGAGAGGCATGTCCTGTTTAAAGGGTCATGGGGATATTACTGTGTTTCAGATTTGCTGTTCGTGTCATCCCACAACCTTTAAATGTGATGTGGTGTGTTTGTGTTCCTTTTACAGTAACTCGTCTGAGAAACTCCAGAAATAATTCAGTAGATGTTAATGATTCTGATATTGGAGTGACTTCTATCTTCAAGTGATTTAAATGAAGGCAGCCTCAAATAAAACATTACCTTTCCAACATTCCTGAACGGTCCATGTGGAAAATCCAGCAAAAAAACCCTCTTGGACAGAATCCCTTCATACTGTGTGTGTGTGTGTGTGTGTGTGTGTGTGTGTGTGTGTGTGTGTGTGTGTGTGTGTGTGCGTGTGTGTGTGCGTGTCTGTGTATGTGTGCGTGTGTGTGTGTGTGTGTGTGTCTGGCTTTGTTCCCTGTTGGAACAGATAATTATTGGTTTCAGCCTTCAAGTCTGTTACCAGCCTACATCCTACTTGTTTACATCCGTCCAGTGAGGCGGATTCTCCTTTATGGACTGTCATGTTTCTTCGCCTGCCGCCCATTAATGCTGACTGTGACTCTAAAAAGAGGAAGTCATGACATTGTGTTCAGGCTACCTGGACACCTCCATCACAGCATCTATGACTTGTAATCTATCATTCAGCATGCTCTGAATGCCAACATCGACTCTTCTGCTTGTGAAGGATTGATGCATTTATTTCATTTATATAGTTATGAAGCAATTTCAGAGTCACAACCTGTAAAAATCATCCGTCAAAAAACAGACTGTTATCATTATAGACTCTGTGATTGCTCCTTATTCTATAAGAGTTATTTAAAATCCTGGCACAATGGTTGTAGGTGAGAAAATACTTAATAATTGATCGTGTTTGAAAAAATTTTTTTTTGACAGGATTGGATTCAGCATTGGCACCAGCTAATGATTCTGGCCATTAACCAATTACTAGTAAATACACTTTGATTCAACAATTTCCATTTTCACTAACAATATTTTCTGCATCTCCAAGCTAAGCTGTACTTCCTTTACAAGGAGGAAATGGAGACGCTTCTGCTGAGAGAAAATTTGGCCTCAGAAAGAATTTGGCCTGAGGAGCCAACAGGATATCTCTGGTTTTGTGGAGATAGATTCCTCACTGAGATGGGAAGCCATCATAAATGACTGTACAGTGTTGTTGCCAACGGAGAGGAGGTGGAGACGGAACTTGACGTGGCAGCTTGACAGGACTTCACTGTGACTAAGTGGCAGGACATGTAGGAGCCCTAAGGAGTCCCTTTCATGTCTTTTGAATGTGAGCTCTACTTCCTTATCTGGCACCAGCATTGAGAAAATTTTAACTGGAATAATTTAACCCTTCGATTTTATTTGCTGCTGCTTGAATGGTCTTTTGTGATTCACAATAAAGTTTAATTTTGCATTGACTGTCTAGTCTTAGAGGAGAGCAGACATCTGTCCTCAAGTGTGACAATGAAGAGTAAAGTCAAGTAATTTTACAGCTGACTTCTTGGCAGTTTGACAATGAGTTTAATATTTTGATGATTGGATTTAACTGGGAAACAAAATTCTGCTGCTTTCAGAATATCTGGAGGAGAATTTAACCCTCAAAGGGGAAAGAGGAATATTGAATTCACATAACAGAAGCAGTACCCTGAAGCGAAGTGTAAAAAATAAACACGCGGCTCTCTAGAGTGGTACGGCCCACAGGAAAGAAAACTACAGTAGGTGTATGCAGACAACACATGGTCAGACACATAAGCAGGAACAAAGACAAAACACACACACACACACACACACACACACACACACACACACACACACACACACACACACACACACACACACCAGAGACAAAGGCCGACCTTGATCATAGTAAACCTGCAGGGCTCTACTTGCCTTTCAACCCCACAAACAATCATCAGGGGACGGTGTTTTCACGATTCCACCTGTCTCACTATATCCAGCTGACCGGGGGGCGTTCCAGACCAAGTTTGCAGTGAGAAGGTTTCCCTTACCTACAGCTCCATTTGGTTTTTGAATCGGCATTTTAATGTTATGCAAAAGAGGGTTTTAGTTTTTGTCAGTCTACTAATAATATTTTGTTTATAAAAAATAAATTGTTTTTGGGGGGAGGGGAAGAAGCTTCATGAATGATTTTATTTACCACCATCTAAGTGTAGCTGTGTGTTTGATTGCTGGATTATACTATGAAACATCATAAAATACGATGTTACGCAGGCCAGGAAAGAACCTACTAAATTTTTATGTGATTGTGAGTAAAGACGTGGATATCTTTATTTTTTTCCCCATATTCTCAAAATTTTATGGCAGTCTTTCTACACTCCAGTCATAATAAGAACAAGCAGTAAAGCTCAAGTTTACCTTGCCAATCTTCTTCTTCTTCTTTTCCTTTTGGCTTTTCCCTTCAGAGGTCGCCACAGTGAATCAGTTGCCTCCATCTAACCCTGTTTACTGCATCCTCTTCTCTCACACCAACTACCTTCATGTCCTTTTTCACTACATCCATAAACCTCCTCTTTGGTCTTCCTCTAGGCCTCCTGCCTGGCAGTTCAAAACTCAGCATCCTTCTACCAATATATTCACTATCTCTCCTCTGGACATGTCCAAACCATCTCAGTCTGGCCTCTCTGACTTTATCTCCAAAACCTCTAACATGTGCTGTCCCTATGATATACTCATTCCTGATCCTATCCATCCTGGTCACTCCCATAGAGAACCTCAGCATCTTCATCTCTGCTACCTCCAGCTCTGCCTCCTGTCTTTTCCTCAGTGACACTATCTCTAGACCAGACAACATTGCTGGTCTCACCAGTTTTGTACACCTTTCCTTTCATTTTAGCTGAAACTCTTCTGTCACACATCACACCTGACACTTTTCTCCAACCATTCCATCCTGCCTGCACACGCTTCTTCACTTCTTCTTTTCCACACTCTCCATTGCTCTGGACTGTTGACCATAAATACTTAAAATCCTCCACCATCTTGATCTCTTCTCCCTGTAACCTCACTCTTCCACTTGGGTCCCTCTCCTTCACATGTACTCTGTCTTACTCCGGCTAACCTTCATTCCTCTCCTTTCCAGGACAAACCTCCACGTCTCTAGCTTCTCCTCCACCTGTTCCTTTCTCTCATTGCAGATCACAATGTCATCTGCAAACATCATAGTCCATGGAGATTCCTGTCTAACCTCGTCTGTCAGCCTGTCCATCACCATAGCGAACAAGAAGGGGCTCAGAGCTGATCCCTGATGCAGTCCCACCTCCACCTTGAACTCCTCTGTCACACCTACAGCACACCTCACCACTGTCTTACAGTCCTCATACATGTCCCACACTGCTCAAACATACTTCTCTGCCACTCCAGACTTTTTCATAAAATACCACAGTTCCTCTCTGGGCACCCTGTCATAAGCTTTCTCCAGATCTACAAAAACACAATGCAGCTCCCTCTGGCCTTCTCTGTACTTCTCTATCAACATCCTCAAAGCAAATATTGCATCTGTAGTACTCTTTTTTGGCATGAAACCATACTGCTGCTCACAAATGCTCACTTCTGCCCTTAGTCTAGCTTCAACTACTCTTTCCCATAGCTTCATTGTATGGCTCATCAGCTTTATTCCTCTGTAGTTGTCCCAACTCTGCACATCTCCCTTGTTTTTAAAAATGGGCACCAGCACACTTCTCCATTCCTAAGGCATCTTCTCACTAAGATCTTGTTGAACAACCTGGTCAGAAACTCTACTGCCACCTCTCCTAGGCACTTCCAAACCTCTATAGGTATATCATCAGGACCGACTGCCTTTCCACTCTTCATCCTCTTCAACACCCTCCTCACTTCGTTCTGACTAATCTTTGCTACTTCCTGGTCCATAACAGTCACCTCTTCTGGTCTTTGTTCTCTCTCATTTTCCACGTTCATCAACTCTTCAAAGTACTCTTTCTATCTTCCCATCACACTACTGGCACCTGTCAGTAGACTTCCATCCCTATCTTTAATCACACTATGATGACCACTATGACCACACTATGACCTTTTCCTGTCATAATTCCAACATTCAGCGTCCCTACCCTCAGTCCTATTCTCTTGGCGTTCCTCTTCTCTCTCTTTCTACGAACACACTTTCCAATTTCCACCGGCGCCCTGTAGGTCAACAGCGCCGATGGCGGTCGTTGTTAACCCGGGCCTCGACTGATCCGGTATGGAAGTCATAGGTTTGATTCGCACGTTTAATTTGGCAAAAGTTTTACGCCGGATGCCCTTCTTGATGCAATCCTCTGTATTTATCCAGGCTTGGGACCGACACAATAAGACACTGGCTTGTGTCCTCTTGCGGCTACATTAATAATAATAGCAATAACAAAAACAACAATAATAATTTCAATGCTGCCTTCGGGGTGAGTTAAAAAAAGAGAAAAACAATCTTCCATACCTTTAGGATAGTTAGAAGGAATGCAGAATAATTTTTGCACTATGCAAATATTTAAAAAGCAACTTCCAAAAATGCAAGCAGCAGATTTTGATGGTGCTGCAGTTGCAAACAATGTCTACTTTTTCTCCCTGCAGTGCACTTGTCTTTAAACAAACTAAGATCGCTTTCATACCTGTGGAGCGAAGGATTAGGGTAGATGTAGAGATCAGATAGAAGATTAAAGGAGGAGGGGAGAAGGCAGTGAAGAACTGCTGGTGGTGGTGGGAATCAGCCAGACTGCCCTTGTTATTCCAAACATGCAGTGTGTGGGAGAAGAAAAGGGATGAATGGTGACTACTCTACTGCTGGCAGTGTCTTGGCTGGGGCGTGAGAGGCTGTGGCCTGACTGAGTGGCGGGATGGGAGAGAAAAGGGTAAGACAAGGAAGAGGGAGTGCTTGCCCTGAAGCTATCAGCTCAGGAGAAGTTTATAGGGGAGGGGGATGAACATGAGAGAGACAGAGGAGGCAGAACAGACACTGGCCGTCCACTTGGGTTGGAGAGGAAAGAAGGGAATATCGTGGCGGCTGATTGTAGTGTGAGAAGGCTGCAGCAGCGCTGACTGTAGTGGCAGGACACTGGTAAGGTAAGGGGGCATGTTTAATAAAAAGATTAGAGTGTTAACAGCAGTCACAGGCCCTATTTGGAAAGAAATGATGGGGAAAATATGCAAGGAGTCTGCAAAGTTGGAGTCCTCATTATCTTAGTCTAGAGGGAATGACACTCTAACATCTTGTGATCCGCTGATGGATAAAACATTATTTCTTCTCTGGGTTGTTTTGTTTGTGCGTGACTGTGTGCATCTGCTGCAAACCCCTCATGAGATGAGGAAGACAAACACAGACAGATATCCTCTCTGTGCCATACCCCAGCTACTAAAGAATGAGCATCCTTGTGAGAAAGCAGTCTCCACTTTGCTGCCTTCTAATCGTCCCCCAGGCCACTCTGCTGCTGTGCTTCTGTTCTGCATTAATTCTTTAACAAGCTGCCTATGCTGCTCATTGCAGACATTACTTCAGAGCAGCTAATCTAGGTTTGATTGGGATCAGGGTGAGATGCTTACGTGCTGCCTGTGACCATCGCTCAGTAGGACAATATGACTGTTGGGCTGCAACTCATGTTGTCATATGTCTAAAGATTTAGTCCAAAATTAAGTGAATCTGTGAGACTCAACAAATTATCACATCTGAGCTCATAGTATTTCCAATATTAACTTTAAAACGTAAGCGGTACTTCACTTCAGTCACTATAGTAAAAAAAATAAATAAATAAAATAAAGGTTTATCTTTCTAATATACTGACACTATTAAGATTTCAAGACATGTGAAAGTGTTCTTATATGGATGGTATGGTTATGTTATTATTACTGACACATTGGTGTGTTTTAGCATCACAGTCAGTTGAGTTAAAGCTAATTTTTATTTTTCTTTAGATTTGGGACAAGTAGGTTAATTATGGTAGTTGTTGTTGTTAGGGTTAGGGTTGTTGTTGTTGTTGTGTTGTTGTTGTTGTTGTTGTCGCTGTACTTGTTGTTGTTGTTGGCAACGCAAGAACACCTGTGTAGCCAGCCAGCTGCTTTTTGACTGGTCAAATTTCATTCATCGTTTATTTTGTTTTTGCATGTTTGTTGTTCTTTTACTGTGGACAAATAGCCAGTAATCTTAGTTCAATCTATTAGTGAACTTCATAGTATACCAGCATAAGTGACATCAAGGGATCCCTATCACTAGTGGCCCCTAGAAACTATTTCCTCTTCTCATGTGAAACAAAAAGGAACAGGGAGAGACAATGGGAGCAGCATGGTCGGAAGATGTCTATGGTTCCCGTCCACATCCCAAGAACAATGCTGAATACAGGATCGCCTGATGTCATCCGGGAACAGCGCTACTGATCTGAGGAGAATGAATCCTCTCCCTCAGTTGTTGTTGTGAACCAATGTGCTTCAAAAGCATCTCTAATTCTGGATGCATAAACAGATCTGACTCACGAAAGATTTATCAAACGAAGCCTTTATCATTAGCAAGAAGCCTATAGTTACAGAACAAAGTCCACTTGACGTCCACTTCCTGTGGCTAGTTCAACTCACGTTAGTCCAGGTCCTGCCAGAGGAAGAGCCCGGTGGATTCTTATGGTGGAGAACTAAAGAAAGGAAATATGTTGAATCAAACATAACCACATCTCTGTGGCTACATGAAGCAAAACAGAGGCTGCATCTGTAAACAACAGGACTACTGTAATCACTTCTCAATGACAGCGATGAATCTTTTTAGCTTTATACCAATGTCCTGTCTGTGGTTTGGCAGTTCAGAAGTGATGACTTTACTACTGCTTTTACTTTTGACACATTAACTGGATCTGATGGAACATTAATGATGTCAAAACCATTTCCACTGCATCTGAAAACCGTTCAACAGTATTTGAAACTGTTATCACATCTGCATAAATGGGACAGCCCACCCTGTGACTGTCTGCCTGCCTGCCTGTCTGCCTTTGTTTGTTTGTTTGTTTGTTTGTTTGATTGTTTGTTTGTTTGTTTGCAGAATGAGGAATGGGTGGGAACCCAGTGAATTAACTTAACTGGTTTTAATTTAACAGCATTAAGCATTCTTACTTGTGAACGTTAATCAACTCAGACTGTCAGCCTAATTTGTCCTCTTCAGGTACGAACTAATCGGAGACCTGTCTAACTGTACTTTCTTAACCCACCCTAAACAAAAGTAAGCTTGTCATTTTAATGTCAGCTGTGTTTTAACTATAATAAACTGATGGTAAAAATATTTTTTGTTGATGGAGAAGAAAGATAATGTCAGTCTCTAATGATTTTGTGAATTGAATCTATACACGTTTTAGGGAGAATACTGCATCTGTAGCTAAAAATTAAATCAATGTTTTAAGAATATTGGTCACATGGGCTTTTCTTGTAAAACAGGTTAAACATTCACATTTGATTACTTGCAGAAGTTAAAATAATCTCTTATGATATTTTGTCAAACGTTAGGATGTGTTTATTTTCCTCAGATGTCATGGCGGCCAAGCTACCGAGGGTCCAAGTTTCGAAATGTCTATGGAAAAGTGGCCAACCGGGAGCACTGCTTCGATGGAGTCCCCATCACCAAGAATGTCCATGACAACCACTTCTGTGCCGTCAACTCCAAGTTCTTGGCGGTCGTCACTGAGAGTGCCGGCGGAGGCTCGTTCATTGTTTTACCTGTTTCCCAGGTAACAAGCACTGCTGCATTAAAAATGCGCTATTTGTCGTCATTCCAGACATGTACAACAACATATCTGAGGGTGTCCCTCTATTTTACTCTATATACCAGTAGAGTTGTCATGTTTTAAGTTTCAAGCTTATCAAACATTATGTTGGCTCTGGTAAATCCGACATTATGTTAAGAAAACAATCATAAATCAAGTGTCCTAAATGGTTAATTTATTAGGGGTTTAGTTTAGATTACTATGGTAGTAATCTAAACTACTACCATAGTAGTAGTTTAGATTAGTAGGGCAAAGTAGCTTTATTTGAAAAAATATAAAGCCAAGGCTTTGACAGGGTAGGATCACAATAGGATCACATAAATGTTCACTGGTGTTGCCCTTAGATCAGACAATAAGGCACCGTCACAGAAGAAAATGCGTTTATCATTACAAGAACCATCATAGGGAATGGCAGCGAGTTTCTTCATATTGATAATGTTTTTCTGAAACTAAATTCTGCCTCACTGCTGATTCTGAATTATTGATTATGTAATAATTATAACAATTTGTATATTTTGAAAATGTCTCAAAATTACTATTTAATCATTATGCCTACAGAAAACAGATCATTAAGGACTTTTAAGGAAAAAGTAATTTTTCACAGAAATGCATTTGATTAAACATTTTACTGAAACCCTTATTGTATAGAGCAAGATGGATTCAGGAAAACACGTCTAATGAAGGTATTAAGAAAAGTGCACAAATATGTGTGTTATATTTTATGAGCTTATAGTGCAGTCTTCCTCTGACTCCACTTTGTATGTGTGATAAATGGAAGGGAGAGAAACCCTTGAGTGCTTTGCCTCTTTAAGAGCGACCCAGCCAAGATACTTGAACAGCTCTTCTCCTCCAAGCCAGGTCGAGTCAGGCTGCTTTCAGGCAGGACCAGCGTTCAGAGTGGTCGTCCTGTCTGGAGCAGGGAGACCTCACAGACCTTAATGGAGCTGTACAGAATCTGACTACATGAATTTACTGTGCATTCACAGTGATTTCTGAAGTGTTCTGGTGTTTTAATATCATACGGTAACATATGGCAAGGTGCTCTACTGTCTGTGAGAAATAACGTGACTAAAGTACATGTTCTTGAAATATGTGATAAATTTGCCAGTCGATCAAGAATGTGAATTTCAGCTGATACCTCAGCTTTGTTTTGGTGATTTCTTATTCAAACACACAACTGCTCCAGCATTGGCTGTCATAAAGCAATTATCATGTTAACTGTGTTTGTCAGAGTTTGGGATAACACCGCACTAGCATGGCTCCAGCAGTGTTTCTAACTTTGATGGGCTTTACATTTTTAGCTGAAGTTAGCATGGCTAAGTGGAGTTCAGTGAGTCAGGAGTTGATTTCCAATTTGTTGGTACATGCTGGAACTCAAAGCGTTGCTGTGCTTGCAGGACTGTTTGAAATCTTGGATTATTTTGCTGCAACAACGCTGATATTGACAATCATTGTGATTACTCTCTGCATAATGAGCACTAAACAGGGCATCTGCTCCACCAGTACACTCTGCGCTGCTGGGATCATATTGTGAGCGTTAGCAAACTCTTTTAATGATGACAGCTTTAATTTGCATAAACGTATTTGTTACGGTACAAAGCAAATTCATGTATCATAAGGTTACAGAAAGCAGAACCTGAACTGAATTGATGATTGGAGATAAATCTTGATTACAAGCGGACATGGAAACAGTCAGAATCATTGCTCTTTAGCAGTCTGTGGATGTCTGTGAGATAACTCAGGAGGCAGAACGTTGGAAAAAAAAAAAAAAAAGTAACATTGTGACGCCTCCCAGTTTCCTCCTCTAAATAGAGGACACCCTCAGACGTGTGAGGGTAAGATCTCCTCCTGCTCCACAAACAATATCGATGATTTCCTGCTGAGTCGATCCTATCAAGCTAAAGATGTATTTTAACTACTGGCTGAATAAGGATGTCACTATAATCTGAAAATTGTGACCATGAAATCATCATATTATTGCAATGCTATCATAAGGAACAGGTCTGTTGAGTCAAACAGATCCAGACCACTAAACAGCGCTCTGATGCTACTCTGACATGTGATAAACCTCAGCTACAGAATTTCAATTTGGCCTCATGAGCCTGACTCAGCATGTTGTTTGTAGGTTAACTAGTGACTGGAAGGATTGCATGTTGTGGCCCAGAATATTTATTACCCTCCTCTGTAAAGCTCTGTGAATTTTTGACTCAGCAAGAGACCACACTAATGGAAAGCTGCGACCTTGCTAGTTGCAGTTATTATGGGATGAACTGCAGTAATACTGGCTTCACAGACCAGCAGTTCTGACCCTTGTTAATTAGGATTTATTGAGAATCAAGATCAATAAGAGTCAGTTGTGATTATGTTATGGTGTCTCTGGAAGTGTGGGTATCTGGTCGCTCACTTCTGAACTGCAGGCCTGTGGAGTAGACATACTGCAGCTGTAAGAGCAAAATGTTTAAAATCAAAGCTCTAAAGGCAACACTCATAATTTCTTTATAATGCACGATGGACCTCCTGGACCCTGTGGTTCCCAGCAGACATTATTTCCTGGCAGGTAATTAGTCCAAGTAGGAAGTCCCTTAGATCCCATCTTATTAATGTTTTGAGGCCATGTTAAAAACCTCATCATCACTGGAACTTTTATTGGCAAAGAAGAATCTGCATCGGAAGTTGAAATATTTCCATTATTCAGTGAATGAGAATCAGAGAGAATTATTTCTTGAATGAAACAAACATGTGTGATGCGTCTGGTTTATGTGGTTGATTCTTCCTCTCACACTGATTTTACATTTTTGACGTCTCACATCAGTCAGTGTCAAGTTAATGTCAGCCTTTTGCTTCTGTTGGCTCACAACTGCTATCTTACACACACACACACACACACACACACACACACACACACACACACACACACACACACACACACACACACACACACACACACACACACACACACTTCCTACAATGAGGTATGGGGCAGTTTTAAATGATTGAACTGATGTGAAAATATACATGTATTTTTAAAGAGTACAATGAAAGAATAAAAACATATTATTCAGAGTATATTATTATGACATTATTATTATTGTGACAGTTTGACGATGCGTCCTCAGAGACTCTTCAGGGTTCACTGAGGTTGTTGCCTGTTAACACACAGGATTTCAAGTCTCTGAGGAAATAAAAAGAGGTCAGTGGATTGAAGTGGCATCAAACATTCATGACATCATGACCGACATCAAGAGGCTCCTGTTGTTATGAGCCACTGCCCCTCTGTGGATTCTTTGGGTTATTGCACAAGTATTGTTGCCTCAGATTCCCTGTGCAATAAATTGGTCCAGTCCATTTTGTTTGGATAAAATCCCCTCATGGCAGTGTTGTGATTACATTATATTATTTTACTTTCCTAACAATAAAAGCTACATATTGTTTTTCTCAGTAATGTTCTTTATGGAGGAATTTTTCACTGAGTATCAGTGTTACTTTCCCTCATCGTTTTCACTACTCATAATTACACCACAGACAAATATGAAATAACTGACCTGTGCTCACGTTGCAGTCCGGCCGCCTGGACTCCCACTTCCCAAAGGTGTGCGGACATCAAGGTAACGTTCTGGACATCAAGTGGAACCCCTTCTTTGAAAACATCATAGCATCTTGCTCAGAGGACACCTCGGTGAGTGACCCATATTTGTTATTGTGTATCTGAAATGAATGTTTATTGTTGTATTATTGCTGGATTATTGGATAACTTGGGTGATGGAATGTGAAGGTGAACCGTGAGACTCTACCCGTGAGACCTTACGCTCGTCAGATGCAGGCAGATGGAGGGAGATTATTGATTGAGAGGGTTCCTACAGGACTGAGGGTGAAAAGAGGAAGTAACACACATGGAATGTTTGAGAAAAGCACAAATCTCCCAGTCATTTATTAACCAATCAAATGACATCAAGCACAATATCAAATCTCCATTTCTCTTACTGTTTATCTCAGCTTTTAAAGGTATAAACTAAAACCTTGTGTTTTCACCTGTTATGTTACATCACTCTACTCTGGTAGAAATGCATCCTGTATGGTACTTTCCCTTGTTGAGAGATAATCTCTTCTGGCCATAGCTGTAATCCAGTCTAATCCTGATGAACTGGACTACATTGATACATGTTCTATTTTTGATCAGAGAGATCTCAGTCTGTGCCCTGATAGTAGTTTGTAGCTCACATTGAAGCGTCGTGAAATATATTTTTAATAAAATACATATAAGTGTGGTTTGTGATGATATTCACTTCTACTGTGTGTGTGTGTGTGTGTGTGTGTGTGTGTGTGTGTGTGCGTGCGTGCTTGCATGTGTGTGTTTCTGTATGTGTGAATGAGGCAGGTGCGAATATGGGAGATCCCAGAGGGGGGGTTAAGGCTTAACATGACGGAGGCGGTGCTGGAGCTGTACGGCCACAGCAGACGGGTGGGGCTGATAGAGTGGCATCCTACCAGCAGCGGCATCCTCCTGAGTGCCGGCTACGACTACAAGGTACTGCATCAGTACTTCCAGAAGCAACAAGGTTATATCATAGAGGTTTCAGGTGACAGCACTGTGATTACTAAATAAATGACATGAAATACTCAAACATATTGTGATATGTTGATAATTTGTATTATTTGGCCCATTTCAGTTTGTGTGACACTAATTAAATAGCTTTTTACAGAAAATAATCACTTCTGTTCAGATTTTAAAAAATTAATTATCAAGCAAAACTAACAATATGTTGGCAGCTGGTTCATTGTCCAAAACCTGCAATGGAGTCGTACTCATGAGACAGAGTTAGGTTAGGAGTACTGAATTACAGAGTTTTGGGATACAAAAAAACTAACAGGTAAACAAGTCATGAAAGGTTAATCCTAAACTTTTAGGCCAAGTAACACAGGCTGGGTCAATATAACAGGCTATGGGAAAACAAAGGTATAAAGACAGTCTTACTGACATAGAGTAATTGGCACGTATGGCTGAGAGCAAGTGTCAACCCTCTGAGCTCTGGACTGGGGTCCCACTGACTGCAGGGCAGTGATGTGTTCACTGTCATTGGGTCAAATGAGAGCACAGTAGACGGCAAGGCAAGGCTAAGAAGCTGTTGATGTACAGACCGAAACACTACAGTAATGAAGTAAACTCTGATTAACGCTCTGGTCTTTACTTCTACAGATGTCTGTGTCATTGTGCATGCCAGTGTTTTATTTAGGCTGATTTGGTTCAAGTAGTTCTATCCTAGTCTTTGATTTACTGATTTTAGTCTGCAGTGAGAAAGTCGCTCGTGTCGTGGTCTTCAATCATATTCACATCGGTGGAAACTACCGTCTGATGTGTTAGTAGTACAACTTCCTGGCTATTTCAGATCTTGATCTGGAACCTGGAGATCGGGGAGCCGGTGAAAATGATCGACTGCCACACAGACGTCATCCTCAGCATGTCTTTTAACACCGATGGCAGCCTGCTGGCCACCAGCTGCAAAGACAGGAAGCTGCGTGTGATCGAGCCTCGCTCCGGAGTCGTCCTTCAGGTGAGGGAGGCAGTGATGCTAAAGAATGTGTTTCAATATGATGGTGTGCAGCATATCTGTCAGAAGACCGTGGCTGGCCTGTACAGAACAAGGACCTCTAATCCATTAAACGTTTATAAACTGGTACGCAGACAGCGGCTCATGAACATCAGTGGAAAACCTTCCTATAGTTAATATAGCAGTGTGTCATTGCTCATGGTCTTAATGTTATAAAATTATATAAAGTATTGATTTGACATTTCGTCTCTCTGGATCTTTAGCTGTCCTTGAGTTGACAATTTTTAAAAACAAATTTTTGATAAACTTAATTTATATTTAGAGAATGTAGATTACTTTTAAACATATTTACTGCAAAACAGTGGGAATCTGTCAAACCATTTTTCAGCCCCTTCAGGCTTGAATTTAATGATCTCTTCATTGGACTGCCATGAAATAGTTTCTACTTATTTTTTGTATATTTTTTTTTAAATTGTACATACTATATTGATCCCCGACAGGATATTAGCTGCAGAAGATGAATACAATCTTCCTTTATGTTCTGATACACCAACGCGCTCCCCTCCTCATTGTCCTCTGGTGAAAACATAGAGCTCAACTTTTCTCTGTAGCGTCACAACAAAGAGAGAAGCTTCATTCTGTCTTTGCATCCACCAGCAAGCCAGTTGTAAGAACCACCGAGTAAACCGAGTCGTGTTCCTGGGCAACATGAAGCGGCTGCTCACCACAGGGGTTTCCCGCTGGAACACCCGGCAGATCGCTCTCTGGGACCAGGTCAGACCTTAATGGCTCAAGCCTGCAATGCCAGAGTGGCTGGAGCAATTGTGTGTTTAATTCTTTGTGTGTGTGTGTGTGTGTGTGTGTGTGTGTGTGTGTGTGTGTGTGTGTGTGTGTGTGTGTGTGTGTGTGTGTGTGTGTGTGTGTGTGTGTGTGTGTGTGTGTGTGTGTGTGTGTGTCTCCCGTCTCCCTCCAGGAGGATTTGTCCTTGCCAATTGTGGAGGAGGACATAGACGGCCTCTCAGGACTGTTGTTTCCCTTCTATGACGCAGACACACACATGTTGTACCTGGCAGGAAAGGTCAGCGCCGATCCGCGTCACATCACCACATTATTACGACCGTTGTATAATTCTCAGTTCGGTCTTCAGTCATCTTGGGTTTCTTCTATGAAGTCAATGCACAAAAATACAGAATAAAAAGTTTCCTGTTCACTGGTGGTGACAGGTTAGCAGTAAAAAAAACAGCAATCCCTCAAAGTCTTGAATGACATAGAGACAAAACATACTGTATTGATTACTCGACCTGGTTAATAAATAGTAAATAACTTGAATGGCACTCAGTAGACTTCACGCATATGCCAAGACCCAACAGTTAACCAGGTCCAATTCAACATCATGATCCTGGCATTATTAAAATATAGAAAATTGGTGGATCCAAATTTTTAATTGGATCTGCATCAAAATCACCCACACTGAATCCACTGAATCTGCTTTTTTAACTCATTAAAAATGTTTGTCTTACAGTGTTGAAAAAAGTCAATAAAAAACTGTAATTTAATTGAGGTTTGGAAGTGTCTAGGAGAGGTGGCAGTAGAGTTTCTGACTGGGTTGTTCAACAGGATCTTAGATAGTGAGAAGATGCCTGAGGAGTGGAGGAGAAGTGTGCTGGTGCCCATTTTTAAGAACAAGGGAGATGTGCAGAGTTGTGGCAACTACAGAGGAATAAAGCTGATGAGCCATACAATGAAGTTATGGGAAAGAGTAGTGGAAGCTAGACTAAGGGCAGAAGTGAGCATTTGTGAGCAGCAGTATGGTTTCATGCCAAAAAAGAGTACTACAGATGCAGTATTTGCTTTGAGGATGTTGATAGAGAAGTACAGAGAAGGCCAGAGGGAGCTGCATTGTGTTTTTGTAGATCTGGAGAAAGCTTATGACAGGGTGCCCAGAGGGGAACTGTGGTATTGTATGAGGAAGTCTGGAGTGGCAGAGAAGTATGTTAGAGCGGTGCAGGACATGTATGAAGACTGTAAGACAGTGGTGAGGTGTGCTGTAGGTGTGACAGAGGAGTTCAAGGTGGAGGTGGGACTGCATCAGGGATCAGCTCTGAGCCCCTTCTTGTTCGCTATGGTGATGGACAGGCTGACAGACGAGGTTAGACAGGAATCTCCATGGACTATGATGTTTGCAGATGACATTGTGATCTGCAGTGAGAGTAGGGACGAGGTGGAGGAGAAGCTAGAGAGGTGGAGGTTTGTCCTGGAAAGGAGAGGAATGAAGGTTAGCCGCAGTAAGACAGAGTACATGTGTGTGAATGAGAGGGACCCAAGTGGAAGAGTGAGGTTACAGGGAGAAGAGATCAAGAAGGTGGAGGATTTTAAGTACTTGGGGTCAACAGTCCAGAGCAATGGAGAGTGGGGAAAAGAGGTGAAGAAGCGTGTCCAGGCAGGATGGAATGGGTGGAGAAAAGTGTCAGGTGTGATGTGTGATAGAAGAGTTTCAGCTAAAATGAAAGGAAAGGTGTACAAAACTGTGGTGAGACCAGCGATGTTGTTTGGTCTAGAGACAGTGTCACTGAGGAAAAGACAGGAGGCAGAGCTGGAGGTAGCAGAGATGAAGATGCTGAGGTTCTCTCTGGGAGTGACCAGGAAGGATAGGATCAGGAATGAGTACATCAGAGGGACAGCACATGTTAGAGGTTTTGGAGATAAAGTCAGAGAGGCCAGACTGAGATGGTTTGGACATGTCCAGAGGAGAGATAGTGAATATATTGGTAGAAGGATGCTGAGTTTTGAATTGCCAGGCAGGAGGCCTAGAGGAAGACCAAAGAGGAGGTTTATGGATGTAGTGAAAGAGGACATGAAGGTAGTTGGTGTGAGAGAAGAGGATGCAAAGGACAGGGTTAGATGGAGGCGGTTGATTCGCTGTGGCGACCCCTGAAGGGAAAAGCCAAAAGGAAAAGAAGAAGAAATTAAATTTAAAAAGTCAATCCTGCTGATTAACCAACCAACCAAACAATTTGAATTAAAAGTGGTAATATGTGGTAAAAGAGAATAATCTGAGTTTCACTTTATAATGTTTACTTTTATGTCGTATACTTGGCAGCAAGCTCCTGTTTGAGTAGTCAGTCTGTCAGATAAACAGTCACTGAAATGCTGCGCGAAATTATTATTTGTACTCTGTCAATAAATGGAGCGACTTTCAATCATTCATACTATCAAAGCTGTCAAAATAAAATGTAAAGTATTGTCCATTATGTTGCCTCCTGACAGGGAGATGGAAACATTCGTTACTTTGAAATTACCACGGAGAAGCCATACTTACAATACCTGATGGAGTTCCGGTCCCCTGCTCCACAGAAGGGACTCGGTAAGCTGACCACTGATTCTGATTCTATATGCTGTCATGTAGCAGCACCCAATAATCTGTGATGTCTGTGAATCCAGTTTTTCACAGCAGTTATGTCAGCACACGCCTCTGGTCTGTCCACAGGTGTGATGCCAAAGCATGGTCTGGATGTGGCAGCCTGCGAGGTGTACCGCTTCTACAAGCTGATCACCCTCAAGGGTTACATTGAGCCTGTTTCAATGATTGTGCCGAGAAGGGTGAGTCAAAGAAAGAATCTCATCGCTGAAATCCTGTTACCCTCAGACGTTTAGATAATCAACTAGCTAATCAATAAAAATAGTGTTTCCTGGTTTCCAGTCAGACACGTACCAGGAGGACATCTACCCCATGACAGCAGGAACAGAACCGGCGCTGTCTGCCAGTGAATGGCTGAGTGGCATTAACAGAGGTAAGCAACACATTTAACAAATCACCTTCAGTCACTGTCTTTACTTCATTTTGTTCCTTGTTACTAACTCTCACACTTTTCCCTGAACACATGGTAGAAACTCCCACGGTTAATTCCTTTCAGTCCATAAGACACAACTTGAGCTTGAGCTGGTTTCCACTGTTTTTTCTTTCTTTTTTTAAACTACAGAATATTTCATTTGTTTGAATATTAAATACAGGAAACAGGGTGAGTAGGAGGTAGGAAGTGTGTTTTCATATTATCAAAACTTGTATCATAACAGTACCTCATATTAAAGGCCTACAAACAGCCTGAAATGTTTGCATTTCAACAAAAGTCCTACCACACTATACAAACACTTCATTCTGTAATGCAAATCAGTGTGTAGGAGACTTTATTCAATGCAGAGATCTCTTATCGTCTTGGTTTTCATATACATATTAGTTTTTTTTTCTCCATTTTGGAAAACAGACCCAGTCTTGATGTCCCTGAAGGACGGTTACCATCGGCCAAACCAGTTAGTGTTCAAAGCCCCGGTGAAGGAAAAGAAGAGTGTGGTGGTGAATGGAATTGACCTGCTAGAGAATGTTCCACCCAGGACAGAGAATGAGGTATGTGGAGAGCCAATGGTGAGATCTGTCCACACAACTGATCCTGAAATACAGAAGAAGACTTTTACAAACTCACTAAACCAGCATTAATAGCTTTAGAGATAATTAAACATCAAATAGAGATGAGTAGATGAATGATGAAGATGCGCAGGAGGATCCGACTGTGCATTACAAATGGATTAATCAAGTTTCATCAAGTTTCAAGTAAAATATTATTAAATTATACTACGTGTCCAGGAGAGCAGGCACGTAATGTATTATGACTTAAAGCCTTATAAATATATTATTGTAATTTAAGGTACATTTTTATGTGATATGCAAGGAAAAAAGGCACTGGAGATGTAATATATTAATTATTCTGTAAAATAATAAAACTTAAATGTATTATTATTATGATTATTATTATTATTATTGGCACAATGTTTAAAGCAACGTTTGGTTTTGCAATTTAAAAACAATTTCAGTAATAAACTGATAAAACTGAGAAACAACCACTGAATGATTACAGAAAAATTCTATGTAAAACTTTTTTTATATGTAAGTACATTATCTACCTCAAAGTCTCTTAAATTATTGGTTGTACTGAGTTTTTGATTTCATATCTTAAAAGTTTAAAAAGGGTCAAAATACATAACAACTCCATAATAAATCCATTCATATTGATTTTACATGGTAGAAACTTATTTGTTCCGTTCCTTCATGTAGCTCCTGCGGATGTTCTTCCGGCAGCAGGATGAACTGCGCCGTTTGAAAGAGGAGCTGACCTCCAAGGATGTGCGAATACGCCAGCTGGAGCTGGAGCTCAACAACCTGAAGAACGTTAGCCCCAACAATGTCTGACCTCTCAAGCTCTTGCACTGGCAAGGCCGCGTCTTTGTCCCCAATTCTGACATTCAGCAACAACCCCTCTGATTCCTGGGCCCTCCCTCCACTTGGATATGTGATATTCATAACTTTATTGAGCCATCCTACATAATGCACACAATAATATGATAACTGATGGATGATGTCTTAATGGTGCAATTACTGCAGTAGTGTAATAATGATAAGTACGATCAGTAATGAAGGCAAAACAGTGTTGATTTATTACCACCTTAACATGAAATCAATAGCATTTGTGGCCTGATTGACTGAGGACTTATCTGTTTGTTCAGTTCACTCATTTGAATCCAGCACACTGCCGTGTGTCACCATGCCTACCCTCATCATTCATGTGTTAATATGTTGATCACCACGCACACACACACTCATCCCTCTCTAATGACTTAACCATTATCTGCTTCTCATTTTTTGCTGAGGCAGAACTGGAGGATAAAAATACTTTCACTGGTTCCTACTTTTCTTCCCCAAGGCCTTAGACCGTGCTGCAGACACACATGCAGGGAGCTGCAGC
Source organism: Antennarius maculatus (assembly GCA_013358685.1). Lineage (NCBI taxonomy): Eukaryota > Metazoa > Chordata > Actinopteri > Lophiiformes > Antennariidae > Antennarius > Antennarius maculatus. The sequence continues at coordinate 21,627,700 of CM023606.1, forward strand.
ATCCTCTCAAAATGGCTGATCAAAGCAGTTTTGTGAATGACAGACCGGACCAGATTTTGCAGGCATGGATCATGTTTTTCCAGATGCTTTCATCTAATTTCTTGTCTTACTTATGAATATTGTTGGCTTTATTTATCTCATGATACTGACATAAGAGACAAGTGCAGTATTTCTTCCTAAAGGAAGTCATAAGGTCTCTAAGCGTTTTCATTCTTCCTTTAAGTTGGAAAGCGGTGGAGTGGACGTGGATCAAAGTGGGTGAAAGACGTGCTTAACTCATCAATTATAATCTCAATTGAAGCTTTGCGGGCTTTTATTGGTTTTAGGACTAAATATGAAAGTGTGTGTGAGGGGGAGGGGAGGGGCTGTACATTACATTTACTGTATTTCTATTTATTTGTCACCGTTTTTTAGCTAACATGTTTGTTAATCCAATTGTTTTCTTATGACTTGCTACAGGACTTTGATGGATTTTGTTGAGTGTTTCTTTTTGCAATAGTATGAAATAGAGAAATGTACATGAAGCTGTAGCTTGAATGGTATGAGTTCATTGTCTCCAACAAAACAACTCAGATAAATCATAAAAATATATTGTCTCAAACTCCTAACAGTGGAAAAACTGTGATATAGCCATCCTATCATAAACCACATGACTGTTATACGCATTTATATTTATCTATAAATCTGTCATATGCTTCTCTTTCTACTTTTAAATATTCATCAGACTTGAGTTAAACTGCAGTTAAAATGCCTGTTTTATCATCAAGCTTTTTTCTTTTCATTGCAGTCTGAAATTGAAGAAACATGGCCACTGAGATATGTCTGATTCTGCCAAATATATCGTGTTTTTATACAAGGCTGTCATACAGAGCCTCATCATCTGCTGATTCTGTTCACAATAATCTGAGAAAATGAAAGGAAAACAGAAGTACAGCTGTAGCAAAATTGGAATGTAAAGTACTGTATATCTAAATATAAAGTAAAACTAAAGAAAGCAAGGTAAGGACTGGAGGTCTTTGCTGATAGCATCGCAGTGGGATTAATAAAGGTCCGGGCCCCCTGTAGGTTCAGTGGAGAGGAGTAAAACAAAATCACACGACAGTTTTAAATAACTCCATACATTTGATTTTAATCCCCCACATTCAACATAAAATGCTGCTTTTTATTAGTTTAATTTAGTCTGTTACATGTTTAGTCAAACTAATTCACAAGAAACTTATCAGTCAGATCTTATTTAACACTGCCGACCTTCACAGGTTAGCTATAGCAGGAGAGGCCCCCGCTGACGGATGTTTTAGAATGTTGCTCTGTGGAGCCGTAACATAAAGGCGCTTGCTTTCAGATCACTCACTGGTCATTGGATGCTTTGCTTTCCTCTGTGTATCATAAAATCTTTGAAAACATGTGACCATCTGTGTGGACGCTGTAGGTCAGTTATGTTTTCAGAAGAAGTCAGAAGATTCTTCTTGACAGAACATCAGTCACCGGATTCAAAATTCAGAGAAAGTCTCTAGTAGGATCTGAAGGTGTTTTACATCATGCAAAGCAGGAATATTACTGAACCAGAGGTTCACCTTTGAGGAATGGTCTAAGACTCCTTGTGAACACTTGCGGCAGCAGCTGGTGATGAGCAAAAGAAGCATTTAAAGACTGCAGTCAGTAAAAGTAGCATTTTGCAATATTTGGAAAAAGTTTTTTCTAGCAAATTATCCAGGTTTGGATCTCTATCAAATCTGCTGTGCTGAGCTACTTACTGTTTCCTGAGACAGTGCTTTATAACTGAATTCCTTCATATTTAATTAGAAACAAGTAAAACTCACCTTAAATGTTCAACTGATGTTTTACATCTTCTTTAGTACAGATAAACTTGCATGCTGGATCATTTTCCATGTGGAGAAAACGATCAACACCAGATGCCAAAGGATTATATTTTGTGTATGAAGTACTTCACTCTTTGACTGGGTCAGGTTGTAGACGGACCACACCACAAGAAACATATATAAAAGGGATTTATTGAAGTGAATGGGAGGGAAAAAGCAACAATTTTGCTGATGACAGTGGATCTAATGAGTGAAAACTCACTGAGGCAGGCCAATTTGACCATCATGTATAACAGTGAAAACAAAGTCCAAATAACTGACCATTTTCCAGAGTTCACACTTCCAAAACAATGACTTTTGAATGCACATTAGTTGCTGTTGTAACCTCCAATTATATCACGCACTTCTCTACACTACCATCACAAATTCAAACATTGCCACCCGCGTGCCACAAAAAAGAACATGGAAAAGGCGATTATGAGTTCAGATGTTGACTATTTCTCTTCATGAAAGATTATGCATACAAAGCTATGTTCAAATTCATGTTCAGAAATTTCACACTGCATATTTTAGATAAAGCAGCATACATATTTAATATCTTATTACAAGTCATGGTTTCACTTCAGTTGACTGTCCAATGTCTGCCGTCATCAAAGAGAATACAAAAAAATAGATTTGGTCATTATTTACAAAAACACGTAATTTCCGAACTATCAAAGCTGAGGGTTGAAGGAGGAGGAGCAGCTTTGACAAGGGCAGACATTATATGCTGTAAATTTAAAAATATGCCCTGTGAGGGTCACACTGTGCATGTTCAGACAGGTTTCACACCGGGACAGCAGAGTATTGGCATACTGGTGACACTACAAATACATAACTTACATTAAAAAAAAAAAAGAAAATACAATGCAGAAATAAGACAAGGAGAAGACAGCCATACATGAAATCCAGTAGTTGACTTTAAAATGTATTAGACATGCACTCTTTTTTGTTTTTTTTTTTCTTTTTTTAGTTAGGGGTCTGAAAATACAGTCATCAGAAACCGGTTTTACACAAACGGTGAGAAAACAAAAACATTTCTTAAAAAGGCTGAATTTTACTGTTATTTGAAATTACAAAATTTGTGTCCACGAAGCAGTTAAAAGTGGACCGTAAATACTAGAATATGGGAGCATCAAAAGGTACATAAATTTGATTTGTTTCTCCAGACAATCCCGTCTACCTGACTGGCCAATAAGAAAAAAATAAAACAAAACAAAAACAATAACAAAAATAAAACACTCCTACTGCAATATGCAACTGGGGGAAAAAATACACAGGGTAGTTGGGGGGTGAATGGGGGGATACAGGTTTAAAACAGTTCACAACGTAGCTTCACGAGGAGTCTCAATCGTCTTCATCTTCCTCCCCTTCTTCATCCAGTTCCCTTTTTCTCTTCTGACCTCGCTCTTCTTCTGGAAACCAAGAGTAACACTTAGACACCATCACCTAGAGAATGAATGCTCCCTGTTCCCTTTATGTTTACTGTGTGTGACTCAAACCACACACAGATCTGACAAACTGCTGCAAATTCACCTTGTTTTGTGGTGGACAGTAAAGATTCCCATTCTGCGCTACGCACTAACTGTTAATGGTGTTTATGGTGGAAGGTTGACACTGGATAAATGTCAAAAATGAGAGAGCACAAAAACAGAAACTGGAACAAAACTAGTCACTCATCTAAGCTGGAAGTGAAGTTTGTTAAAGATTGTCTGTATTGTGTTTATCCATGATGCACAAAGCCGAGCCAGACAAATACGATGAGTAAAAAACTCCAAAAGCTACACAAATTCAACATGTCTCTTAGCGATGAGAATGTTCAAGCCATCTGGGACACCTTTATGTTGCACTATAAAATTAATATAACTTGTATTTGTGTATGTTGTTTGGAATTGCAAGTCAGCTTTTAAGTGTAAGTCTGCACCAGTTCACTCACCCTCCTCATCCTCATCATCCACCTCTCTGTCATTCAAGTCTTCCTCCTCTTCCTCCTTAAAAAAAGAAGAGTTGAGTCATCTCAGACATAATATTTTTAACAATGACTGCAAATCCAATTTATTCTCAACACACCTCTCCACTGAGATCCTCCTCTTCCTCTTCTTCATTCTCCTCTTCATCATCCTCACCCTCATCCTCCTCCTCATCTCCCGGGGCTGTATCTTCATCATACTCCTCCTCATCTACATCTGGGTGAAAGTAATCATTAATCAGCTTGTGTTCTTATTACCAGACTGAAGTTATTCGATAACAATTTCAAACTGTTTTTTTGTCCAGGATGTTTTTTTGTCTCAAATCTGAGTCACTTTCATACGTGGTGCAAGATTGGACACATTCTGTGGTCATGTGACATGAACGCAACCGCTGCATATGCTTAAGTATTGCCGTCATCAGGCGGCCCCGACAGCACAGAGGAAATGAAACAACATTGAGGTTATGACAACAGTGACGCAGAGAAAAATGTCATGCATGCATTTGGTACTAGTGGGATCATTTTTGTTTTAAACATCCTACAAAGACAACATTTTACATTACTGGCGATAAAGATGAGTCCCACAAAATGAATCAGTGTATACAGAGCAGTGGTTTGGAAGGACCGATGCGTTCACATTAGAGCAGGATACAGGTAACCTGGAAGTATGAATGTGAAGCACCAGGAAAACCAAAGTCAATCTGGGAAAACCAGCACACAGTGACGGTCCTGATGTGAATGCATCAAAATGTCCAAATACAAACCGTACAAGGTGACACTGGAAAGGACACCGCTCGCCACACATGTGCAAACAAAGCACTTTTGACTCAAACTCACCATCTTCATCTTCCTCTTCATCGTCCAAGCCCTCTGCACAAACCTCAGCATCTGAATCGGGGGCCTCTTTGTCGTCCTTGTCGTAGCCATCCAGGTACGTGAGCTGGGGTAGTAGCTTGAACACGTTGTCTCTGTATTCATTCAGGTTTGTCACTTCACAGTTAAACAGATCTAAGCTTTTCAGGGTAGCCAACTCTTTCTGTCAAAAGAAAAGTAAAGGTTGATGATCGTAAAGCCACCTCCTTTGTACAAAGTGTTTCTAAACTCAAGTGTTTGGGGTCTAACTTACCAATGGTTCTATTGTACTGAGGTCTTTGATCTTGTTACCACTAAGGTTGAGATGTGTGAGGTTGGGGCATTTCTCTGCCAAAACTTCCAATCCTCCTGAGATCCTGTTATCGCTGAGTTCAAGCTGAAAAGCAGTTAAATAATTTTATTTTTTATTTATTTATTTTAATTTTATATATTGTACTGATGCCCTAGGGAAAATTAAAAGCACACTCTAGTGTTAGTGACCCCTGCATATATACAGTATATATGTTGTGTACAGGCCCAGGTAACACACACACACACACACACACAACACACACACACGGAGGTAGAGTGGAGGGCAGCTTCTGCTTGGTGCACCCCAAATGAGCAACTTGTAAATTTGTAATCAAAGTGTGCACAATTTTATAGCCTTAAATCAATACTTGTTTAGAGTAAAACTTACTCACCTTTTTGAGTTTTTTTAGTTTTGGCAAGTGGGCAACTGTCGTCAGTCCAACATTGATTGTGCTTAGAAATTCCAGCTCCTCAAATTCATCTGTAAGACCTTCAATCTTGCCGTCATTTGAGCGACAGTTGTCTAGCACAAGTTCTTTGACCTGTAGAACAAAAAATTACGGTTATTGGTCATCATCATTAGTCAAAATTTAAGTAATTAACTATAGAAACTATTCCAAAAAAAAAATTATTCTCCTTAGTATTTTACTTAGCGTATATCATTTGGGACAAAGGCAACAATAATACACTATGAAAATACGTGTCTGCCACATTAAAGTCACTATGTTTCAGTAATTTGGAGCTGCTGCAGCAACAAAATACTTTTATCCAATAGGTTAGATTAAGCGTTTCATTAAAAGGCAAGCTAATTCTGAAATATGTGTACTGATTTAGCCTCAAAATAATATCTGCCGTCAAAGTGGTTACAGTACATTTATTTTTGTTATTCTTCTACTCCTCCCTGTGGGAGACATTTTACTAAAATAAATTTGTTGACAGTTTATTCAAAGTATTGCTTCTAGAAAAGGACCTATACTTTTCCAGGAGCCGTTTACGCTTTTATGATAAAGACTGCTTATCACTTTAGAGAAAAAAAATAGTAGACTGCTAACTCGGTAGAAAATAATTAAAATTCTGCGGATCAATTGATTTTTGAGCACTGATAGAAAAAGTGGACACCACCACACAGCATGAAGGCGCATTTTGAGTCGCGTAATAATATCTGATGTGTGGTGCGGTCACAGGTGTGCGTTTATTTTACATTTTATAGCGGACTGGAACGTGACTCAGCCAATCAGCCTCGAGAACCGGAACTATTAAAACAAACTACTGTACATCAGTTATCAGACACGTCTAACCTCAGGCAGCGTCTCTCCTCTCGTTACGTAAATAACGCACTTAGCTCATTTTTCATAGGGTCGGCTACCGCGGTTGTTCGTAAGCGTATCCTGCATTGGTTACCGAGGTAAAATGGAAAAAAATGAGACATGTTTGGACGGTTTGGAGTGGCGCAGATGCACATTAGTCAAAGCCGGTCGGAGTCAAAGCGACCTACGAGTCGTGCACAGGGTCATTTGTGAGTAGGAGGGGCGGCGGAGGCAGATTAGATAGCTGCCAGGCAAACGGTTCAATGTTGCTCACGCTAAACCGTTGCCGATTGGATTTATGGCGTGTATAGACGTCTGTTAGAAAAAGGTATGATCAATCGTTCGTCGCTGGTGTCGAATGAACGGGATATTCGGTGTATTTCGAGTAGCCTTTGTTTCTCGGTAAAATGGCGGCTTGTCCTAGTTCTGGAAAACTAGAGCAACAACGCGGCTCGACGATTTGTTTTCCTCACGTCTCCCCCATATTTCGGCGAAAAAATACTAGCGTGCCATGAAACTGCAGTTCAGCCAGCAGTTTATATCAGTACGGGTTCCTGTGATCATGTCGCCCGTGTGTTCGGCTGCCTGCTGGAACATAACGGTCCATGTTAACACGGTCTCCTTTCGGCCATCTGTGCGCACCGTTATTCCTCCCGTCGGCTGCACGGGCTGAAGCCTCACCGGCGAAAGCTGCTCAATGTTTCTATGCACTTCCAGCGGACACGAACAACTTTAACGAGACCATTTGGGGCAAGTGTAGATGAAGGATACAAGTGTAAGGCGATTAATCGAGGCAATGATCTTTATGCCTCGTTGATAATGTCATGACTTTGAGTATCCGCAGCCTAAACGCGCCAAGCGCAAGGTTTAAATGTTTACCGTGTTCCTAACATGCGGATAGTCCATTAAACGACGAACACGTAGCAATAGCACGGGTTCCAAACGAGAATGGTTCTGCGTTCTTAGATCAAAAGTTACAAATATGGCTTCTCACACTGCTTGCCTTGTTTATAACGCTGGTATAAAAAAGCTTTGCTGCATTCTCAAAGAGCACATCCAAAACGTGATGCACAAAAGTTCGACCAGCGTACCTGCGGCAGCCACCAACCCGAAACCCGTCCACAACAATGTGACCTGGTCGTCCCATTCATTGTTTAACTTAGAGGAAACTTTGCCTCTCCACGCCAAGACACCACACGAAAGATTCTCCATTAGCTGAGTGTGAAACATTTAAGCAAGCGAGATAAGAGGCCAACTTACGTCTGACGGAGTGCGGTTCCGCAACTCTAGATGAATTCTTTTCTTCATGTCCATCCTTGACGAGCGCACCCGCGATACGATACACACTTTTAAATAATTACCGCAAAAGCAACTAGCACCTCCAGACCAGGGCTGCTGTTGTTCATTCAAACTTGATCCGCTCGATGGGCGGGAGCACGTTTCGGGATTGTCGTCACCTCCGACCAATGGCAGGAGCGAATTCAAGGGGGAACGGATTTACAGACGAGTGAGCCAATCAGATGGCAGCTCTGAAACTGGGTGGGGTTTTGTTGTCGGGTTTGGTTGTTTGTTAACTTGAGTTTACATGGCTAATGTAACGGGAGAGGGATGCCACATGTGTGAGAGCAGAATTGACTATTAAAACCACGCATGATTGAAATCCTTGAACAAATTGTGACGATGAGAACAAAATATATATTATATTGTTATATAATACCTTCCAATATTCACACAGGAAGAACTGAATTGATCAGAAATCCAGTTCAACGTGGACCATGCACAGTTAAATTGAGGGAATATGTGAACAGCAAAAGAAATTTTAAAAATGAAACACTTATCAATAAAATTATGCAACATAATGCAATCAAAATAAGTATTGTGTGCTTTATTTATTGTCCATATATTACATTTATCCAGAAAGGTTGATTTCCATCGTGGGTTTAGGCTTGCCCACAAACTACTTTTGTACCATCTAATAAAACAGCATGAAGTCATGAGAATATTACATCAGCTTTTACAGCCATAATGAAGTCTGTCTAATACTCCAATATTATCTAGTGTTTCTGTTTGTGTTAACATTCTTGACTTTTTTATGCACTTTCTAGGTTATTTCTCTTTTTTCCTTCCATTTGGGTAGAACAATTTGTAATGGCGTTTCAGAAAGTACTATATAAATAAAGATGTTCTTCTTTTTTGGGTTTCAGTTCACAAGACAAAGGTCCATATTGCAATGAAAAAAATTAAACCATAAAATGAGACAAAACGGCAAATACATTTTCTAACAACAAACAGTCAAGCATGATCAAGTTATATACATTTGATTGTTGTTAGTATTACATACTGTACACAACTTCTCAGATTTATTTTCTTTCACTTAAAATCAAATACCCTCAAAATTCAGCTCATGACTTAAGATATGGATATCCACAGACATGGATATGATCACTGATGTGAGTATTGGGATATTCACTTAGTGGCTTTCTCACATGTCATCTTACTGGAGCCAGTTTAGGCCGAGGCTGTGAAAAGTTGTTCCACAAGGGGGAAGCAGATTGTCTGGTCTGGAGCCTGTTACCATCAGGGTGATTAGATGAGCATTTTTGGATAGGGAGGGGCATGAGTTCCTGTCACAACCCACTTTAAAATAACCTAACTAATAAAGATAAAGGTATGCTGCAGTGGAAAATAACAGTGGAACATTGCCCAACTTTTTTCCCAACATTTCCCAAGCAAGGCGGTTCCGAGTTTGAGTCCCAGTCCGTGCAGAGTTTGCATGTTCTCCCCGTGTCTGCGTGGGTTCTCTCCGGGTTCTCCAGCTTCCTCCCACCTCCAAAAACATGCACTTCAGGTTAATTGGCCGTACTAAATTGACCGTAAGAGTGATTGTGTGCGTGTTTGTGGCGCACCTGTGTGGCTCGGTGGCGCACTGACATCGCGTCTGGAATGTCCCCCGCCTCACGGCCAAGCCAGCTGGGATAGGCTCCAGCTCCCTGCGACCCGCCACAGCAGACATGGCGTTAGAAAATGGATGGATGGAGAGATGGATGGATGGATGGATGGATGGATGGATGGATGGAGGTACATTGCACTGATTTTGTAAATACTGTTTTGTTTGACATTCTTTTGTGTATTTTTTCCCATGCTTCTTCATTAGTGTGAAAAATAGCTGCATGCTCCTTATAAGAAGATGTGAGTCAATGAAAGAATTGACGTTATTGTATTTTGCAGCAGACTGCACATCAGTCTTCTGTTTCTTGTTTTCAGTCAAGGGCCTAGACTCCACATCAACCTCCAGCTTCAGTCATTAGTATCAAACATGTATTGCAGTTAATGGGGCTGCTCTTAACTAAGGGGAACAGCAGTCATTTAACATTTGTCTATATTATTAATCTAGTAGAAAATGTTGTTGATAGATAATTAGTGCAATGCAGAATAGCTTCTAAATGTGCCTTACTCGGTCTGTTTACTGTGTCACATTTATGTTGTGTATTCAGTAAAGCTGTGTATTTGTTAAATAATCAAACACTATTTTTATGGCTGTGTAGTCCATCAAATTGAAATATTTTAGTTGCCTTGAGTTTCGCTTCACGAATACTGCCACAAACACAAACCTGACATGTTACAGACTTTAATAGACACCAAAGTTCTCTGTTATTGTCACAATATTTCCAGTCAAGAATAGGTAATGGTAAGGGCTTTCGTATTTGTCCAAAATAAGTATGAAAGCCCTTACCTGTAAAAAAAAACATTGGTCTCCATTGACCAGCAAGTGCAACTATCACTGTCAGTTTCAACCAATAGAGGTAGGCCAGAACCAGCAGGGGTGCAGGCAAATTCAGCAGCTCCTGAAGGTCATCAGTGGAAAACAAGACCCCCTAAAAAGTCCCTGAGGAAGGCTTAATTCTACGAAGAAAAAGAAACGTTGAGGACGTTCATGAGACGAGAATACATTTTTTAAAGATTTTCTTTTGAACTAAAAAAAAACAAATTTTTAATTTATGCTTGGAAAAAGTATGATGCAAGTGAGCCCTGGCTTGAATTTAGTGAGTCATTAATGATCATGCATTCTGAGAATAGAGTCAGAATTCTGAGAATAAATTTGGAATTCTGAGATTAAAATCAGAATTCTGAGAGTACAGTTAGAATTTTTTGACTAAGATACACTACCAGTGCAATTGCTCTCTATAAAAAGGGTCAGAGCAGATTTTATCTGCTCAGGAGGCTGAGGAATTTTGGAGTGCAGGGGCCACTCCTGAAGACCTTCTATGACACTGTGGTGGCCTCGGCTATTTTTCATTGGATGGTCTGCTGGGGGAGCAGCATCACTGCGGCCGACAGGAGGAGACTGGACAGGCTGATTAGGAAGGCCGGCTCTGTCCTAGGATGCCCCCCTGGACTCATTGGAGGAGGTGGTAGAGAGGAGGATGACAACTAAGCTGTCATCAATGTTGAAGAATGACTCCCACCCCCTGCAGGGCTAAGATAACTGGAGAGCTCCTTCAGTGACAGGTTTCTTTACCCGAAATGCGTAAAGGAATGCTATCGCAGGAACGCCCAGCCGACGGCCGTCAGGCTGCCCAATCAGCATTTTCCCAGTCGACCACACACAGAAAATCCCGCTCAAAATCCAGGCGACCAGTGTAGTTTGTAGTTGTAGCTGGAATTTGTAAATTGTTGATATGTACACTATGTGTTAATATGTATACCATATGTCATTTTCATTCATTTTTTCATATTACCACCGCTATATCCGCCGCAGCGGGTCACGGGGAGCTGGAGCCTATCCCAGCGTCATAGGGCGTGAGGCGGGGGACACTCCGGGCACGACGCCAGTGCACCGCGGATATCATATGTTAATATGTATATTTCATATGTTACATATCTACTAGTTTTTCAGCATTAAAGTACAATTTTGAAGTACATAATGTTCATGAACTGGGCACATTTAGCAGAATACACTTCAGCATGTGTAACTTTTCTCAGAGCTACAGAGCCAATGACAAACATGGAATGAAAAGTATATAGATCTGACTGGAAAAGGAAATGTGTACATTTGTTGGACATAAAGTTTTCTTTGTCTAAAATTATTGCTGAGCGCTCCTAAAGGACTCAAGCCAGTTCTGCAAGAATATGAACCACTCACTCATGGGCATGTTGGGTTTAAAATGGGGTGTGGTCCGACACACTGTTGGCACATTGCTATCACAAGGCAGCAGAAAGCACCACTGGCCATCAGAAACTTAGGCTGGATCATGCAGTAACATACATTAAGTAGCTCCAATGGGTTTTTGTGACAATCCAATCCATATTATCATTAGTGCAAACCATCTGGAAAAACCAAAGATTAAAATATTAAAACATACTTCTTTGCAGAGTTAAGCAAATTTAACAGTTGGAAGAGACCTACTGAAATTTCTGCTCAATGGTTAGTAAACGCTTATTTCAAAAAGGTTGGACCCTGTTAAAAAGTAGATTTTTAAAAAAACAAAACTGGCAAATGATGAATAATCTAAAGGTATTGTATACTGTACACCTGATGTTTGTAGTAAAATTGCTAATTAAAGCAGCAAATATATAAATCTCTGAAACTGGTGCCTTTTGGACCTTTAAAAAAATCACATGTGCATACTTTGCAAATACGAGTTTTGATAAGTTTAGATATTTAGTATTTCCTAACAGTGCATATTATTTTTGTAAACCAACAAAAACATGCAGGAAGCAACACCTTTTTGAATCTCTGGAACTCTAGGTTTTATTTAAATTTTCGAGAGACTTCAGAGAAGTGACTTCCGGTTCAAGGTCCTTCACTGCTCTCTCTGGTGGTTCATCCGAGTACTGCACGTGGTCTTAAACGTTCAATTTCTAGGGAATAAACCGTCACTCTGATGTTGTACTAAAACGTCACACATTAAACATGAGACGCTTAGTGTTATACATGAGAATCTGGAAAGAGCACACAGGAAAAAAAACAAACATCTGTACTATGTGAAACAGATGGATAGACCGATAGATAGACAGACAGAGAAACTAGACTAGATCAGGGGTGTCAAAGTCAAACACACTGAGGGCCAAAAAAACAGATTTGCTACAAGCCGAGGGCCGGACTGGTTCAATGTTTATTAGAACACATGAAATGAACATAGCCTATTGAACCTACAGCTCACACAGTGTATATTATTTAATGATTAAATAAATAAAGCAATATTTTCTTATGGCTCTGTCATTAACTTCAAGCGAAAACCTTTTCAACAGGCAAATAGTAAAAGTTTGCATGCTCTCCCCGTGTCTGCGTGGGTTCTCTCCAGGTTCTCCGGCTTCCTCCCACCTCCAAAAGCATGCGCTTCAGGTTGATTAGCCGGTCCGAAATTGCCCGTAGGAGTGAGTGTGTGTGTGCGTGTTTGTCTGTCTGTCTGTGGCTCCACGGTGCACTGGCGTCGTGCCCGGACTGTCCCCCGCCTCACGCCTTATGTCAGCTGGGATAGGCTCCAGCTCCCCGTGACCGGCTACGGCGGATACAGCGGCGGTACATGAAAATGAATGAATAAATAAATGTCCTTCAAAAACAAAATATGTTCCTTAATATCAAGATAAATGCATAAATGAAATTGCATGTATTATAAAGTGTCATACATTATTTAACAATAACTATTTTACACTATAAACTGCACTGTATACTGTTTACCATGAATAAAAAAGGGTAGAAATAGACACTCTGTTTTATCTTAATAAAAGATATCCTACTGAACTTTGAACACGAATGCACAACGGAGGAAGCATCCTGGGCATTCGAGTTCAATCGGCTTCTTTCGGTTTGGTTGAGAGTCGAATTTTGGTCGAGTACAGAGACGTAAAATTCTCAGATTTTCTGGTTGAAAACCGAATTGGTCGAGAACAGAAGCGTTCAAAAAGCAAGGGTTGACTACTTAAAATCCTCCACCTTCTTGATCTCTTTTCTCTGTAACCTCACTCTTCCACTTGGGTCCCTCTCATTCACACACATGTACTCTGTCTTACTGTGGCTAACCTTCGTTCTTCTCCTTTCCAGGACAAACCTCCACCTCTCTAGCTTCTCCTCCACCCGTTCCTTGCTCTCACTACAGATCACAATGTCATCTGCAAACATCATAGTCCATGGAGATTCCTGTCTAACCTCATCTGTCAGCCTGTCCACCACCATAGCGAACAAGAAGGGGCTCAGAGCTGATCCCTGATGCAGTCCCACATCCACCTTGAACTCCTCTGTCACACCTACAGCACACCTCACCACTGTCTTACAGTCCTCACACATGTCCTGCACCGCTCTAACACACTTCTCTGCCACAATACCACAGTTCCTCTGTGGGCACCGTGTCATAAGCTTTCTCCAGATCTACAAAAACACAATGCAGCTCCCTCTGGCCTTCTCTGTACTTCTCTATCAACATCCTCAGAGCAAATACTACATCTGTAGTACTCTTCTTTTGGCAAAAAACCATACTGCTGATCAAAAAAGCTCGCTTCTGCCCTTAGTCTAGCTTCAACTCTTTCCCATAGCTTCATTGTATGGCTCATCAGCTTCCTTCTTCTGTAGTTGCCACAGCTCTGCACATCTCCCTTGTTCTTCAAAATGGGCACCAGCACACTTCTACTCCATTCCTAAGGCATCATCTCACTATCTAAGATCCTGTTGAACAACCCAGTCAGAAACTCTACTGCCACCTCTCTGAGACACTTCCATACCTCCACAGGTATATCATCAGGACCAACTGCCTTTCCACTCTTCATCCTCTTCAATGCCCTCCTCACTTCATCCTGACTAATCTTTGTTACTTCCTGGTCTATAACAGCCACCTTTTTTAATCTTTGTTCGCTCTCATTTTCCTTATTCATCAACTCTTCAAAGTACTCTTTCCATCTTCCCATCACACTACCGGCACCTGTCAATAGACTTCCGTCCCTATCCTTAATCACCCTAACCTGCTGCATGTCCTTCCCATCTCTGTCTCTCTGTCTTGCCAACCGGTATAGATCAGTCTCTCCCTCCTTACTGTCCAACCTAGCATACAAGTCATCATAAGCCCCTTGCTTGGCCTTTGCTATCTCTACCTTCACCTTACGCTGCATCTCCCTGTACTCCTGTCTAATTTCCTTAGTCCTTTCAGTGTCCCACTTCTTCTTAGCTAACCTCTTTCTCTGTATACACTCCTGTACCTCCTCATTCCACCACCAAGTCTCCTTATCTACTTTCCTTCCAGATGACACACCAAGTACTCTCCTACCTGTCTCCCTGATCACATTAGCTGTAGTTGTCCAGTCATCAGGAAGCACCTCCTGACCACCCAGAGCCTGTCTTAACTCCTTCCTAAAAGTCATGCAACACTGTTCCTTTATCAGCTTCCACCATTTCATGCTCTGCTCTGCCTTTGCCCTCTTCATCTCCCTCACCACCAGAGTCATCCTACAAACCACTATCCTATACTGTTTGGCTACACTCTCGCCTACCACTACTTTGCAGTCACTGATCTCCTTCAGATTACACCGTTTACACGAGATGTAGTTTATCTGTGTGCTTCTACCTCCACTCTTATAGGTCACCCTATGTTTCTGCCCAAGTATTCACTATAGCCATTTCCATTCTTTTTACAAAGTCAACTACCATCTGTCCTTCTGCGTTCCTCTCCTGGATACCAAACCTGCCCATTACCTCCTCATCACCTCTGTTTCCTGCAGCAACATGTTCATTGAAATCTGCACCAATGACAACGCTCTCACTTCTAGGTATGCTCTGCATCACTTCATCAAAGTTCAACCAGAATTTCTCCTTCTCCTCCAGCTCACATCCTACCTGTGGAGCAAACCCACTAACAACGTTGAACATCCCACCTTCGATTTCTAGCTTCCAACTCATCACTCTATCTGACACTCTTTTTACCTCCAGGACATTCCTAACAAAATCCTCCTTCAAGATAACTCCTACTCCATTTGTCTTCCTATCTGCACCATGATAGAACAACTTGAACCCTGCTCCTAAACTTCTAGCCTTGCTACCTTTCCACCTGGTCTCCTGGACACACAGTATGTCTACCTTCCTCCTCTGCATCATGCCAACCAACTCTCTACCTTTTCTTGTCATAGTTCCAACATTCAACGTCCCTACTCTCAGTCCTATCCTCTTGGCGTTCTTCTTCTCTCTCTTCCCATGAACACACTTTCCTCCTCTCCTTCGACAAAGAGTAGTCCAATTTCCACCGGCACCCTGTAAGTGAGCAACACCGATGGCGGTCGTTGTTAGCACGGGCCTCGACCGATCCCGTGTGGAAATCATAGGTTTGATTTGCATGTTTGATTTGGCAAAAGTTTTACGTCGGATGCCCTTCCTGACACAACCCTCTGTATTTATCCGGACTTGGGACCGGCAGAATAAGACACTGGCTTGTGCTCTCTTGCGGCTTTTCATCATCACATCTAAGTCATCACTCAATAAACTTTGATGTAAATTACAGTATTTATTGTTTTATTTATTTGTAATATTTCCAAGTTAGTGCACAGTTTAATACTTCTGATAAAGATATTATAACTATTGGATGAATGTTTTTGCAGGTGTGTGAACACAGACAGTGGGTCTGTTTCTGGATTGTGGGGTGATTTTGGGGTCATTGTCTTGCTGCAGACAATGAAGATCTAGTTTCATAAAAACATGTCAGCATTTTTGTATATAGTCATATATATAATATACACATATAATATATAAAGATATATATATATATATATATATATATATATATGCTTACAGTATATGAAAAATACATGAACAACTTATAAAGGGGATGGTGGCTTGCTCAAGGGCATCTTGGCAGTGCTCAGTGAACTAACACTTCTCCACTGCCAGCTCACACTCTGAAATGCTTTTACCCAACACGGGTCTTGAACCTCCAACCCTCTGGCCTCAAGCACAAGACTGAGCTTCTGCTACCCCAGTGTTGTCCATCTGTTTGTTCTTTGAGACAGAGCGGTAGAGACCGCACACTCGGCGCCTACGCGTTTTCCCCACATCCACACATAACTTCATGAGAGACGCTCACCTGGGGACGCTGCATGGGTCCGTATCCGGTTCAGGGCCAAACCGAGCCACTACCTGGGTGTGGCTTAAATAGCGCAAAGTGGGGAGCTGTCAGGCCAGCCTGGTACCCGGACTAAACCATTTTGTGTGTTACTGAATTGTTTTGTATTTTGTGGAGTTTTGAACATTGTTTAAACAGCCATATGATGGGCATTTATGTTTTATTTTGTTCTGGTTTATTTTGTAAAGCAGGTTTTTCGGTTTAGGTAAAAATAAATAAAATATTGTTGGTTTGCCAGGGGAGGGGCATGAGGTTATTTAAGGAAAGCATTTCCGCTTTATGGGGAGAGTTGGAGTTGGAGTTGGAGTTGGAGTTGGAGCTAGAGTGGAGCTGGAGTGCTAGAACATTGTGAATGGTTGCTATTGGTAGTGTAAGTTTTCTCTGTGTATACTTCTTTTTGTTGCGCTGGGTTTTTGGTTTTGGGAATTTTTATCTTCACTGTAAATAATTTTTCACTGGTTGTTGTTGGTGAAAATAAAAACCCCACCAAAACGGATCTTTTGCGGCTGCGCCATCAATTTTTTCCCCATTGCATTCATGAACCCATGACATTCTTCTTCTGGACGCTTTGCGTCAGGCAGAAAGACCCCTTCAGATGTAGAAAACCAAAATGAGGAACTGTTCTCTGAGCATCACAAGCCTGGGCTCCATAAAGGATTCTATCTGCTTCATACCTCATCATGGATTCCAAAGACCTCCCTGTAATTAGATTTGAAGGAATTTTCCACCATTTGACCTTTTGGAGTATAAACAGAAAGAAAACACTGCCCCATCTCCCCTAATGGAAACAACACCAAGCCTGATTGTGCCACTGTTTCTTCCAGTCATCTCTTCCAGTTGGACTTCCTGAGCAGACAGAACACATGGCCTCCCGGAGGTTTGGTACCAAACACATGGATGTTGATGGCTGGGCTTGTGACCAGACAGTCTACTACATCTCCCAGCACAGTATCAAGAGCATGGAGCACATACCAGGATAATGAGGATAACTAATTTAACCAGAGTAGAATATGAAGCACTGTGGTGCTGTTGTTTGCTGCAAAAAGGTCCTAGTTTCAAATCGTTAGGACTTGGGACTGTTTTCTCCACATGTCTGTGTGGGTTCTATCTGGGTTCTCTGGCTTCCTCCCAACATAAAAAAAATCTTAGAGTCAATCTAAAGGTGAATTGCATATTTAGATTGACTGTAGGTGTGAATAGCTAGATGTCTTTTCTGTATAGACTTACAAGGACCTGGGGATATGTCCAGGTTCCATCACCCACACCACCAAACACAGGACATCTAGTGACAGAACAGGAATGCCAGAGTTATTCCAGATGCACCACAGTGGAGATGCCCACAGCCATGGATGCCCTGGCTGGCGGCGTCGGACCTCCGCTCGATGCGGCGAACAGGACGCCCATTCGCACCTTCTGCTCAAGGTTTGTGACTGTGTCTTTTAATGGACGATGGTTCGGGTGGGAGTTTATTGTAGCTTCTGTCTCGGTACCCATACTGAGTGCTGAATTCTTGTGCGCGCACAGACTGCTAGTGGACGTAGCGAATCGCTGCCTGATTGACGCCGTTTCGTTTGCTACCTACCCCTGCATGCTGGGGAGCTCCGCGCCGCTCACCCTCGCCAACATCCTTCAGCGGCTCCTTGCTGAGTTTCCGGCCCTGACCATCCCGACTTTCTCTGCTGTGGTCGCGAAGCATGGTGTGGAGCATCAAATCACCACAGCCGGGCCGCCGGTTTTCGCCCGGGCGCGGCGTCTGGATACCGCCAAGCTGGCAATCGCGAAGAGAGAATTTGCCACAATTGAGCAGTTCGGCATCGTGCGCCACTCAGACAGTCCATGGGAATCCCCCTTGCATATGGTTCCGAAGCGGGAGGGGGGTTGGCGTCCCTGCGGGGATTTTCGGCGCCTCAATAATGCCACCACCCCGGACAGGTAACCCGTCCCGCATTACCTGGCAGGGGCAGTAATCTTTTCAAAGGTGGATTTGGTGCGGGGTTACCATCAGGTGCCAGTCCACCCGCAAGACATTCCTAAGACTGCTGTCATCACTCCGTTTGGATTATTCGAGTTTTTGCGGATGCTGTTCGGCCTTAAAGGGGCAGCGCAGACTTTTCAAAGGATGATGGACTCCGTCCTGCGAGACATGCCCTTTATTTTCTTTTACCTGGATGTCATCCTGGTGACCAGTGCTTCTGTAGACGAGCACCTGTCACATCTTCGTTTGCTGTTTGAACATGGACTTATTGTGAACCCGGGCAAGTGTCAATTTGGCCGGACTGCTATTGACTTCCTGGGACACCGTGATTATGCGGTGGGGGCGGTCTGTGAGCAGTGGGTGAGAGGTGCATGGCAGCCCCTGGCCTTCTTCAGCCGGACGCTGAGGGACAGTGAGCGGCGGTACAGTACATTTGACAGGGAGCTGCTAGCTCTTTTCCTGGCTACACGTCACTTCAGGTTCCTGCTGGAGGGCCGCGAGTTCACCGCCTTTGTGGACCACAAGCCTCTCACCTTTGCCATGGCCAAGACTACTGAGCCGTGGTCTGCGAGGCAGCAGCGCCACCTCTCTGCAATTTCGGAATTTACAACTGACATTCGCCATGTGGCAGGGAAGGATAACCTGGTTGCTGACTGCCTCTCCAGAGCACAGGTCACCTCTGTGCATTTGGGGGTGGACTACTCTGCCATGACCGCTGACCAGCTCACAGATGGGGAGATCCAGGCGTTCCGCTCGGCAGAAACTGGACTGCGCCTGGAGGATGTGGCTTTTCAGGGCTGCGGGGCCACGCTTCTCTGTGACGTTTCCCTAGGGCAGCCCCGCCCCTTGGTCCCCTCCAGCTGGCGCCGCCAGGTTTTTGACTCTGCGCATGCCCTTTCACACCCGGGCGTTAAAGCTTTGGTAAAGCTGGTGGGGGCAAGGTTCGTCTGGCTGGGCCTCCGGAAGGACGTCCGGGGATGGGCTGCTGCCTGCGTGCCCTGTCAGTGTGCCAAGGTGCACAAACACACTAAAGCACCTCTGGAGCCGTTTCTCATTCCACAGAAACGGTTTGACCATATCAATGTGGACCTTGTGGGTCCGCTTCCCCCATCTGGGGGTTTTACTCGCCTCCTCACCATGGTAGACAGGACCACCAGGTGGCCGGAGGTATTCCCTGTCTTCCACCGCGACAGTGGATGTTGCCCGGGCGTTCATTTTTGCCTGGGTGGCCAGGTTTGGTACACCCTCTGACCTGACGTCTGACCGGGGGCCGCAGTTTACCTCTGAGCTCTGGATGGCAGTAGCGGGGAGCTTGGGCGTGAAGCTCCATCACACCACGGCGTACAACCCACAGGCCAATGGGCTGTGCGAGCGTTTTCACCGGTCCCTGAAGGCAGCGCTCCGAGACGCACTCACAGATGCCAACTGGATTGATCGACTGCCATGGGTCTTGCTCGGCCTGCGTTCCGCTCCAAAGGAGGATCTGCGGGCTTCATCAGCGGAGTTAGTCTACGGCCAGCCGCTGAGGGTCCCTGGGGAGTTCCTGCCGGAAGTTTCACCCCCCGGGCCAGCAGTGGTTCCCCGGCCCGTGCCCCCTAATGCTGACCGCGTTTGTGTCCCTGTGCCTGTTCACCACTGTCTCCCCAGATCGTACATCCCGAAGGACCTTCTCGCTGTGGAATACGTTTTCATCAGGCACGATGCTCACCGTTTTCCACTCCGGCCTCCTTACGACGGGCCCTTCAGGGTGATTGAGGTAGGGCCGAAGTCCTTCGAAGTAGAAGTGGGGGGACGCTCAGAGCGGGTTTCGGTGGACCATCTTAAGGCTGCGCATGTACTGGCAGAGGAACCGGTCACGGTGGCTCAGCCCCCGCGCCGCGGCCGGCCTGCCCCTCGTAAAACTTCTGCTCTTGTTTCAGGTCGTGCCTTTAAGACAGCCCGCCGGCCAGAGGAGCTGCCCCCGACCCCTGCACGGCCCCTGCCCGCTGTTAGGCGTAACTGTTGGGGCCGGATTATCAGGCCGCCTGTGCGGGGCTGAGACTTTTTCGGTGGTTGGCCTGTTCTGGATGTTCGGGGGGGGCCTGTGTAGTGGACACTTGGGAGAGCTGTCTCACATCAGGCAGGCACAAGGAAGGTGTGATGTCACGGGGTTAAGGGGTGTGATAGGGGAAGCGGGTATTTAAAGGAACTGTGTTGATTGTTGAAAGGACTTGTGAATAAATACATTGAACTCACCCGTACCCTTGCCTCGTTCCTGCGAACCTCCACACTATCTAAAATTATGTAAAGTAAGCAGCGTGTGTACATGTAATGTAAGTGTGTCTGGTATAGAATAGTAAAGTGAATGATGATGAAAAGCAAAGTCGTGCTTCTTGAATATATGCGTGATGGATTCTATCAGCCACCAGAGGGGGCTGTTTCCTAATTTGTGAATTGACTGGCAATGTTCAGTTGTCTTCGGAAATAATACAGAGTCATTGCCTGCTGTCAATATGTCAAACACTGGATTCAAACAGTAGAAAATTTTTTAAAAAAAGAATTTTTCACAAAAAATTTAAAGTACATTCAAGGACATGCAAAAAAAGATGTATTTCTGTTGATGTTTCGTATAGTATAAGCATTATATTTTACAGTCAACACTGAGAACATTTTGACAAATTACAACATCTATTACTCACTATTTTTCAAGGCAAAGATGAAGGGAAATGATCAACCTCTCCTTTTCTCTACATGTTATATTTGTGGCCAGTACCTGAAGTAAACCCCAATTAACTGCTAGTGCGCAGCACATTTTGCTGCATACTATCTCTCCTATTTTTAATTGGCAGACATAATTAAGTCTTCTCCCACTAGCAGCTGTTTGTAAAAAAAAAATATATGAGCAGATTGAAAATCTTTTACTGAAGTTTGGAATAATTTGTCCAGCAAACACATTTTAGATGCAGAATCAAGGCAGATGTGCACATGTAAAATCAATACAGAAGTTGACTATTGGCATATTATTGCTGAAGACTGTTAATCGTTTAATGTTCAAAACAGATATCAGAATACATATCCCACTGAGTTACTTGGTTCATTCAATAGTGGAATACTAAAAAAGAATGATTGTTGAGTCAAATTCCCAGGTCGCTGCAACCTGGGTTTAAGACTCAACAGTCGAATGTCTTTGTGACAAATCAACACAGTGCAGACAGAGGACAGGGCCTCTGGAGGCACAGACATTTCACACTACTGCTATACCAAAGTGGTGATTAATCTAGATTATTTTTTTGTTTTGTTTTTCCCCTCAGAGAAGCATTACCTCTTTATATCCTGAGACCTTTGGAATAACAAACAAGAATGTATGCATTCTAATATATGTCAAACAGATTGTAGTTGTTGTACTAGTCTGCTGTTGCAACAGTTAATCAACTTCTTGTTAATTGCTTATTGACAAAAAAGTCAATAATGGAAATGCTAATAGAGTTATTTAACTAAGAGCTACAGAAAAAAGTTTATTGCAGCAGTTTATCGATCTAAATGTAATTTGGGACTAACTGTATATTAATTCAATCCAAGGCCAAAGATGTTTTCCACCATCACCTTTTATCTGCCTCTGAAAGCATGTGTCAAATGAAGATGGTGCACATTTGTGGTTGTCTTTTGAATATATAAAAACATTTAAGACAATAATGCTGAATTTACACCAGCTCAAACCCTAACCATGATCCGGCATTCGTTTACTGCATTAATGCCGTTTATCATTCAATGTCTATCACTTCTTTGTCGTGACAACCACGTCTTCACATTATTAAACTCTAGTAGTATACTAAACCCAAGGACGCACCAGCCTGTGAGGGATAGGGGGTTAACGATTATGTCACATGACCTCAGATCTCAAAGTACAGGTATACATTGATTGGTTGCTTCTGTACTGTACTTTATTCATGAATGCATTCAGAATGATATTTAATTAATACATATTTATTTTAAACTTACAAATAAACTTAATTTTTTGAGATAGTACAGAAAAAATGTCGCCTTCTTGTCTTTAGCCGTTGCCTTTAGCTACGTCTTCCGTATTGCATGTAATGGGGGTTGCTACCAGCAAAAATTTGATGTTATGTTTTTATTCTAATTTATTGTACAATAACATTATATTGTGTGCTTTTAATGGTTTACTAGTGATATTATGATTCCAATAGAATTGGAAAATAATGCAGTTTTATTTTTCGCTGTGCTATAATTATAATTGAGAACAATGTAAGCCGAGGTATACCTGTGTTAATTAATTTTTATTAATTTAAATGTCCCATATGATGCTTTTTTAAAGTCATGTCATTCAGCTGCTTGATGTCCAACTACACTGTATTTGAAATGTCTTGCCCCAAACTGATCCGTGGTCAATATCTTTGATTGAATATGCTTAAAATCACTTCCGTTCTGAAACACTCAGTGTTAACAGGCGTGCCTCTGAGTTCTCTCTGTCAACAGCTGCCTCACCCCCTCCCTCCACCTTCAGGTTTATGGGCATTTTGTTTACATGTACCACATGAACGCATGCGCTATGTTTCGCTATGCAGGTAAGAGAGTACTTGGTGTGTCATCTGGAAGGAAAGTAGATAAGGAGATTTGGTGGTGGAATAAGGAGGTACAGGAGTGTATACAGAGAAAGAGGTTAGCTAAGAAGAAGTGGGACACTGAGAGAATTGAGGAGAGTAGACAGGATTACAGGGAGATGCAGCATAAGGTGAAGGTAGAGGTAGCAAAGGCCAAACAAAGGGCTTATGATGACTTGTATGCTAGGTTGGACAGTAAGGAGGGACAGACTGATCTATACAGGTTGGCAAGACAGAGAGACAGAGATGGGAAGGACATGCAGCAGGTTAGGATGATTAAGGATAGGGACGGAAGTCTATTGACAGGTGCCAGTAGTGTGATGGGAAGATGGAAAGAGTACTTTGAAGAGTTGATGAACGAGGAAAATAAGAGAGAACAAAGACTAGAAGAGGTGACTGTTGTGGACCAGGAAGAAGCAAAGATTAGTCAGGATGAAGTGAGGAGGCATTGAAGAGGATGAAGAGTGGAAAGGCAGTCAGTCTTGATGATGTACTGTACCTGTAGAGGTTTGGAAGTGTCTCAGAGAGGTGGCAGTAGAGTTTCTGACTGGGTTGTTCAACAGGATCTTAGATAGTGAGAAGATGCCTGAGGAATGGAGGAGAAATGTGCTGGTGCCCATTTTTAAGAACAAGGAAGATGTGCAGCGTTGTGACAACTACAGAGGAATAAAACTGATGAGCCATACAATGAAGTTATGGGAAAAAGTAATTGAAGCTAGACTAAGGACAGAAGTGAGCATTTGTGAGTAGTAGTGTGGTTTCATGCAAAGAAAGAGTACAATGCCACATTTTGCCATTTCTTAGAAACATGTCAAGGTTGGTGCGTTCCACATTTGTTTGCCAGAGGAGCACCTTTGAATGGAATCCATCTATTTTATCTGTGTTTGTAAGCAAGTTTTTATTTGGACCATGCATTTTTAGGTTCAGTTCAGTCAGATGTTGAAAAATCTCTTGCTTTGAAGGGATGGATGTTTTGTTTGGAGACGGCGTTTAATCTAGCTTGGGACCATGGCACTGTCAGTTAGCTTTCCCCCACACACCATGGTGCTTGGTGTGTGTTGTGTCATCACCACTGAAGGTAAATCCCAAAGAAAGATAGCTTTCGCTGAATTGCCTGGAGCTCACCCTCTTTTGTTTTCTTTTGACAGCCACTCATACTCGAGCCTTCATTTCAGCCAATATTTTGTCCAGAGCATTTTTTCCTTTTGAAAAACTTTTACAGAACTTCTCCATCACTGTCACTGTCACCTGTCCTACAGATCATTAACTATCTTGTCTTAAAAATGACCAGGAAATTAACTACCTGCTGCGATCCACATACTGACACCTGGTGGTATAATAGAGTGTTGCATTCTTTTGTCAGGCACTATCTAGATTACAGCACTTACAATGGCATTTTTTTAGACAAATTTCCACGAGTGTGAATCGACACAGTGGTTGAAAAACACGTGAGCGAAGAGCTGTAAAGCATCTGCTGGTGCTTAGTGACCACTGGTTTGAACCTGCTGACCCAGTTAATATGTGTAGTGTCATCAGCGTCTCTCAATTTATCTCAGTGGTGTCAGTCCATATGTGTATATTTTTGTCCTAAACCCTGCAAATTCGACTTTCTTAAAAGCCGTGGTGGTGCCCTGCTGGGAAGTGCGGAGTTTGAGATGTGAGGTTTATTGAGTGCCTGTGGTGCCGTTAGCCCAACAAAGAACAAGGTTCTGTTACTCATAAAGAAAAAAAATCTGTATTTGCTGCAAAATTAAACTGCTTTGCATCTGTAAGAACAGTGGGAGCAGGAACAAAATGAGCTCTCATGACCAGGAGTGCCAGTATGCATTCATTATTCATATTAATTGACTCTGGCAATTTGGAGAAAAATACCTTGTAATGCAACACCAAGTACAGGACAGGAAGACAGTAAACACGCTAACCTCTTCCCGCATGAATATGGAATGAGCTACTTTCTGTTCACATCAGCCTGGAACTGTCAGGAACCATGTGATTCAGGTTTTATTCCTGATACTGGAGTTGGTTTATACTATTAGAGAATCACAGTGTTTATCATGTAGATAAAGCTATAAATGCTTATTAGTCAGTCAGCTTGTTTTCATATATTAAGAAGACTGATTCTATATTTGTACTGAAATGCTAAAAGAAGACTTTCTCATACACAGATTTATTCAGACAGCACAACATGAAATGCAGATTATATTTATAAGATACTGAATGTCTTTTTATGTTCTTCTGCTTATTATTCTAAAATTTTGAATTGCGAAAATTAAACGAGACATCTCTGATGTCTTTTGTTTATTTTAGATGCTGCTGAGCTGAGGAGAGATGATATGTACACTCTGGCTTGGCAGAAATACAATGAGAAAAAAAGAATCTTGCATCTTGATGTAAATGGCGAAGCACTCAGCATCGTGCCACAATTAAAATTTAATGAGGCCTCTCCATTTTGTTCAAATGGAGCAGTCAGATGTTTCTGTGCAGACTCTGCTTTTCAGCCTCCTTCTCTCCACTCACCAGCCTTTCTCCAACTGGGAACTGCAAATTCTAAAAAACCCATGTGAAAGTAACATCAGGCCTCTTTAAGATAAGTTCTTGTTCAGATGAACCTTCATCTTTAAAGATCCACCTGCTGTGTGATGACATTCCTTTAAGTGATGTGTTAAATATCTGCATAAAAAGAAATGATTCTAACCAACTTCTTTCCTCTGTTGCAGCTGCAAAATACAACAAACGTTTTTATACTATAGCAGCACCTCATGTTCTTGCTGTTGTTACTGAACACGATTGAATGTCTACTCTGTCACTACATCAACCTCTGTCTTCCTCACACACATTATAGAAATTTCCCTGTCTGTGCCTAATCATATTGCAACATGGTGAACATTACATAATTGCATATTTGTAGGGATTTTGACACAGCTGATAATATGACCAGTATGCTAAAATGAGATGAAATGAGAGTCAACTGCAGCAAACGACGTATTCTTTTATATAGTAAATGGTTTCTCCAGTAATTCTAATCACTATGATGTTTGTGTAATATTGGATTGAATACAAAGAAATGTTTTTCCAGTGTCCACAATCTATTGGCTCTCATCTAGGTTAAAATGATCACTGATCAAATGAAATAATAAAGGTATTATCTAAAGAATTATATATAAATATAGGTAGTCCTCAAGATACAACTAACATCCAACTAACAAACATTTGATATGAATAGCAGCACCACCATATACAACTACTGCAGTTTCCCTTTCTGCCACAATCCCCGCTAAGCAGCACTGCTGTGTATGCTGATCTCCAACACTCATCTTACACTTTTGTTCTTGTCAATGTCTCTGTGAACATCTCAGATCATCAGGCTTCATAGCCCCTTGGTTTTTATTTTACCATTTGTCATGGCTGATAAAGCAAAACCTAGTGCTAGTGGTATTGGCAAAAAGCATAAGTCAAGTGATGATGGTGGTATTGGTAAGAAATGCGACGATCTCTCCAATGACAACTCAGCCTTTCACCAACAATAATTCCTCCCTCCTCCTCTTTTTCCTTCAGTCTAAAAGAATGGTGAATTGATTCCAAATGAAAAATAACAATTTATTTAAAATTTACCAATAGATACATTCAATTTGATGGTTTACATTGTGGACGTAGATGACTGTGGATTGTCAACATCAATAGCTGACTGTGGCTGTTGTTAGATGTGCTTAAAAAATTGGTTGAGAGTTCCTTTAAGCGTTTTCTTCTTCTTCTCCTAAAATATAAGGAGCAAAAGTTTGCCATGTGCAAACTAGTCTGAACTCAAAACAATGACGTGAATCACGAGTGGCGCTGAACAGTGGATATGGCAAAAATATGTACTTATTTTTATATGATATTGCATGCTTTTATTCTTAGTAATAGTACTCTAACATGATTTTATGTACTTGTAACAATTTTGTAGTGATTTTAGGATTCCAGTATTTGTGGCAGTCAGATCTAACGTCAAGTAAAGTGACTTAAACTTGATTTTTATTTTTGCATCTATTTTTTTTTTGCAAGCCGACATATAATCAAGACCAACTTCAGGTATACCTGTATCTTATTTCACGTATGTGTTGTTTTTATGTCCTGTAATTGTTTCTGATAAATCTTAATGTAAGCCTGTAATGTACCAACTGACTTTGGTTATTTCACTCTCACCACCAGCAGATTGATGAGTTACAATGGAGTGTGGTGCATGTTCTTGTTAGAACAGATTTTAACTGAAGCATCATTTTGACCATTTTGTAGTTTCATTGATGACAAGATGTACTATGAAGATAATAGAAATAATAAACATTATTTTAAAATTATTTTAAAAATTCAATCTCTTTCATAATGACTTTCACTAACTTTTATGTCAGCACGTTTGTAGTCCGGCCATAACAGCAGCCTTTGTAACAGGATCGAGATTTTCTTCCATGCAACCACCACTTCCTCTCAAACAGAAACATCATGGTTAAAGTCTCAAAAGAAATGATTGGTGTAAATGAATTGTAATTTATCTGAGACAAGTATGTTTGAAATGACCATTACCTCTCCCTGTATAAATGATTTTAAGATTGGGCCTCATTTGCAAAATTTACATCCCGTCCCATAAGATCTGGAAGCAGCTTTGTAAAGCTGTTTTCGTTTTTCCATTTCGACAGTCCGAACATTTATTTTCGGCATAGGTAGGGGAGAAGCATGTCGTAATTTTCCATGCCAGTCTATTTCCTGATTACTCTCTAACACCAACTGCCCTCATGTCTGCCCCACTACATCCATCCACCGTCTCTTTGCTCTTCCCCCTGCCCTCTTGCCTGGTATCTCCATCCTCAACACCTTTTTACCAATATACTCACAATCTCTCCTCTGGGCGTGTCCAAACCATTGAAGTCTACTTTCTGTAACTTTGTCTCTAAAACATCTCACCATGGCTGTGCCTCTGATGTAATCATTTCTGATACTATCCAACCTGGTCACCCCTAGAGAACCTTAGCATCTTCATTTCTACCACCTCCAGCTCAGCTTCCTGTCTTCTTTACAGCACCACTTTCTCAAATCCATCCATCATGGCTGGTCTCATAACTGCCTTTTTAACTTTTCCCTTCATTCTAACAGAGACTCTTCTGCCACCTAAGACATCTGACATGTTCCTCCACCCGTTCTAGCCTGCTTGGATCCATTTCTGTCTCTTCCCCTCTTTACCACACTCACCATCGCTCTGGACTGTTGATTTTAAGTATTTAAAATCTTCTATCTTCACTATTTCTTCTCCCCGCAGCCTCACTTTTCCTTCTCCAATCTATTATTTATGCACAAATATTCTGTTTTACTTTGGCCAATCTTCATTTCTCTCTTCTCCAATGCCACCACCTTCCTAAATGTTCTTCCACCTGCACACTTCTGTGTATTAAAGAAACACCATTCTTACAACAAAAGTGTTTTAAACAGTCTATCAGAGTGTGGGTAATACAGATATAAGGTGGTTTAATATCAGTATGGGGAGGGTTCATAAACATTATAATTTACCATAAATAATAAAACAATTCTCTGTCTCTATATTGCAGAATTTAGATTTTCACAGGTGGTCCTGGAATGCATTAACCGCGAGTAACAAGGGATTCCTGTTCTACATTTCCTCTCTGGATGCCCTGTCAGAAGCTTTCTCTAGATCTACAAAGACACAGTGTAGCTCCTTCTGACCCTCTCTGTACTTCTCCATCAACATCCTCAAGGCAAATAATGGATCTGTGTTACTCTTCCTAGGCAAGAAACCTAGGAAGAGTACAAATACTCACTTCTGCAATGAGTCTAGCCTGTACTACCCGTTCTCAAAATTTCAGTGTGTGACTCATCAACTTTATCTCTCTATACTTCCTGCAACTCTGCACATCACCCCTGTTCTTAAAAATGGGCACAAGCACACTCTTCCTCCATTCTTTGGCCATCTTCTCACCCTCTAAAGTGCTATTGAACACCCTGGTCAAAATAATATATTCAAATTAGTAATATTACATGCATTTATATATGTAACTGGCATTAAAGAGGATGAAGAACAGGAAGGCAGTTGATCTGAATCACATTCCTGTGGAGGTATGGAAGCATCTATAACGGTATTTATTTACAATTATACAGTTTCAGTTACATGTAGCCCTTTGAGGGCATTCATTGTCCTGATTTGGCCCTTGGTGAAAATGAGGGCCTCTCTTTCAGGTAACCAGCAGAAGAGTACCTCTTTTAACATGTAGGATCTACATGGTGTTATCTGTTTGTCACACATATGATGAGCAAAGTGGTGAGCATCCATGCGTAACACGTGCCTCTGACTCCAAATTAGCTGTCAAAAGTAAATCACGCAATGTTTTCTTTCTTGAGGATGATGTAGCACTTGGATCCATGAAGGGATGCAAAGACTCAAATTTGCCAAAGCATGCTTCAATTCAGTGATGGATTGCAACGGAAAGAGCTGAGCTTTCATTCAGTGGTCAAGAGGAACTGTGTGCTTCAGCAATTCTGTAGCCTCTTAAAAATGAGCAGCTTTATGGTAATTGGCATCAAAGTATTAAACCAATAAATGTGTGGGTGTGTGTGCTTGTGTGTGTGTGCGCGCGTGCGTGCGTGTGTGCGTGCGTGCGTGTGTGTGTGTATGTGTCAGTCAGTTGAACAAGAAATTGTTTGGATGGATTTAGAGCTAGAGAAAACTCGAAAGCTCAGCTGCCTTGATAACGAATTATGAGTGCCCAGGCAAATGATTATGAGCTTATATCTATTTATATCTTATTTAATATTGTAGCTGTAAACAATATGTATTATGTGTAGTTTGATAATGAACATACTGGCCATGTTATGAGTCAACTTCACAACCAGTAGTTTGTTGGATTCATTTCAACGAAGGGCAGAAGATGTGGGAATACATTAGCAATTTAGGAGGGGAAAAAAGACATTTCTGCTTTGATTTTTTATTTTCAAGAGTTTATTTTCCAAACTCATCAACCATCTTTCTTTCACTTTGTTGGCTGGATAAGTAATGTTTTTTTTTCGGACAAAAGGAGGGCTTATGTAACCCTCTTGTTGATTACATTAACTCTTTGCAGGACAATATTAAAGATGGACCAGTAATCAGAGGTTCAATTTGTCTCTGGGAGCCCTGGGTTGTGAACAATAGTAAAGAGAGATTGAATCGTTGGGACCCAAATCCAGGTGTGGTTGTGGTATGATACACCAGGTGTACATCCTACTGCGCATACAAGGAATGATCCTTCTCCCCCTGAGAATTTCTTGGGTTGGCTTGCCATCCAGTTCATCACTTTATCCAGAATCGCCTCCTTCCAATGAATGCGTCCTCCTTAAGAGGATAACAGGTGCTTCTCCAATCCTGAACCCTGGTCCCAAATTCACACTCTACCAAAAAACCTGATCACTGAATGGTCGCTATATTGTGGATTTAAACTTTTTGCGGGTGTTCCTGGAACACATTAACCACAAATAACGAGGAATTACAGCAGACCCCATATGCTACTACACAAGTAAGCGCAGAGAGAGGGGATATATGGGGTGGATGTGGGGACCAATGGATGCTTCGAACTAGGGCTAACAAAGAAACACAAAGAAACAGTTGTTAGCCCAGTGTTCCAACATCCGTAACCGAAAACTGTTATCACAACTAGAGATTGATGACATACTACAACGATGCTACGGCATAGAGGAGCTAGGACGACTTTCTCCGCAGGTTAGTGGGGGAATTTCACCATCAGTTCAGCGGGGGATTTCAGCCCCACAATCCGAGATTTGGTACTAAGTCCCAACAGTTACTTGCAGGTGGTCCTGGAATGCATTAACCATGAGTAAAGAGGTATATATGTGTACATATATACTGTATATATATCCCCCGCCAATAAATCACCACCTGATGGTGAGTTGGGTCCATTGGCGGTGGGAAACCTTTGAATAGAGCTGGTAAGCCCAAATGAGTATTGCAGGTGAACTGGGAACATCTAGAGGACTCAATTCACACCTCTGAAGGAGCTCCTCTTGCATTGCTGTGGAGGCTGTGGACATCAAACCTGAATGGCTGACATTCAAAGCTTCCATTGCTGAAGCTGCAGCTGAGAGTTGTGTTCTCAAGGTCTTGCTTGCTTCAAGGGGCTGTAACCCTCGAACACTGTGGTGGACCCTGGTGGTCAGGGAAGCCATCTGCTTTTCAGGGGCATGTTGTCCCTGGGGACTTCCGAGGCAATTGCAGGGTATCGACAGGCCAAAAGGGTTGCGCTGTCGGCTGTGATGGAGGCAAAGCAGTGGGTGTGGGAGGAGTTCAGAGAGGCCATGGAGAAAGACTTTAGAACCGCATCAAAGTTTATCTGGAAGGATGGAAAACTGCCTTACTGATCCTGCATTTGTTGGAAATATGTTCCCCGAACATGTCTTTCCAGCTTATGTGTCCATGCTGCCTTTAGACAGCTCTTCTCCACAGGACCTGTTCATTAAAGAATGCTAAGAAACATAAGGACTGGAGCCATACGCGCACACGTGCACACACACACACACACACACACACACACACACACACACACACACACACACACACACACACACACACACACACACGCACACACACACACACACACACACATATATATAGATATCTACTGTACTGTATAAACCACACGATTATTTTATGACTACATTAAGTAACCAAAAAAAAGCGCAGCTCATTGTGCCGTGGTTTCATT
Organism: Antennarius maculatus; assembly: GCA_013358685.1. Classification (NCBI taxonomy): domain Eukaryota; kingdom Metazoa; phylum Chordata; class Actinopteri; order Lophiiformes; family Antennariidae; genus Antennarius; species Antennarius maculatus. The sequence goes on from CM023606.1 coordinate 21,659,407, forward strand.
ACCTTACAATATTGGACTTTTAGAGCCATCCACAACATAGAAATCCAGACTTGAGTCCAAGGAAGCCAAGATGCTGGATAAAACATCATTAAAAACAAAATTCTTTTGAGCTTTGTCTCCCCAAAATATCCTTTTAATGATGTGATGAACCACGCTCCAACCTTGTTTGTGAATGACTTGGCCTTTCAAGGATTCCACTTTGATGATCATTTCAGCTCAACTTAAGTTGTATAGCAGAATGCAAGCTGCTGTCCCTTTATGCAACAGTTCTCAAAAAAAATGATGAACGCTGGAGCTGAGTTGAGCAAAATCACAAACTGCTGTGCAGTTGGTCGACGTTATATTGGACACTTGGGTATTGGTGTTCAATATAATGCAATAGTGGGGTGGCGCTGTCGCCTCACAACACGGCGGATCCGGGTTCGAGTCCCACTCTGTGCGGAGCTCACATGCTCTCCCCGCGTCTGCGTGGGTTCTCTCCGGGTTCTCCGGCTTCCTCCCACCTCCAAAAGCATGCGCTTCAGGTTGATTGGCCGTTCCAAATTGCCCCTAGGAATGAGTGTGTGTGTGCATGGTTGTGTGTCTTTGTGTGTGGCTCCGCGGTGCACTGACGTCGTGCCCGGAGTGTCCCCCACCTCACGCCCCATGCCGCTGAGATAGGCTCCAGCTCCCCGTGACTCGGATATAGCGGTGGTAATCTGAAGATGAATGAATGAATAATGCAATAGTAATGAGCTGCTGTTTCAGACTCTGCGCTCATGATGTTCTAGCACTTTTCATCACTTGGTACTGACCTGCCTTGTGCTGGGACATGCACAAACCATGCTGGTTTTAGATGTGGACACTCACTATGCTTACTACTGCTACTTACTACTTGTAGAAATTGGCAGCCCTGAGGGGAAGAACAATGTGGAATCTTTTTTTCAAATATAGAGTTGAAGAGTTTGGTGCTTCATCCTTGACTGCTAAATGTGCCAATTAATGTAGTCTCATGGAAGAAGATGAGCAGTGATTTCAATTCATAACATCTAGGTGAAAAGAAAGCAGAGGCCAGTGGAACTTATTATATATCTACTGTAATGGCAGAATGGTGTGACCCAAGCTGTGTGGGATGACCTCAAAGCTTTTCTAATCAGGGGGTTACAGGATGTTTTCTCATCATTTTCCACAAACATCCTGGGATTAATGTGGGGCAGCTATGACTTAGGCAAGAGCATCATCCACGAACCAAAAGGTTGTAAATTGAGCCCCAGTCCCCAAAGTCGACATACTGATTTAACCTTGAGCAAGCTAAAACCAGACTTGCTCCCTGGGCAAACTCAAACACAGAGAACACATTTCATAACATTGTACTATGCATGAATATAAGAAAAAAGTTTCCTTGTCTTCTAGTGATACATTATTATTAAGTAATAGTACAGTAGAACTTTGTACAGTAATATTTTGTATGATTACATTTTTTTAGTTGTGCTCAATGACATTTTTTTTGAGTCAAATGAAAACAGTTTTTACAATGATAAGACCTCAGTCGAGTTTTTCCTCTTGCTGTTGGTTAATATTTTTCATTCTGTCTGTAGAAATATTATTAAACAGGACAGCTCGAAGGGAATTAATTTTCAAAGCCAATTGCAACCAGGCCTTCATCATGTCATGTCCCATTAGGATTTGTGTGAAAATTAGCATTTGATTATTTCCCTTTGCTCTCCTTCATCTGTTAGCAAACCAACGTGATCGTTCTCAAGGACTTTGCATGTAAATTAGCAATTTAGCTAACAAAGAATTATCAATCTAAATGGTCTCTGTGGTGTATTGTGTATGTTATGAGACAACGAAACTATTCTTCATTAGTGCTCTCCATATTACTCTCAGCAAAGCTCAGTCTGCTGACAGATATTATGTGTACACATAACACACACATCCGTTTTATTAAACAAACAGACCCCTTGACTGACATTGCAAGGCTCAGTTAAATGTCACATTGATATCTGAGAAAATTTTGTTTTGAACATCTCAATCCACATCCGCTCTCCTCTATCTCTGTCCACATATCGCTGTCAGTCAGTCCATTTCTCTTTGTTGTGCCTAGGGCTGATGTCAGATATGACTTGCAGTGCATTAAAGCTGAGCTGCTCTCGATTTCCAAAAGTTAAAATGAGAAATGGGCTTAGAATGCCAATAGCCGTAGATAAAGTGAGTTGCAGGGATTCTGAGTGCCTTATCTCTCTCAACCAGTTTGGAGTTGGTGCCAGTAAGCCACGGAGAGGACTGTGGCCTCAGAGGTCCTCCCAGCTCTCCCTCTGGGTGCAGGGAAGTGGACATCTGCACACACATATTACATAAAAAGTTTTGATTTTGATTATGCCCTGCTGTTAGTTCACCTAACAGCAGTTTGTCTGGCATTTTAAGGTCACATCATTAGATCATCATAAAAGAGCATTCATTCCATTAATTCCTATTTTCTCCTGTAGTCACTGCTGTAGTCGGTCTAAATAAAGATTTTGATAGGTATTATCAGTGGGGTTGGCTTTTGAAGTTCTGTTTAAAAAGCTTCAGTGAGTTCATATTACATCCCACTTCAAAGCGGTGAGGTATTGTACTTGTCAGTGTTTGTGTGTCCGTCCGTCTGTTTGTTAGTCAGTCCACCAAATATCTTCGCAACCGTTGCAGATAAAAAGACGAAAGAAAAAGCACATTACTCGGGCGGCAAAGAGGATGAAAATGAGACGATGACTTTGACCTCAAGGTCAAATTTCAAGTTTTGTACACTCAGGAACCGGATAAAAAAGGAAAACGAGGGAGAAGGCCAGTGTGAGTAAGACCATAGATCAAAGCTAGTGTTTTGATCTACCTATGCTTTTATTTACCCTGACCTATTAAAGTCAGTCACATTTTGACATTTTGAATTCAGAGACTGCAACATCACGCGACTTACCCTGACCTACCCTGAAAGTAGGTCAGGGTAAAATTTTGAATTCAGGGATGACGCGGGATGTTGCAGTCTCTGACTGCTTTGGCTATAGTTTGTTTTGAATGTTTGCGCTGTGAAACATCCAGGAATAGCTTCAATTGTGAGTTTAATTAGCCTTTGAGTGAAAATTAGAAAAAAAGAATGCCAATGTCCATGAAATTCCTTTTTACTTACCAGAGAGTGGGGTTTAATGGAAAAGACTCCTTGTCACCCAGACATCTGATTAAGCTTTTTGTTCCCTGACTACAAACCCCCCCTCATATATTTCCTGTCTTACTATGTGTTCTACAGCAGTAAAAATGAAAGGGAAAAATTCTTTGACTTGCCTCCACTTAGTGCTGAATCAAAATTTTATGCATGATCTTTTACAATAATTTTTCAGCGGTGATGGCACGGAATATTATCTTAACAAAGGGAATGAGTGGATTTGCATGATGCATGTTGAGTGGAGGAATAAGCTGTGAAGCCACATTTCTTTTTCGTTTCAGTCTGTTACCAGTTCTATTACCCTCACAGCTGTTATCATTGAAAATAAAAATAAGAATCAGTAGTATGTGCATAATGTCACAAACAGAATACTGCTGTCTGAAGATCATTAAATCTGTTCTGTCATGATGGAATATACTGTTGAAATCATGCCATAATTTTGGGGAAATATCTCATTAAAATCAGGATTTAACTTCGCAGTGAGTAGCGCTGTCGCCTCACAACACGGCGGACCCGGGTTCGAGTCCCGCTCTGTGCGGAGTTCGCATGCTCTCCCCGTGTCTGCGTGGGTTCTCTCCGGGTTCTCCAGCTTCCTCCCACCTCCAAAAGCATGCGCTTCAGGTTGATTGGCTGGTCCCAAATTGACCGTAGGAGTGAATGTCTATGTGAGTGGTTGTTTGTCTCTGTGTACTCTGGCGGTACACTGGCGTCGTGCCCGGAGTGTCCCCCGCCTCATGCCCTGAGACTGCCGGGGTAGGCACCGGCTCCCCCGCGACCCGCATCAGCGGATTAAGCGGGTTAAGATAATGACTGACTGACTGACATGATGAGGCGATTCTACCAAGACATGAAGAAAAACTTTGCTGTAGTTTTTTGGTTGCTTGGTTTGGTTGTTTTCTTGTGATGCAACCCAACAAGCCTTACCAACCTTCTAACCTTGGCACCAGAGAGAGGGAATTTCACAGAATGCTTGTTATATGTTCTGAATTAAATATGCTCCTATTTTTATTTTATGACATATTATTAGTTTTAACAATTCTGAAATTGTACATTGTAGATATTAGAAATACAAGAACAATCTGTTGGATTTGAACTTTTTTGTTGATAATTGTGATCAATTTCCTCCGGGATTATTAAAGTATCTATCTATCTCCTCTCCCTCAAAATATACCATTGTAACTAAATATCAAAGCGACCACGTCAGAACGCAATGGATTTCTACAGTGGAGGTGGGAGGAAGTCTAGAGGGAACCCACGCAGACACGGGGAGAGCATGCAAATTCCGCACAGGGCAGGACTCGAACCCGTACCCGCTGTGTTGTGAGGCGACAGCGCTACCCACTGCGCCGCCCTCAGACGTGACTGGGATCAGAAAATTAAGAAATTTAATTTGGACAGGAATTAGGAATTTAAAAATGCAGGTCAAATTTGGAAATAACATTTATAATAGACTGCCACTACTTTTTTTTACGATATTCATTTCATAAAAAAATGTCCATAGTTGTAAATCTTCAGCTTCCACAATAATCATAGTCCTAACACTCGTATTTGTAGTCTGAAAATGGGCCCAACACTGATAGACTTTTATTGTGTTATTTTATCATTCAAACGATGGCTCTACACACCGTCTTTCCACATCGCTTTCGCAAAATAACAAAAACCGCTTGGCTCGTCGACTGATTTGATTGGTTCGTAAATGTTCCCGAGTTCTCGTTCTATCTCGCGATACTGAAGATATCCCCCAGTCAGAGGCAGATCAGTCAGTATGCTCAGTTGCTGTTGTGGCTGGGAGATGGTGCAGTTAGCCGGGAGTACAGTTATCTTTGGCTCAACAGTGGGTTCAGCCTGAGGTAAAAAAAACAGAACGGTCGTCCAAACTAACCGACCAACCCAAACCAACTACAGCTGGTATCCGAACAAACTCTGCTCAACACCTTCAATCCTTGAGGTGAGGTTGCTCGCGTCGACGGTGCGTTTTGTTAGGGTCCCACTGTCCACTCATATGCATTGCTAGCTGATATTTTCACAGTTTCAAATCAGCAAAGCAACAACGATGAGTTCTCGTGTCCTCTCTTGCAACACTTTCACCTCCCGGAAAACGTCGCTGCTTAGTTTTAGAGAGCCTCCAGGTTTCGACTTGTTAAAACGGAAAGATAAAGGGAATAAACTTCAAAGCCCACTCTTGACTCTGGAATGTATTACCATGTTAGCTTGTATGCTAAGGGTACACCTTCTTAGAATAAGTAGCTTCTGATTTGCTTACCAGCTAGCTGGCTAGGTTGCCTGCCACCTCAACAGTAAAACATCATTGTTTAACATGATTGTCCTGTTAGGGAGGACGTTATGAAGTGGATACGTGAGGACGCCATGACCACAGTGTTTTGTGAAGTGACCTGAAATGGACTGATTAACTTGTTCCACTGTTGAAATATCGTCTGTTCGGTGTGTTCTCCGAAACCTTCCAGAAAAATAGCTGCTTATAAATGTGTGTTGTAATAGTGTGTTGTAATACTGCTCAAACTGATCGATGGATCGCGTGTGTACTTTTATTCGCAAAAACATACGTGCAAATTTGAGTGAATAAAAAAAAAAAAAAATTGAGGTTTAATGTTGCATATTGAAGTGCAAGACATCAATGTAAGTGTATTGGGATTGATTCAGAGTGTTCAGAGAGTTTTCAAGTTAGTTGTTAGTTGCAAAAAAAAGAGATCCTTGAATTGAATTTCTTGAAGAGTGGCTTTAGTTTGATGGATGATAATCTTTTATCAATCAGCAGTGTCAGTGTCAGAGATTAGTCTGCATTTACTAAAGGATGGAAGGATCCCAAATGTCAGCCAGTATTGGTTTATGGTTGAGTTGGTGTTGTGATTTTTGTTCATGACCACATAATTTCTCTAATGCTTATTCATTCATTAATTCATTTGTTAATTCATTCATCTTCAGTAGTCCGCTTCTTCCGCTGCCACGGGGTTGCTGGGACCTATCCCAGCAAACTGGGCATGAGGCAGGGTACACTCTGGGTGTGTCGTGAGTGCACCGCTGAGCCACATGAAGGACAGACAAACATTGTAATAAAGACTTCATAGGGGGATGTACTACACTTTGTAGAATTTAATGTCCAAAATCAGTTGTATAACTAATTTCAAATATTATGCCCATTTTATCCACAACTAATGGCTAAAAAACTAAGGTGAAGTGAGCAAAAATGGATGATTTGATATTCCGGCCCAAGTAAGATTTGTTGTGTTGACACAGATTTTTCCCTTCCCTCTTTTTTCATCCTATTGAATATATGTTGTAAATTTCAATCTTTTCTTATTCTCTGAAACTTAATGTAAAAAATTTGCACTGGTAACACGTTTGATTCTTGAGTCTACCCTTCATGACTCCATCTAGGTGATCAAATTGACGTCATGAGCTGCTTTTTCTGCCTGTTCTCTGTGTTCACTGATGAATCACAGCCCGACTGTCTTGGTGGAGGTTACCAACCAACTATGTTAAAGCACGAAGATGCTGGGTTTGCCAAGTCAGTTACCTGTAAAGCAAATTTACTTTATATTATAAGCTCTATTTTCCTGTTAGAATGTCAGTTTCAAACGAGTGGAAAAACAGCTTTTATTATAATCTGATGTATATCAATGCACCCTACCTACTGTATGTAGATTAAAGCATTTTGGTGAAAATGAACATAGAAAATTGTTTGCCATGATTATTTCCATTGGGTTTGCAGTGTCTATGTCTCTCCTGGTCTCTACCTTGACTAGAATTGTCAGTTAAATTAAAGGAGTGAGAAAATTGCTTACTTTTTATGACTTGTTTTATGTGTCTAGTTTGTCTTGACAAATGGTATGTGCACCAGGGTGTTAAGCAAACTGGTCTTTTTTGTAATAGATGTCAAACAAGTTCTTTTTCATTACCATCAAATACCTCAAATGATTGTTTTTTTCAAAAGCTAAAACACTTATCCTTTTAAATTTCATTTTGCTAGAAATCAACCTATTTTTCCTCCATACTTCCCTCTGTATGTCTGACAAATACTTTAATTAAAATTCATTAAAAGTAATAGTAAAAGTAAATAGTATTGTGCAAATGCATGTGCAAGTTGTCATGTACTGTATGTGTCGAAGTTTTTATATAAACGTGGACACAACCGGAAAACGAGTTTTTGTTCGTAATTCTTGTTTACACTTCTTTGTAAAATACCTGGTAAGGCTCAGGATTGGCTGCTGCCATGTTTTGACATGAACCTTTTTTAGTCTTATTGATGAAGATGAAATGAAGAAGAGGAAGATGAAGAATATTTCAATAATTCCAAGGGGAAATTTTTTACTGATGCTGATTATTTACTGATCTACTGATGCTGTTCATAACAACCTCTATGCATGTGTTTAAAATCCCTCTAATCTCCTTGTGTAAATTAATGTATCTGTAGGGTTGGGTGATCCGCTTCACAATCCATAGGTTTTCCCCCAATTTGGAAATACCCTGTAGACCATAGCTAGCCTTGAAGTGGATGATGAATTTCACCACTTGCATCATTAAAATGCAGTATTGCATTTAAGAGTTCTTTTTGGCACAAACTCCTCATTAGCCACGCCCCTACATATATCTCAGAGTGCTTTATTTACAATATGATACCCAAGGGAGAGCCAAGTGAGGTAATTTGTTCCATCAGCATATTCATCTAGCAATTGATTGGTTTGTAGGACAAATCTGTGCCGCAACATTTGCCTGGAATTTAGCTTGAGAACAGCTTTTAGATCATTGAAGACTCAACAAAATAAGAGGAAGTTGAGAAGCAAAGTAGTACTAATATAACAGATGGCAGATGCAGGAATTTGAAGACGGATATATTCCAACGATATCTGACAAAACTTGAACTTGACAGTTTCCTCCATTAGTAAAAATTAAAAAAAGTTATTCTCATAAATATTGGAAAAAAATGTTTACATAATTATGAACTTCTGTGAAGAATTGTGAAGAAAAGTAAAGAATTGAGATGTGATTGAAATTCTACAAACTACAGGAAGGTTTAAGTGATATTTAATTAAAAAGTTAGTGAAACTAATGACTAGGGGCTAATTATCCAGTACCAGTATCGCTCTGGTTGTAGTCTGGGATATTATGGCACTTTTTCTGTCAACTATGACAGAACACATTGACTCCTGGCAGCCAACCTGGCTACAGTTTCTGAAACAAGCTGTCAGGCTGTGTCTGGTTTTATTTGGTGCTCTGAATTTGCACATTAATGAGAAAGACAGTGGAATAGAATGGCAGCACATTCTTCTGTGCTCATTTTTTCTTGTGAGGACGAAGACAGCACAGTTATGAGTGGTATGATTTTGAGAATTAAGTCAATGCTTCTGCATTTTTATGTAAAGTACACCCTTACATTGTTTTGTCATAAGCATTCTGATACATTTAGACACAAACTCAATGATCAAACTAATGAAGCCATGGAACAGTCACTATCTTGAGCAGTTTCTTTTTGGGTATTTTGTTATGATTCATGGTCCAGCATGTGACGTGCACCTTGTTAGATATCTCTCTGTACGCTTTTTTTCCCTCCCGAAAATTTCTTACTTGTAAAGATTTCGAAACAATTTTCAAATATTTTCTAAAATAACAGGCTTCATTCATTCCAAATTCCGGTGTATAATTTTATTATATTGCGTATGATGGCCTACCTATTTATGTCACCTAAGATCATTTTCATGGCCTTTTTGATATCTTTAATGTTGCAGTTGTTTTTCACTCCATATAATCTCTGATCTCTAAATATTAGGTCACACTGTTTTTAAAAAAAAGTCTTACTGGGTTCATGCTTATGTCTTTCATATCCCCTTTTTTGGAAAACTACTTGATATTTTCTGTCTAGGGTTGTATTCTCTGTATTTTCAGCAATGATGTATTATTTCATCCATATATTATCACCTCAACTTAAACAGCTCATGAACAATGTATTGACACAGCGCTTATGCTGCTTAGCACAAAAGGAAACCTTGTTGGTTGTCATGACTGCCTGGTTATCCTCGGTCATCTTGATTAAGCAAATAGTTTGACATCGTCACACGCAGCAGATTTCTGAAATGGTTACTCTGTTCCTGTCTGTGTGTGTGTGTGTGTGTGTACATATATATATTTACACACACACACACACACACACACACACACACACACACACACACACACACACACACACACACACACTATTGGCCCGAATATAAGAAGGTGTTTTTTGCATTGAAATGAGAGTGAAAAAGTGGGGCCCATCTTACATTCGGGGTCTAGACATTATACCCATTCACAACGCTAGATGGCGCCAGATATCTTTAAAGCGAATGCTGAACTGCACACCTCCATGTTAGCCGGGTAGCTAGCTAGCTAGCAGGAGACGATCAACAATCAGTCATCTGCTTGTTTAACAGGTTAGCATTGTTAGCTCTCTGTTTAGCTGGTTTGGAGACAACAGGTTAGTCAGAAAACTCCCAACAGACGAAAACATAAACCTAATAAAGACACAATTTACTCCCCAGGCCAAAGCAAACCCCTGTCACGAAGAAGAAAAATAAAAATAGCGTTAAGAAAGAAAAGAGAAGAAAATAAGAGAAGAGATAACAGAAAATGGAGAAACGTAGTGACGATCTGGAGAAAAGTGGGTCGAAGATCGGCCAGGTTAACCGGCAGCTGAGGAGAAGTTATGATGCAGTTATTGCAATATTGTTGTTTTATCACAATAGATTGGTTTATTTACATTTCAAAAACCAGAAGCCATTCATTTCCAAATATGATTGCACTTTAGTATACATGTTTAAATGTTCAGATATTAAGATGTGATAGACAGTTTTTGCATGATTTGAATGATGCAAAATAACATGCTTTTTCTCTCGAATATATTGTTATAATTATTTGTTTCAGATGTATAGTAATTATTTACTGTATAAAAATTAAATTTGGTGTTCAAAAAGTCTTTTTTCAAACTTGAGTCTCGAAAAAGGGGGTCGTCTTATATTCGGGCCAATATGGTATATGTATAGCACACACACGCATATATATATATAGCACACACACACACACACACATATGTATAGCACACACACACACACACATATATGTATATACTGTATGTGTGTGTGTCTGGGCTTGCGCTAGCCATTCGCCACTTCGCCATAGGCGAAGTAAATTCCAGATTGGCTACAAGGTTTTTAGACTGTAACTACAGTGGCGTTCTTATTTTTACGGAAGAAAGGCTAAAACTTATAACCTTCTAGCTCGCTAGCGGCGCTAGCGCCGCTATTTCTGCATGCCAGCGGAATTTAGCCAAAGCATGCCGACGGAAATAGCCGAAGTGACATGAACGCTCTCGATCATTAAATATGCACTCGGGTCATAACCTCCTCTCGTCCAATGAAAAACAAAAATATTGTTTTTTTACAATCTGAACCTGCGATTTGGTGTACGGCAGGGCGAGGACGATCGATCAAAAGAATCCAGTGTTTTATAGTAGAGTTTGTGTTAAAATCCTCATTAATAAACAAATGGTGAATGCTGAGAGGGGGGAGGAGTGGTAACAGACCGATCAGAAGGTAAATGAAAGATATTATCAATACTTGTTTGTAGTCTTAGACTTTTGATCCCTATGACCGGCAAGAATAACCAGCGATGCATGTAAATATGTATTCACCTCGCTTGCTAGTTTTCATGCCTTTTTAAATTGAAATGAAAAATCATGTTATTGAATTAAAAAAAAATAACAGAAACTATGGCATACCAATGGTGGTGGTCAAAGTTAAAATGTATTCTAGTCCAAGTAAAACTTACAAGTAAAAATAGAGTAATATTTTGTATGACTGTATCTTCACATAGTGAATGCAAGTTTTCAATTGTTGAGTGTCACATTTATACCTGCATAAAGTAGGATAGAAATAAAGATATTTAAGCTTGAACTGTTGACTTTAGTGTATTTTTGTAGGTAAACTGAACAGAAGATTTTGCCATCAGAATGCACCAGAATGGAGGAAAACAACCCCATTTTCTAAAAAATTACCCGGGGGAGGCCCCCAGGACCCCCCTGTGGGGGGGGTGTCCCCCCCCATGCCCCCCGCAACGAGCGTCGGTCATCCGCGCGCTGCACCACTGTCTTGGACACAGAATGTGGCTTTTTGTGGCTTGCTCAATTCTTTTACACTGAGCCACAGTGGCTTAGTCATACTAGCTCCTACTGCAAGCCCAGAATTGGCAGCTCAACAAGAAACAGCAGCAGAAAGATCCAACTTAGTGTTTCCCACAGATTGACTGTGGTTCTTTAGCAGAATTGCAGGAAACAGTTGTGGCTATTGAAAATGTAAATAATATGTTAAATAAACTAGTTGTTCTATGTGTTAAGTGTGTGTGATATGTGTCGCCTGTGATAACCAAATGGTTGTGTGTTTGAGTTCACAGCATCAAATATGTCACACATTTAACAGAGAATTTTTATCATGTGGTTGCTGAATATGTTACAATATGAACCTTACAGATTCTTTGAAGAATTGTGTGGCATCTTTTGGGTCCTTTTGAGTATTGCTGTACCGTAGTATCTTGAGATACAAGTTTAATTAGTTCCGTGATTGAGCTAGTCGGTCAAATAACTTGTTACTCAAAAATATTTTCCTTATTTAAAATAACTAAAGTCATTTTGATCCATTTTAGACTTGTGAAAAAGCCCCAAACCCCTCTAAATTATGAAAAAGCATTACTTTTATCAACCAATAGACATACATACTTTACCTGTGCATAACTAATTAGATAAAAGTTACATAAACATTTATAAAACATGAAAAGAAACAAAAGTCACAAGCACACATGAGCTCACAGAAGAAAAAGAGATGCAGTCTCTGTATCCAGTAGATAGTAGATAATCCTTTATTCGACCCACAGTGGGAAAATTTACAGGTGGGGAAATTTATTGATCTGCCAACATGTGGGAATGAACTTGGTACGGTCTCAGCTGATGTTAAATCCATCCAGCAACTAGCGTGGTGTCCTGCAGCACGGCTTTCATCTCAGATTGTTGTTCGTATGTTGAACAAAAATGTGGACAGACCAATGGCTCATATCTCAAAGAACTCGTTTATTGAGTAGCTCATATTTCAAGGTACTACTTTACTTCGTAAATGATACATTTTATCAAATGTATTCTAATATGGGTAATTACATTTAAGATGACAAGATCATTTTACCAGAAAGTGGAAATAACTAACATTTGTTTTAATCTGTTTTATAATACAAATTAAATGAAATGTGCGGAGTGTTTCTCTTCTGATGCTTAAAGACAAGATCCGTGTGATGCTGATTCTTCTGACAGTCCTGAGGCTTTTCCATCTGTTTTCTGTCAACAGTCTGAAAGCTATAAGACTCACTAATCATCAGCAGACATTTAAATGTCTATACCTTCTATTTTCACTTTTGTATAATGTCCTCAGTATTCAGGTTTAGGTCTACCATTAAGGAAAAACAAAACCTTCCTTTTTGTATCAGTGGTCTTTTGAGATTTTTTAGAATGCTGCCCTTCAATAATTAAAATCTTAACCAAAACATACCCATACCCACATACCCATTTCCGTGGTTCCAGTGATGTAATAGAGTACGGAGACAGGTTAACTCAAATGCCAGGAAGTTGGGTGAGGCCTTCCATCCAGAGCTTGACAATGTCAGTTGCTAAAATGAAAGCAGTTTGGTAAGACAAGCAACCAATATTTTGAACAAAAATATGTAAAACATTAATAGTTAAATTTAAATTAAATTAACCAATACCATATAAAAGTACAGCTGAAATGCTGATGTAATCCTTTAGATATATCTGAGGATGATGACAATGGCAATCTTTTACTTTTACTTTTGGTGGTCATAAGCTGATGTCTGGCTGAGGCTGGTAGGTGTGTTTTCATTGGGTTTTTGCAAAACTCTGAGGTCCTCATTTTCCTGAGAACAGCAGCCAATCATATAGAATGCGATTTATTCCAGTTTTGAAAATAATAGATGTACAGACTTTGTTTTTGGTGTGATGTCAATTCCATTTATTTTTTATAGTGAAATTGTGGTAATCGCATAAAGGTAATATCTATTATAAAACAAATTTTCAGTTCTGTATTTTTTTCATATCACAATATAAATCACAGAAAATAATGTCAGTAGTTTTCTCTAGTATATTGCAGCTGAGGGTAGAGGGCCTTTGTAGCTGTTTGATAATCTATCTACTGTACTCTAATCTATCGCATCATTCTTAGATCAAGAAAAACAAGGAGTTATAGCTGGTCTGATATACAATACATATCATCTTCATTACATTACTGTTATATAAATTGCATATACCCAAACATAAGACTGGATCCATATTAACCATACCTAGTAATATAGAGTACGACATATGAGTTTTTTATGACTCAGCTGGCAGATGGCTGCTCTTCAGTTGGTGCTCCTTTTCTTATTGCTGTTGACCACAAAATCCTCTTTCATTTTGCCATTTATCTAGCTCTTCACATCCCACCATCCTTCTGTCTTATATGTGTTGATCTCTTGAGACCTTTCATCAACACAATGAATATGGATACCATGCAGAATTGCTGTTACAGACTGATAAAAACGTTTACTTCTTTGAAGACTTTGGATGGAGGAATAGTGTTTGACCATTCTCGCCATCTGGTACACTTAAATCCTCCTCGCAGGAGTTTGAGTGAAGAGTCAGTTGGGGAACTTTGTAATTTATAGGTTTTGTTTTTTTTTCACCAAATTTGAGAAATCTTTTTTAGTTATGAAGCAGAAATTTGTTTTATTTTAATATTGTTTATAGGCACATTGTAGAGTAGCATTACTGACATTAAAATTTAAGATTTAAAAATATAACTCTAACCTAAAAATAATACATTTCTAATTTAACTTGTTCAACTCCACAGTCTGTGCAATGAGTACCCTAAAATATGACAATTTCCTTCTCATTGGGTACTAGTCAGAAGTTGGACCTGATGGGTCCGCAACACACTGACCAGCCTCAGCCAGAACAGTGAAATGAGGATGTCTATGCAGATTGAATAAGTATGGAATTTGAGCCAGGATGGCGTGAATGAGGTTTATCCCATTTTGTTATGTAATATCAAATTCATAATGTCTAAAACTATTCTAAATTAACTGTACAAACAGATACTTTATCATTTGCATTTGCATCAAGGAGCCACTGCAGCCTGGATGTTGACTGCTGCTGAGAGAGTGCTGGTCAGTTGAGTTGGTCAGTGCTGGTCAGCTTTTTCCCCAGAGCTGTTTCCCTACTGAACTCTGCCCCCCGCTGACCCCTCCACACATCTCTATCCCACCAGTAAAATATGTCCATACTACTTAAACATGTATAGTATATTCACACCACAACAACTGTTATCCATCTGTGTGTTATGTATAGTGTATTTATATCTCATTTGTAAAATATGTCCATAGTACTTCTGTATAGCATGTTCATATCACTCATTTTATCCATATATCCATATATTATGTCCACTTATACTCACTTTACTTTAGTCTGTATACTGATATTCTCCACTCTTGATAACCACTGCATTGTAGTCTGTATACTCCAATAATCAGTACACCATATTATGTCTATTGTATGTATAGTATAGTTTGTATAGTTTGTCCATAGCACCACACATGTACATATATATTGTATATCACACTCAAAAATCTGTTTATCTGTATATTCTGTAATTGTACTCTAAACTAATTGCACATCTGGTTAGATGCCAAACTGCATTTCGTTACATTGTACTTGTACATGTGTAATGACAATAAAGTTGAATCTAATCTAATCTAATATAATTGAGTGCTGAAGAGCCGTTGCTTCAATTAATGTCACAATCCTGCAAGTCTTTGACCAAATGTTTAAAAGAGAAGCTGCAGTGACATCTTTATTTGGCCATGAACATGAATATTACTATTGTAAAAATCTAAATATTACAGAATTCGCGTTTACTTTAGGAAAAGAGGTTTTGAAGATAAAACACACTTTTCGGATGACTATGACAATCCAACATGTAGAGCCTGGTAGACGAGATACTTGAAATAGCCATCCAGATTTCTTTGCACAACTTTATCCATTATGACCATGAACCTGAAGTTGTGAACAAAAGAACAAAATCACAGTACAAGCTGCAGTCAGTTTCTCAGGCTGTGCAAAGGGGTTGCCAGGGATGTCTGGTCTACATTGATGATGAATGAAAGAAAGTGAATGGATGGATTGAGAATTTAACCAGCCAGCTTCTGAAATTTATTCACTGCATAAAAGTATGTACAGTCATTTACCATATCCATTTTAACCATTCAGAAATGCAGGTTTAATTATTTCGTCTCAGATGTAAAATATGATCTGGCATATCTATGGGCAATAGCTGAGAATAGCATGGTCTAAATGGGAAATGTAAATATTCACCGTACTGCATGTAGCCTCACCCGTCCTTCAGAATCAGTCTTTGATGCTTGAAAATACAAAGTTTGAAAACTTTAATGTTATTGAGGTGAAAAAGGAAATTAGAATATGCTTCTATTTGGATATCCAAACTTTGTACCTCAAGCTGTTTTAGCATCTTCCTTCAACTTCCTTAAATATCATTGATGTCTCTAACAGGATCGCTGTAATCACTGTGTTGCTGCGCTGCTGTAGCTGTTTGAGCTTGTTCACACTTAGGTTTTTGTTTCTTTCTGTGTAATTTTGGTGTTGATGAGCATACTGATGAAGGTTTATTCGTCTTATGTGGTTCTTCCATGACTTTCAAAGCTGTTGAAAGACACAGCAGACTACACAATGGACACCGACCAGTTAAAGCTTCCTCTTTTGTTTTGCTATATTTAGACATCTAACTGAAAGCCGTTGTGCACTCTTTACTCGATTTTGCGAGATCTGTCAAGCTTTGAGATATCCAGATGCTGCTACATTTGTCTTTCACTGTGACACAATAGCTCTGATAAAATGAGCAAATTGTTGTCAGTTCAGATGGTTATCTTGCTCATGGCATGTAGCATGGGCTGGCATTGGATTCTTGCTGCCCACCATGAGTACAATGGATGTCAGAGGCTTTGTCAAGAGGTCTTATTCTGTATCAAGAAACAGCCTGATGTTTTAGGAACATTCTGACTTGACTTTTTATACACATTTGCTTTGACATAACTACCATTGCAACCTTATGTTTTTCATTAGTATTGTGGTACTATTACAACTGAAGGTTCTAATTTTTCCAGGTCATGGGATTTGTTT
The DNA here is from genome assembly GCA_013358685.1 of Antennarius maculatus. Lineage (NCBI taxonomy): Eukaryota > Metazoa > Chordata > Actinopteri > Lophiiformes > Antennariidae > Antennarius > Antennarius maculatus. The sequence continues at coordinate 21,675,858 of CM023606.1, forward strand.
GCGCTGAATAAAGAATAAAGGACTTGAAAGAAAAGCCTGAAGACATTTTGGCTCTCAGGGCAAGTTGACTATATTCAACACAGAGGTGTTATTAAGAGTTAGTGAAAACTCCTGACCCAACTGGCATGCCTAAATAGTTGTCTTTGTTAACATTTAATCACAACTCTCCAGTCCATATTCTTAACATGCATGGTGAGGGGTTTGGATGACATTTGCAGGAAAGCCAACCATTCAAAGACAACACAGTCTATGCTGCCAGACAGCCATTACCCTAACTTCCTCCATACTGTTGTCTGTGCTTGATACAAACGACCCCATACAGCAGAAGGATGTGACCCCAGTTGACCTCAAAGATGCAGGATTGTTTGTGTCATCTCCCCACTCCCGCTCATGAACATTGATCAACTGAACACAGGCTAATAATGGTCTATTCTTCTCTGCCGCAATTGTCTCTTTCCACAGTCTGACTTTGAGTGTCTATTCAGTGGGTGTGAATAGAGCTCCTCTGTCTAACCTCTCAGGGTGTGTTCTGATCAAAGAACAAAAGGACAAATGTTGTCCTTGTTTTAAGGACAACATATATATATATATATATATATATATATATATATATATATATATATATATATATACTTAAAACAAGGACAACATTTGCGAGATGATTTAAAATAAAAGGTCACATTCCAGATTACTGGAAATGAAAACAAACAATTGAAGTTATGGATTTATTAATTATACCATTGTGTTTAAGCGTTCCAATAAATGTTAACAGTGTTCTATAAAATAACTGGAATCTCTACAAACCATTAACTTGAGTTCAAATGTACAAGAATAAATGACCTGCTCTTTATCTCCACTACATAACTATAATTTCTTATTTTAACCTTTATTTTTTTTGCATATTCTTACTCTCTTACTCTGCTGACATCTACAAATGAGCCAAAGAACAACGTTGAAAAACGTCTCTGCAGACGTGTACCTATGAGCAGCACACATGCCATTCAGCTCAGCCCCGGTAACGCTGTAAGCAATGACACATTTGATGGACCATGACTGTCTCAATGTCATGTCTCCAACCTATATCATCAATTAGAAAAGGACATCTGACTGCACAGTGAGTTTGTTTTGGACTATATCAGCAGTAATGTGGGCAATACAGATGGATTATTGTAGATGTGGAGTTGTCGCTAGATTTCTAGCAGTAATTTGTTGTTTCTTGTAAGGATTTTAGTATTAATGACCTTCAGTGTATAGATCATTAATATTTCATTTTCGTTACAGCAATGAAAAGTATGTCTTGCACACACAGACAGTGACAGATTTTGCAAGTTACATTAAACAAGTTTGCAGCTCATGTGCATCATCATCACACGATTTCTCCAGCTTGCAGTGATAGCATTTCTAGAAGGTGAAAACCATCACCTTCAGTGAAGCTGATAGGAAGCATGTCTTTGACTATCCTCTGTGAGATGACAGCTGTTGTTTATTCTGCACATTTAGCATCAAACTCATCAAATGATGTGTCAATGACTACAAAAATAATAGGCATCCAAAAAGTTGACTTGATGGTGGAGGATATTTTTAGGACTGTGAGATTGTACAGGAGGACCATGGCATTAATTGTGAGTGATTACAGCCTGGGATATACTTTTCAGTTAAGTGTGAGTTCCTTTAATCCAGCATAGATCACACAATGACCAAAGTTATTTTCAACATAAAAAATACGGTTCCAATATGGCATTAAGTGTAAATAACCCTATCCAATATCTGTGTCTATCAGCCACAAGAATATAAGGGCTAATGATTGTAATAATTATAATGGTAACTCCTGGGCTTGCGCTAGCCATTCGCCACGTCGCCATAGGTGAAGTAAATCCCAGATTGGCTGCAAGGTTTTTAACCTGTGTAGCCACAGTGGCGTTCGTATTTTTAGGAAAATCCCCGAGCTATAACAAAGTTTCTCTCCCGCTAGCGCCACTGTTTCCGTCGGCGCATGCCGATGGAAATAGCCGACGGAAATAGCCGAGGCATGCCGACGGAAATAGCTGAACCATGCCGACGGAAATAGCCGAAGTGACCCGAACGCTCCCGATCATTAAATATGCACTCCTCTCATGACCCCCTCTCCTCCAATGAAAAACAAAGATTATATTTTTACAAGTTAAACCCACGAATTGTTGATGACAAGGCGAGGACGAGCGATCAAAAGAAATTAAGAATAAAGTGTTATGTAATAGAGTTTGTGTTAAAATTTTAATTGAACAACAAATGGTGAATGCTGAGAGGGAGTAGGAGTGTTGATAGACCGATCAGAAGATAAATAAAAGATATTATCAATACTTTTTTGTAGTCTTAGACTTTTGATCCCTATGACCTACAGGAATAACCAGTGATGCATGTAAATGTGTATTCACCTCGCTTGCTATTTTTCATGCCTTTTTAAATTGAAATGAAAAATCATGTTATCGAATTAAAAACAAAAACTAAACTAAACTATGGCATACCAATGGTGTTGGTGGTGATGTCAAAGTTAAAATGTCTTACTTAAAACTTACAAGTAAACATTGAGTAATATTTTGAATGACTGTATCTTCACATAGTGAATGCAAGTTTTTAATTGTTGAATCTCACATTTATACCTGCATAAAGTAGGATAGAAATAAAGATAGTTAAGCTTGAACTGTTGACTTTAGTGTATTTTTGTAGGTAAACTGAACAGAAGATTTTGCCGTCAGAATGCAGGAAAACAACCCCATTTTCTAAAAAATTTCCCGGGGGAGGACCCCCCCACACCCCCTCACAATGAGCGTTGAACATCTGCGCGCTGCGCCACTGACTTGGTCGCAGAATGTGGCTTTTTGTGGCTTTCTCAATTCTTTTACAATGAGCCACAGTGGCTTCGTCATACTAGCTCCTAGTGCAAGCCCAGCAACTCTAATGGACTATAACAAATGTGCAACCGATACCCAAGTACATGTAGAATGATGGATGCTGTAGTGTTTCTTTAAACAGCCGCCGAACAGCCAGGCTGTTCGGCGGCTGCCTCCCCTGGATGGTGTGGTGGCTTTGGGCTACTCGCTGGCCTCGGTCCTGCGGGACTGGCCCTCTGTGGCCCGGCGGCCGTGCCTGGTGGGGCGGTGCATGCATCGCCTTCATTCCCCTCTGTGGTGCCATGGTGGTGCGTCTCTGGGTTGTTGTTGTTGCGGGGCGGGTTGGTGGCCTGGGCCGGTTGCCAGTACGTCATCGGTAGCTTTGGGGGACGCCAGGTGCCTGTGGCCTTGCCGGGGCCCTGGTGGTCATGGCCGGGCCATGTTGCGGGCTTGGGGTGGTTGACCGTCTGTGATCCTGGTCCCCCTCATGGCTCTGTTCATGTAGGCCGGGCCCACACCAGATTGCCTCCTAATGTTCACTACACGTATCTCACACTGCACTATACATGTTAACTTTTAGGCACATGCAGGGCACAGATAGGGCTTTGGGAATAGATGGGGGTGAGGGCAGTGGGCATGGTTGTGGGGCGGATTGCAGTACTCTAGGGCGCTGTATCCTCCCCATATACGCCTCACTTGTCTCCCCCCATCCTCCAATTTTAATGCAACATACACACACACACACTGTGGAGGGGGCCCTGCGTTGTTTGGAGTAGTCTGGACAGCGCTGGGCTTCCCCTTCAGATTTTTAATGCACCACATCCCACATTAGGTAGCACAGGAGCACAGGGTTGGGAGATAGCTTCCTCGTCAGGGATCGAGGAAGCATAATAACAGGGAGGGTAGCGTCGACTCCACACAACATGGCGCTTCATGGCCCCAGCCATAGGCCCTCTGGGGCCTATGGCTGGGGAGGGGCTGTTTGACCTGGGCCTGCGGCTCGGCTTGGGCTTGGGCTGCTGGGGAGTTTGGCGTGGTTGCGGGCGTTTTATGGTGGCTGAATGGTTGTTGATGGCTGCCGGTTGTCGGTCTTGGCCGTAGATTCGCTGTGCGGAGATGTGGACCGGGGATGTGGCGCTGATGCGGAGGTGGGGCGGTGTGTGGGCTGTCTTGCCTGGCCTGGGGGTCAGGCTGCGGGGCGATGGCCCGTGGATGCGGGGGTGGTTGGGTGGTCCTCCCCCGCGGACCCTGACTCCCATCTACCTGTGGGTGCAGCACGGCTCACCTGCTGGCCTATTGGGCGTGGCACGTTAGGTCGGCTTTGTGGCATGTGCCTTGCCGCCGCTGTTGGCCGGGGATCTGAGGTTGGTGGCCGGCAGTTGGTTTACTTTGCTGGGTGTGGGATGGCGTCGCCGTCGGTTTCCCGATGGACCTGGGCTATGGGCGGGGCTCGGCGTGGGGGCGCCTGTGGGCGGGTTGGCTGCGGTGGGCCTCTGATGGGGCCTGGCATCGGCTGCCTGGGACAGCTGGCAGTGTACGGGGGCTGGCTGCCTTTGGTTGGCTTTCCTCTGTGGGCGGCTGCGCGGGGGGGCTTGCGGCCCGCTGGGGATCTCTGCCGGAGGGTTGGTGTGGGCCCTATCTCTGGTCTGCCCGCGCTTGCGGGAGGCATGACGGGCATGTGGGGTTGCAAGACCCCATATCCGGTCTACGGGGGCTATGTAGGGGGGTGAGTCACATATGTTGCCCGGTCACAGCGGCTGACCCCCTGGGGCTGCGGGGGCATTCCTGTCCCTTGGGGTTGGGGGGTTGGGCAGGATGTGGGCGTGGCGGATGAGGATGGGGGGTTGGAGGCTGTGGTGGAGCGGGGTGGGGGGTGATGGGGGGCCCTCCTTTCCCTGTGCCCCTTGGGCCTGTCCCTGGCGGTGGCGGCCGCTGCCTCCTCTGGGTCCCTGGGTCTACGTGGTTCTCGGTGCCCCCGGTGGCTCTTCGGGTGATGGCTTCCTGATGCTCCTGGCTGCCGGGGTTGGGAGTGCTCAGTTAGCGTGGCCCTGTTGAGTTCTGGTAGCCTATCTGGGTGTTGGTTTCATCACACATGGGATTTAGGATTTAATTCAGTACAACAGAGAAAACAGAAATTGATTGGAGTTTTTCCCTTGAATGGCTTATGTCCTGAAAAGTGTACATGTTACATTACAGAGTAGATACTGTCTGCTGGATAGGGTTATTTTTACATTACTATTGCTGGACATGTTCAGCCTTGTTTCTGAAGGCCTGGACTCTTCAACCCAGTGATCCAAGGTGCTTTATATATTGTACTTCACAACTCATTCTTGGTTCTTTGCTGTTAGCCATTTTTTTTTCATAGCAGAGCACAGAAGTCTGAGAGTTTATCTTAACGTTGGTGTAAAGCCCCCCTATATGTCAGAAAATGGATGTATAAGAATAGATGTGGTGTCAAAATAAATCTACTCTCTCTGCAAGTTGATGGCACATTTTGTCAGACAAAGAGTGCTGTCATTCAGGCTAGTTTTACTAAGGCTCACAGTAGCAGCATGATGTGTCATTAACTATTCCAGAGAAAATGTCGGGTGGTCTAGTTTTTGCATTAGGAAACTGACCTTTGATTCATCTGTATATAAGGTTTCCTTTTTTTCCTTTCTTATATCAAAGCACAGTGCAAAATTGTACATAGGAATTATTGGGAAGGAACCGTAAATCATGGGATACATTGCAAATATAGATGCTATGTGCCCCGGCTGTAATTCTATTGCCTTATGCATGTGGAAAGTTTGGTGATTTGAGGACAAGCAAAGTGGCATTTACTATGTAATTTTCAAGAGAAGACTATTTCTACAGTCCATATTAAAAAACAGCAACTTGCAGCAAAACAGCTGAGATAGGTAAAAGACACTACAGGGAGAAGGGGAAAAATGATATCGGGTGAACTGTTCCTTCATGCTTCAGTGAGCTAGCCAAGTTCTCTTTTTGGCAGCAGTATCCACAGTTAACAACTTCCCATGTGACCATCCCACACAGACAAGTTCACATGCAGCAGTGTGGACACACCCAAATTGATGAGAAGAATTTCCACCAACTTGTCCTTGGTTAGCCTGATTAGTTATCTACTCCACAATGTCAGGGCACTGAGTCACAGAATTAGAAGCATAACAAATAATGAGCTGATAGAAAGTTCAGTCTATGATAAGGAGTGGATTTCAGCTGGTTACCTGAAGTGATCTTCCATATGATGATGAAATGATGCTGGCAGTAGAGTGGACTCATAATGTGGGGGAATATACTAGAGTATAAAATACTAACTTTGTGTGTGATGGAGTGGATTGCTGAAGTAAATGTTATATGTTCACCCAGAAATGCAAAACATTCATAAATGTAAGTATTGATAGTTAAGTTGTCTACATTTTCAGTTTTTCCCAAGCTCAGCATTCCTCTTAATGTTCCTCAGAATATATTTTCCTTCACTAATGCTCATTTTAACGCAACTAAAATTTCAGTATTGATTAGGGTTTCCCTTCCTGCATCTGCTTCTTGCCAAATAACATTAAGGTGTGTCTTACGAAGCACACAAAATTAACAGAGTTTAAAAAAATACAAAACGCCAGTGACAAATTCTTTTGTTTCAAAATTGCAAAATGTGACAAGTTAAACAATGACAAATGCTGAATTCTGCTGACCTAAAATTAAGTTTAAAAAAATATAATACAATACAGAGCACATAACATGTGTTCTGGTGTTTTATGGTCATAGGAAATATGTTAGTTTCTGAAGCACATTGTATTAGTGATTTGTATTATGTTGGACAAGCGCATCTCTTAAACATGCTTGATTGTTGAGCTCCAAATGTTTCTCCCCTTTCCACAGTGGAGAATCAGTAGCATAGAGCAGGCCTGACATGTGCTTAATTATAAATACCATAAATGTGATTTGCATTTGCATGGAGATTACTGTACTGGAAGTGAGTTTTCCTTATTTGAATGAACTTGTTTTTATATGTGACCCGAAACATCGCAGTGTCCCACTTTTCTGCTTCTTTCTAACTTGACATTTTAAGAGCAAGACTCTCTGATTGAGGAATAATAATGATGAAGAATTCAATGAGAATAACCTCTACAGCTTTCCTTTCACTACTCCTTTGTTCTCATGTCTTCATTTCTTCCTTCTGTCATATCTGCTGGAGATTGAGCGATATCTACCAACAAAGACTTTTTGAAGTTTCCCACCCTTCCAGATTCCTTTTGATTTCTGACAGCATCAGCTGCTTAATATTCCAAACTAGTTGTGGCCTTTTCAGACAACTAACAAGGTTCTGAAGATGCAAGTCTTGTCTTTATGTGAAAGGCAGCCGGGGCACAGCTTTCTGCTTTAACAGAGCTCACACTGAGGTGTCTGCACTGCTAATAAGTTCAAAGCTGCTCAGCAGATTCACAAAGCTACTAGGACATGCTCTCATGTCAGTTCTCTTTCTGTACATTGTCTGCAAGACTTCCCAGGTTCTATCCTTTTACAAAAAATGTGATTTATTGCACTCTGTTTTTTCCATTTTAGATCCATTTCCCATGTCAGGAAACAAGTTTGCGCCAGTTCTGTTCTGTCAAAATATTTGGTTGGTTTTATTTATATATGTATGACGTACCTAATTGTAGGGCTTTAACAGTTAGTTGATCAGTTGTTGCAGTGAGCAACATAAAAGGAAATAGAAGATATGGTGATGTTAGTTTCGTGAATTTTCAGTATTTTCCAAGTAAGGTGTCTCTCTTTTAATCCAGATGTGAGGATTTGATAATTTTTGTAAACCCTTTTGAGATTTCACAGATTAAAATATCAATTGATCAAACAAGAAAACAAGATGCCGTTGAATCATACTTTCCAGTAAAATGCACAGTGGTCTTCAGAGAGGGCAGAATGATGTGTAGGCAAGTAACCAAAATTAATTACCAGAGACGTCTTACTGTATTTTTAAGATTTCCCTCTTTCCATACACAGAAGTTATGAATTACTTAAAATACAAAGCATTTAGTCATTTTGACTTGTTTATTTTGTAAAGTTGTGCTTCTGTTCTTGATGTTTCTGTGACTCACTGCTGTAATATGATTGTCATGTCTTTCCATTGCCAACTTTTGTACACAAGAATAAAAACAAGCAAGTTAATTACAGGAAGCCTGAGGTTCGAACAGCACACATTAATTGTGCTTCCAACAGCGTCTGCTCTCAAGTCCCATCATCTCACTGTTCTGTTCTTCAGGTTAGGTTTGTGGAACCTGTTTGTTTTGTGAACACACACTAACTTTCTGGAGCCTGTCTGATGCTACTCTGATGCTATCATTAATGAAATCTAACATAAAAGGAGAAAGACTAATTTAATTGAACGGGTAACTGTTTTAAGATTATACAGGTGAAGCACTTAGGCTTATTTGGAATTCACAGTTGGAAAATCAATTCGGCATGGGAAAGATGAGAGCTCCTGCGCCCATTCTGAATCAAAGTCAATAAAACAAACCAACACTTATTCACAAGGAGTAAGTTGTTGAACAGAGCCCTCCAAATGTATGCAAAGCACCAGTAAATAACATCAGAGTGTCTATATTCCTGAGATCTTGTGACAGCCACAACGCATCTTTCCCCATGTGATGCAGGCACACTGAAACCGTCTTTGTTCACTTAATCCAGTGTGAAAATTACCCTAATCTTTTGAGAGTGAGGAGATGTTGGCAACAGCCTGTTCTTTAGGAGAAAATCCTAGCACTGGCAACTAACTATACCCTGGGTTTTGTGGCTTTAAGTATGATGATTGATAGGCTGCTTCAGAGGACTGATAACATGAGATGTGGACCATTTTTTGGGTGTCGAGGGAATACAGTTTTGTTTAGTGTTCAGGCCCTGCCTTCATAATTTACAAAGTTCTTTGACTTTTTTTAGATCATATTTATCTGTTGATGTGTTTTAGCTGCACTGTTCCTATTACATTTAAACACTTTTTAATTAATTTTTAAAAAACATTTTTATAGTTTACAGGAATTTCATGAGTGAGCGTTGTATTTAACAGTTGGACATAAAACATGGATCATATAACGTCAAGAAATTTACATACACTAATTGATTTTCAAATGCAGCACTTTTTCTTTCCCTGATTTGAAAAACGTTGTCGTTCTGTAAAAAAAAAAAATGTTAAAGAGAAACGCAGCACAGGCTGTTATGAAACGACCTACACAGGCGTGTTTGCAAATAAATAAATACAGAGGTGCACATAACACATAAGATTCCACCAACACTACTGGACACATAATTGAAAATATTAAACCAACAGATAAATGTGTAAAAAAATGTTGTAGCTATAACCTCTAATTAAAGTAACCTCCAAATTGATAGTTATATATTTATTGAATCCAATTTTGAATCAGTCACATTGCCTCTCCTTTGTATTTACAGAGCTGAAATAATTTCTGTTAGGGGCAGGCACATTTAACGAGTTTGCTTTGCAAACAAACATTTCAATTGAACTAGCTTTTCAATTGCAGAGTACCATTCTTGGACATTGCTGTGGGCATCAGATGGTCTGTGATGCTGGCACAGGGGTGGTGGTAGTGTGTGATCATTCAGTGTTTGGCCAGCCATTAACTCCCCAGAGGAAATGGATGTATTATGAATGCCTAACAGATGGGCCTTCATCTCTCTTTTTTTATTATTAAACCTACACGGACGGCACGGTGGAGTAGTGGTTAGTACTGCTGCCTCACAGCAAGAAGGTCAGGGGTTCAAACCCCATCATTTTCCAACGTGGCCTTTCTGTGAAGAGTTTGCATGTTCTCTCCGTGTCTGAATGGGTTTTTTCCGGGTTCTCCGGTTTCCCCCCATTATCAGGAAAAACATGCATTTAAGGAATATTAGGTCATGTTGGCCCGTAGTGGCGGTGCACCCAGGGTGCAGCGGCTCTGGACCAACTTTACATCTGGCCTTTCAATTTCATTGTACCATCCCTGTATAATAACAAATAAAGCTCTTTGTCTACATTGTAAGTCCTGTTGGATAGTTGCTTGTGTAGGTAAGCAAGCAAATAAGTAGGGACTAAAATAATTAAAGGGGCCCTATTATGAAAATCACACTTTTTCAGGTCTCTACATATACAAAGTGGTCCTCCCTAACCTGACCAACTCCTAGAATCTGGTAAACAAGAAGAAGAAGAAGAAGAAGTATACTTTATTGATCCTGCAGGGGGAAATTACAGTCACTCGGTTAGTTTTGACAAGTATACAGGGCCCCCGAACACACAAGCACACAAGGGGGCCTGTAATCATGCAGTTAGTACAATCACATCACTACACACATCTGGGAGACAGAGTGACGGGCAGCGGCTTCGGAACGCGCCCCAATTTGAGCGGCTTGTAGGGGGGACGGTGCCTTGCTCAAGGGCGCCTCGCTCAAGGGCGCCTCGGCAGTGGCTGGGAGGGGAGCTGGAACCTCCCACTGTCAGCTCACACTCCTGGTGGAATTGTACATTAAATCGTACATTAGTGTACATTAAAATACACTAAAACTAAATTATATCTGTATTCCCTTTTCCCACACTCTGATAGACTGTTTAAAGCACTTTTGTGTCTCACGAAAGTCCGAGACTCACGGAACGCAGGATGTCATCTGGATGCCGTCATCCAATTGAATGCGCGTACGGTATCACGTGACTGCCTACTAAAAATCGGTGATGAGGTGAAGCCAGGTATCTTGAAGTGCAAACAAGCGATGGAATACAGTACACCGAAATCTGAAATGGTTCACAAAACTAGACATGAGTCACGCATATCAGCATATTCAAATGGATGGACAGTCCCAGAACTACCTGTCAATACACATGGTGGCAATGTTCACATATACCAGACTGCCTTTTGGTGTATCCTCTGCTCCAGCTTGACTCCAGAGAACCGTGGAGGGAGTTCTCCAGACAATACCTCATGTGGCTGTGTGGCTACTTGGGCTACCTCAGTTAGTATGCAAACACTCCCTGCATCAATCGATATTTGGAGTTTTAGGAAGTCATGGTTCTGAACGACTCAAACCGATCATATTGTGCTAGATTCCCAGTTCTTGACGTCAGACTAGACACTCTGTGCTATTGGACAGAATATTGGACGATATGGATTGGTTGACATGCTCAAGGGCGTGGCCATCCCCAAGACGGAGTTCTTTGCGTCGGACATGAGGCAGCAGTCTGTTAAAATGGCGTCCGTGAGAGGGAGACATGAAAGTTGCTCAGTTGTTGATTGTACAAATCAACGCCAGTGTTTATTTTTCATCCCATCCAAAGAAGAACAGATGAGACCGTGGTTGCATTTCATTTTTAATTGATATGTGCCGACTACATCACCTGCACGTTTGTTTGTGTATGGAACCACTTCACTCCAGCCTGTTTTAGCAATGAGGGTCAGTACAGAAGTTGCTTTGCCTTGAGACTGATCCTCATTCAAGGATCATTCCCAACCATACGGGACCAAGGAACTGCACCCTGGCCACAGGTAAATCTCACCACATTTATCTTTTTTGCAGTTGTCTGTTGGCATGAGTCATCAAGTTCTATTTGGCTAATTAAGTAGTACTGCTTTCTTTCGCGTTTGCGTGTGTGCGCTCTCCAACACGTGTGTGCATGCTGAACCTACAGTAGCTACAACGCACATAAATTGGGCTCACATTTTATCTTTTTTCTTTTTGTCAGTTAGCATGAATGAGGTCATGTTATGCTAGGCTATGCAGGGAGGTCTCCTTTGTTTCGAGTTTGCGTGTTGCGTGTGTGTGCGTGCTGGACCTTCAGTATAAAGCTAAAACGCACGTAAGTTGCATCATATTTTCTTTCCTGTTATCTGTCAGCATAAATAAAGTCAATTTATGCTAGGCCAAGTAGGGAGTTGTGCTTTGATTCTTAATGTGTGCGCGCGCACACGTGTTAGAGTCGCTTGTTTGTTCAGCGTCATAGCGACAACGCAACAAACATGTTTTGAAATTCTGTTGGTAATTGCTCACAACAAAACACAGTAAAAAGTAACCATACAAATAAATAAATTAGTAGCAAGTGCCAGGATGTATTTTGAACACAATTTTTCTAAACAAAGAAATGAATCAAACAATATCAATAACAGTAAAGATATATCTTTGTGTTTTATTGAACAGGTTTTGTAGCTGACATGTTGGACCTCATATTTGACAAAGTCTTGGTGGACCCCATGCCATACACAAATGAGATGTTGGCCATTCCTGTCCCCGAAAATCTGTCTGCCCAGTATGAGCGTCCAGACAAGGAGGAGGTCATTGTCAGCTACATGACCAGGTTCAACCAAGACTCAGTCTAAATCCAGGGTAGTGGCCTTTGTCTTCAGGAAACTCTTGGCGTATGCGAAGGACCACACAGGCTGGAATGATGACCCAGATTCTACATCCTAAGTAGCCTCAGCACCAGCCAACAAAGGTGCGATAGGCCAGATGTCTGCACCGTCTACAGAGAAAGGACACAAAATTATTTATTTCACAATGTTTTCATTCCTGAGTATTACAACTGTTGTTGATTTCCTGATAGGATGGCCCTGTGTTCTCATTATTATTATTGGATTATTTTGATTTTTTTTTGTGTAAATAAATGCTTGTATATGTCAACAGAAATGGATTGTGAATACCAAAAAATGTTCAACATGTCTATTAATAAGACAAAAATCAAGGTGTCGCAAATACAATATATTAGACTTTGTTGTACCTATATTTGTCATGTGTTACTGCAATAATGAAGGTATGCCTGATGAAGCAAAATAAGACATAACTAGTTTTTATTCTGACATTTTTCAAAGAACGACTTACCGATGTATTCGTCTCATACGTGAAGGGCCATACTCAGTCCTCAGTACGTGACCAGCCATTTGTAGGGTGTACACGTTTAGGCACACAGGCTGGAACCCAGGATGTTGAGTCATGCACGGAACCATATCAACCTCCTGCAGACGGCTCCTAACCTACAGTGAAAAACATGGTAAAGGTCATCAATATTCTCTGCGCATGTGCGAGCAGGCTGCGGTTTCCTCTGAGCGAGTTTGTTGTGCTTAATTTTACGTTTTTTTCTATGTTTCTGTGTATATTATTTTAACGGAGATATCGTGGATGCCGAGCGGGTCGCGTTGAAAGGGCTAGACTAATGGCTAGAGCCGCTAACCGGAGGCGAGTCAAGCCATCCGTCCCCTCCGTCATCATGGGGAATGTGAACTCGCTACCGAAGAAGTTGGATGAACTGACGGCGCTGTGCAGGACTGAACAGAGCTATCGGGAGACCAGCTTGCTGGTGTTCTCAGGGACGTGGCTAACTGGCAACGTACCAGACGCTAATGTCGGAATAACCGGCTTCTCCTCTGTACGAGCGGACCGGGACACGAACACCGCCGGTAAGAAGAAAGGAGGTGGATTAATTATCTATACCAACGATAGATGGTGCCATCCGGGACATGTGACGGTGAAATCGACGCTGTGCAATCGCGATCTGGAGCTAACAGCTGTCAACATCAGACCCTACTACCCAGCGCGTGAATTCTCACACGTTATTGTCCTCGCCGTCTACATCCCTCCACGTGCGGACCCTGAGACTGCACGAGAGACCATCTGTTCGACCACCTCTGCTCTTCGGACCCGGCACCCGGACGCGCTCGTCATTCTCACCGGTGACTTTAACCACGTCACCTTGGACTCATCTCTCCCCACAATGGTCCAGTGTGTAAACTGCCCCACACGGAAGAACAGAACCATCGATCTGTTCTACACTATGCTAAGGAGGCATACACCGCCACCCCCCTCCCTCCACTAGGTAAATCAGACCACAACCTAGTGTACCTTCAGCCCACCTACATTCCGCTGGTGAAATGGCTGCCAGCAACAACACGGCAGGTCAGGAAGTGGTCCCCGGAAGTGGAGGAGATGCTGAGGGACTGCTTCCAGACCACCAACTGGGATGTCATCGTGGGCTCACATGGGGAGGACATTGAGGGGGCAGCTCAGTGTTTTACAGATTACATGAACTTCTGTGTGGCCCCTGTCAGGACAGTCAGGTGTTACCCCAACAACAAACCCTGGGTCACAAAGGAAGTCAAGGCTGTCCTGAACAGAAAGAAGCGGGCGTTCAGGAGCAAGAACAAGGAGGAGATGAAGAAGGCCCAGCAGGAAGTGAGACTCTGCCTTAGGAAGGCCAAGGAGGCATACGGGAGGAAGCCGGAGAAGCAGCTGGGGCGCAACCAGGTGCGGGAGCTCTGGAATGGGATGAGAACCATCACTGGACACGAGAAAGGGCGCAGCACTGTGGAGGGGAACAGTGAACGAGCAAATGAACTAAACAGCTTTTTCAATCGGTTCAGCTCCCTCACCACTCCTGGCTCCTCGTCCCAGGCCTCTCCCGGCCCTGCAGACTGCTCCACTGATGCTCCCTCCTCCTGTGCTTCCTCTCCTTCCACCCCTGCCACTTCTCCTTCCGCCCCTGCCACTTCTCCCGAGCCCACTCCAAGAGCTGCGAAGCTTCCAACCTCGCCACGACCTCCTGCTCCCACCACGACCGAGACTGTCATCACTGTAGACCTGGTGACGACAACACTGCGGAGGCTCCGTCCCTATAAGGCGGCTGGACCGGATAAGATCTCCCCAAGACTCCTCCGAGCCTGTGCTTCGGAATTAGGGGACCCCCTGCAGCGATTGTTCAACCTCAGTCTGCGTCTGGGGAGGGTCCGGTCACTGTGGAAGACCTCCTGCATCGTCCCGGTACCCAAGAAAAGACGCCCTACTGAGCTCAACGACCACCGACTGGTCGCTCTTACCTCTCATGTAATGAGGACCCTAGAGCAACTGGTCTTAGAGCTCATGTGTCCACAGGTGCAGGGTGCAATGGACCCTCTCCAGTTCGCCTATCAGGCCAAGGTTGGGGTTGACGACGCTGTCTTGTACCTACTCCGTGTGCTCTCCTACCTGGACACCGGGGGCTGTGCCGTCAGGGTGCTCTTCTTTGACTTTTCGAGTGCCTTCAACACCATCCAGCCCCGGCTCCTGCAGGACAAACTGACCTCCATGGCTGTGGACCCCTACCTCATGAGCTGGACCACGGACTACCTAACGGACAGACCCCAGTACGTCCGTATGGGGGACTGTTTGTCTTCTATGGTGACCAGCAGCACGGGGGCGCCACAGGGGACCGTGCTCTCCCCATTCTCTTCACCCTCTACACATCGGACTTCAAGCACAACTCAGATACATGCCACATACAGAAGTACTCCGATGACACTGCGATTGTGGCGTGTATCCGGGAGGGTGATGAGGTGGAGTACAGGGCATTGGTGGCTGACTTTGTGAAGTGGTGCCAGCAGAACCAGCTCCAGCTCAACGTCTCCAAGACGAAGGAGATGGTGCTGGATTTCCGGCGGGCACTTCCCTCTCCACAACCAGTGATCATCGAGGGCAGTGAGGTGGAGGTGGTAGGAAACTATAAGTACCTGGGACTGCAGCTAGACAGCAGACTGGACTGGTCACTCAACTCGGACTGTGTGTACAAGAAAGGGCAGAGCAGGATGTACTTCCTGAGGAGGCTGGCCTCCTTCAACTTCTGTCCTAAGCTCCTTCTCATGTTCTATCAGTCCGTAGTGTCCAGTGTGCTGTCATACGCCATTGTGTGTTGGGGTGGTGGTGCCAGGAAAAGAGAGATGGACCGTCTTAACAGACTCATCCGCAGAGTGGGCTCAGTGGTCAGGCTGAGCCTGGACTCTGTGGAAACAGTTCTGGGGAGCAGGACCATGTCTAAATTCAGGGCCATCATGAACAACACCAGCCACCCCCTGCACACCACCTTCTCCCAGCAGAGAAGCACCTTCAGCGGCAGACTGCTGTCACACAGCGCCTCCACAGAGAGGCTGAGGTCCTCCTTCGTGCCCCATGCCATCAGGGGGTACAATGACTCTCTCAGGAGGAGCGGGGGGGAGGTGGCGAGGTCAGCACGCGGTTAAATGGATTTCATTTAATTTTATACTGTTTATATTTAAATTTTATTTTAATTTTATACTGTTTATATTTAACTTTTTTTGTTACTGTTTATATTTTAGTTATAGTTTAGTATATGTCCTGTTCATGCTACATGTGTCTGTTAGTGTACTGTATGTCTTGTGGTATGTCCTGTTTGGTTTTTGTTTTTTCCTGGTGTTTGGCTGAGCAGTGGATATGTGCAATTTCCTCCGGGATTATTAAAGTATCTATCTATTTGAATTTATAATTGTAAAAGTAGCCAAATAGAGACATAACTTTGTGGTTTAGTTGTGAGCTTGCTACCTGTGGTATCTCCAAACAGCAGATATTTTCTGCTTCTGTTGGCATACGTTCACAGTGTCCACAGGAACACTTGTACAATAAACAGAAGGTGAAAATATCTCAAAATAGAGTAGATAAAGGCATCACTGCAATGTGGCTACATCATTTCACGATTAACCTGGTGTGATGGTGGCAAGTGTTAGCTCCGTGTGTCTTGTCACAGGACTGCCTCAGATATTTAGCAGCTTAGTAACAGGTTAAATCAATGTGATATAAAAATAAAGTAACTTAGCCGTGAGCAGAAGCCAGCATTAGCCACATGGTAATAACTATCAGAACCACCATCAAACTTTACTGTCACTTCTAGAAGTACAGCAACATTTTAGCAGTCAACACATCTGTACATATACAAAATACATAATAAGACAGATACGACATTATTACTGTGCGATAAGAGGCGGGAGTAGAAAAGAAAGTAGCTACCAGACGACGCTCCAGTCCTGTAATGACGTAGGTTACAAAACAAAACACAGAACCAACTGAGTAACGTTCACACGTACTAACCATTCAGAAACGTCCTGCTGCAGCCGCACAGTCGGTGTTTCTTCAGGAGCCTCCGCTTCTGGGTCCGACTCAGGGTCATAAATGTACGGCGACACAATGGGGCTTCCGAACGCCATAGTGATAACAAATGTAATGCCGGTCAGTGTCCCGTTAGCCCAACGCTCTTCTTCAGAGGGGCGTGACCCAGGTGAAGGAGGCGTTGACCAGCGGAGCTCATTAGCATACTACAGCTGGAGGCCTGAAACGAAGCGTTTTGTGAGTAGCTCAGATGAGCGATTTTGAAAAGCTGATATTTAGGACCACAGATCACTTTACGTCAAAATATTTGGAATACAGTCTAGTTGGACATCTGGCAGCTGAATGACTTTAAGTTAAAAGTACATAATATGGGACCTTTAATGACCTTTCTGTATATTTTACCCAGTCAAGCTTTGTAAAAGAAACATTCCCTGTTTGATGTTAAAAGTGCATTTGCAGCAGTGAGTCTGTTGATATTCATGATTAATATGCCATGTGTCAACCCCTTGCTTAAGAATGTGGGATAAGATGCAAAGGCTATGACAATGGTGTCAGCACAATGCCAAGCTTCGAGAAGCATATTCAAAGACACCTTGAAGAGAATGTTGCATTCTCCTTGGCATGATCTTGATTATATAATCTAAAGATTAATTGTGCAAGTCATAGTTTGTCGGGGTTCGCATCCCCTTTAAAAATAGGATTTTTATTATAAATGTCTTGATAAAGAAACTCTTCATCATATAGCTTGCAGTTACATTCTTTCCTTGAACACTTCATATTCATTTTATTGTTATTATATATTAATTAAATATTCACTAATCAGAAGTTGCAAATGAACTGAGACCAGATCAGCACATTATTTACATGATGTCACAGTGAAATATTAATTTGATTGACTAAATTAATGGAATTATTTAAATTCATTGCAAACTTTTGACTACCACTGCATATGCAGAGATTGAACAGAACTCTCTGACATGAAAGTCCTTTTAACCTTATGTTCAGACTCATACACTTTGATTTGAATGGGAATTCTGGCCTATTCTTACCTCATACATGACTTCTGTTGCTCAACAGTCTGAAGTCTTTGTTTATGTATTTACTTTTTTATGGACACGTCTGGGCTGCAGGCAGGCCAGTCTATCTGAACTCCTTACTCCAAAGCCACACCGTTTCTAAGGCAACAGTTTGGCTTCATTATCTCACTGCAGGAAACAAGGATGTCGGTGAGAAACAGTACATGTTGTTCCAAAACCTGTATGTACCTTTCATCAATTGTGGCTTCACCAGTATGTAAGTTAGTGATGCCATGGGCAATAACACTGCTCCATTACATATCACTGATACCACCTTCTCTTTGCTCTTGGCTATCTAGATGTTCCTTATACTCTTCACCAAAGACTAAAGCACATCCATGATTTTCAAAAGTGAGGTTTTTGAAAATGCCAGTTATACATTTAATGTGGATGGCTTAACCTGAGTTTTCGGATATTCCCTGCAACAAAAACTGCCGTGCCGTCATGTATGACCAGTGTTTTAATGTACAAACAGTATAGACGTTATTAAAACTATGTTGGCGGAAACAATTGTCTAGTCGTTTTTTGCTTTTTTTTGCGAGCCCAAGTGCTGTTGCATCACTTTGAGCACAAGTAAAGTTCGGCTCTTTTCCAAAGTATCCATGTCAAAGACATGTTGACAAACATTTTTGACAGTTTAATATTTGTTCTTTTTTTTCTTTATTATAATCCTAACGTTTATATATTGTATATATTTCTTAATTGCGCCTTCTCTACTTTTGAGTTTTTTCTTTTGCTGCAAGTGCACCTGCGGGGATAGTTCTCATCTCGTTGTCCCTGGAACCCTGTTTTATGTACAATGACAATAAAATTCATTCATTCACCTTCCTCGCCAAAGACCGTGACGCTCTGCCAGGTGGTGGGAGAACATTGAGATGGAAGTCGTCTTCCAGGAGGAATGGCTTGAGAATTTCTGCATGACCCGGTCCTCGCTCCTGTCGTTATCAGAGTTGTTATGCTTATAAACGTTTTGATCAGAGCACTGATGCAGTTATGTGTGGATGGATATCTTTTGAAAAACAAAAGTTGTGTGGACACAAATTTTTATTAAGCGGAAGGGGAAAACAGTCAGTGGGGAGTGACATGAAGCAGGTGCTGTCAGTTACAAATATTTGCGAGTCCTGGAGAAAAGGGGGCAGGGGTGATTAGAGTGGTGATTGCGTAGCCATTCAGTTAGATGAATCCAGTCATAATACAGTGGTTAATCATTTGTTGGAAATACAGTACATATAAATACTGATTTAAAATAAATGGAAATACAATAATTAGAAATGTATGTTTCAAATGTAACATGCTGTATAAGGACTTTTCTTTGTGACATCACAAAGTATTCTTTACTTAAAACCATAATGTAAGCAAACCATTCATTCATTCATTCATTCACTTGGGACCGGCAATTTAACCTTAAGCGCATGTTTTTGGAGGTGGGAGGAACCCGGAGAACACGGGGAGAACATGCAAACTTCGCACAGAACGGGACTCAAACCCGGAACCACCTTGCTGTGTAGCGACAGTGCTACCCCACTACACCACCGTGCTGATAAGCAAATGTAACCCTGGCCCAGTCCTGGTTAGCAGATACTGGGCATTAGAGATATGTATTTCTACTTCTGTTAAATCAGCATTTGCTTGGGCCAGTACATCAAAAGATTTTAGATTCGTTAGAGGGCTGAGCAATTAAGGGTTAATGAGTGAGCAACACAAAGAAGACTCAGAGACCAAAAGATAAATTTATAGAGAATTGAATGTATTACATTGAGGAAATTAAAATAAAACTGAAAATAGAAATTAGAGGAGGACAATGAACATAGCTGTTAACAGCTTGCTAAACTGTGTGCAAAAGAAAACCACCTAATTAGGCTAGTGGTCAACCTTTGTTTTATCTATTTTGACTATTTATACTCAATGTTTATAAAACTAATTTTTTTTTTTAAATTAAAACTATTACCTTAAATGAAATGTCAACTGAAAGCTCAAATATCAAGTATCAGTCAGTAATCAAATAAAATGATAATTAAACTTTGTCTTCTTTCCCTTTTTTGATTATCAGTCCAGTGGAATGACCAATATGTGAATGAATTTATCCAATCAGTCTTTTCAATTTTCAGTCCTACCAGTTCTTCACATTAAGGAACAGTTCTTTTGGATCGACTCAAATGGGATGGCTCGCCACAACTGCAGAACTCTTTCACCACTGTTGCAGATCAGAGGCTTCCTACAGTTGAAATCCACTTCTCATAAGACCCAGCCTAAAATAGGTCAACATTATAGTTACTCTCATGTATTCACATTCACTTAACTGCTTATTCATATTCAGTCAGTAAATCACATAGATATCTAATCTTCAACAATACATGAAATCATAATGTTTGAGGACCATTTCACACATTACATGGGATTAAATCACTCACCAGCACAGATCAAGTTTAAGTTCTCACAAAGGGCATGGATCATCATCACCCCAGTTTCCATCCACTTTACAGAGGCAGGTGACAATCACTAATTCACTACACTGCTGCTAGCGCACATGTTGGGTGAAAAGTAGGTCAATTGTCAATTAAAATTTACGTGAGTTTCTCCCAGGATCAATGCTCACAAACTTTGTATTTGTATCAATCAATTACAAAACGGGAGTCTCTTCCTTTGATCAATGTATCTTACAAACTGAATTACAAAATCAACTTTCCAGTGTTATTTAACAAGTAATCACTCTCCAGAAAACGCAACAGGTTTCCCCTCTTCTTTCGATAAAAAGCGGGAGCTTACACAACAACATGATGCTCTGTTGGCCCACTCCTGCAGTAAGCAGAGCTCTGATTGGACAGTGGAATGCTTCACTGATCCCAGATCTGTTCCCATGTCACCAGCAACTTTACACTTTAAAATAAAACACTCTTCAAAATAAAACACCTTCACCTTAAGTGAATCTAATTTGAGGTATGCGTGAGTTATTTGCTTTATTACTTTTATGTAAATAATAATGCATTGATGATCCCATTTTAATATTAATTAGTAGGGCTTGGTAACATGGGTTACACAAACAATGTAGAGTTTTTATGCTTTATAAAATATTTATGTCGGAATTTTGGGGGGCTTGGAATGGATTTGCATTGCATGGAAAACGTGTCACTACTTACGAAATTTTCTACTTACGTAATTTCTTTCGGAACCAATTAGTAAGTAGAGGTACCACTGTCTTTGTTTGAGTTCATAAAGCTGGGTGGATCGCAGAGGAAAGCTTATACCTGAAAAAAAAAATTTGCTGTGTCCGACTCATCTTTCCATGTCAGCCTCCCAATGATGTCTCTTTCATAGACATTCATAAGTAGAGGTACCACTGTATTTGAATGTCAAAAGATTATTTCAAAATTATATTGTTTTGCTTGTTTATGTTTTGCAAAAAACATTTATTCTGAGGGTAGTGAAGGGACTTGACATAAAATAAGCTTTGTCGAAATGCCTGAAAACCACATCACTAGAGTTAACATTTTTTTATAATTTTATGTAGGAATGTCCCTATACCAGATTTTATCAGACCAAATATGATTATGAGGACTTACTCTTTTGTATTTTATGTTACCCATTACCAATATGGATTTTAAATAATAACTTCGCAGTTTACTTTCATAAAATGTTTTTTATTTACTTTCCGACAAAATTAAGGTTATGATGTGATCATACTGCTTCATGTCACATTTTGGAGTTCAGCCTTGCTTTTCTGAACACATAAGGCACCACCGTTACAACTAACTTACCGCACCGGCACCAGTCTTAGCTGAAGACTCCTAATTAACAGCCATCTGGAAGATATGGTGGCACAACAGGAAGTCTGGAATCAGTCGTGGACTGGAGCAGGATTTTTACTATTATCCCAAAGTACAACATGAACAGAACTTGTTGAAATATCTCATGTCTGAAACACATCATCAAACACACCCACTGTTGGGCTGCCATGTGAACCCAGAAGCAGCTTTCTCCTGAGGACGTATCTGAGCAGAGTAAAGTTTTCATTAATACACAATGGCTAAGTTGAAGTCCTAAATGAGAAGAAGATAGATATACTTTCTTTATTAATCATGGAGGAAACTGCATTTAATAAGATGATGATGGTTGTTCTTTGAGTGTTCTTTTTTGCATGAACAAAGCCATCTTCCGCACATCCTGTATGGATATTTTAGCAGAACGTAGTTTGTGCTATTGGCAGGTGCCAGTAGTGTGATGGGAAGGTGGAAAGAGTACTTTGAAGAGTTGATGAACAATGAAAATGAGAGAGAACAAAGACTAGAAGAGGTGGCTGTTGTGGGCCAGGAAGTAGCAAGGATTAGTTAGGATGAAGTGAGGAGAGGAATGAAGATTAGCCGCAGTAAGACAGAGTACATGTGTGTGAATGAGAGTGACCCAAGTGGAAGAGTGAGGTTACAGGGAAAAGAGATCAAGAAGAGGGAGCATTTTAAGTACTTGGAGTCAACAGTCCAGAGCAATGGAGACTGTGGAAAAGAGGTGAAGAAGCATGAGCAGGCAGGATGGAACGGGTGGAGAAAAGCGTCAGGTTTTATGTGTGGTAGAAGAGTTTCAGCTAAAATGAAAGGAAAGGTGTACAAAACTGTGGTGGGACCAGAAATGCTGTTTGGTCTAGAGACAGTGTCACTGAGGAAAAGACAGGAGACAGAGCTGGAGGTAGCAGAGATGAAGATGCTGAGGTTGTCTTTGGGAGTGACCAGGATGGATAGGATCAGGAATGAGTACATCAGAGGGACAGCACATGTTAGAGGTTTTGGAGATAAAGTCAGAGAGGCCAAACTGACATGGTTTGGACATGTCCAGAGGTGAGATAGTGAATATATTGGTAGAAGGATGCTGAGTTTTGAACTGCCAGGCAGGAGGCCTAGAGAAAGACCAAAGAGAAGGTTTTTGGATGTAGTGAAAGAGGACATGAAGGTAGTTGGTGTGAGAGAAGAGGAAGCAGAAGACAGGGTTAGATGGAGACAACTCATTCGCCACCCCTGAAGGGAAAAGCCAAAAGGAGAAGATTTTCTATGCTTTCTTCCAATCTGGAGCCTTTAACATCAATGATACTGTTCGTCTTCTCTCCATTTCTGGCTGAGTGAGAGCTGTTGGGAAATAGAGTAATTTAGCATAAATTTCAACAAACTGTCAATCATTTTCCATCTCTGGTGGTCTTCGGTTACCCTTTTTTGTGTTGTTGCTGTGTCTGTGTTAACAAAATGTAGTGAAAGAGGGCATGAAAGTAGTTGGTGTGAGAGAAGAGGATGCACAAGACAGGGTTAGGTGGAGGCAACTGATTCGCTGTGGTGACACCTACAGGGAAAAGCCGAAAGAAGAAGAAGATAGTTTATGCTCTGCTTCATTTTGGTCACTATCACAGTGCTGGCATTGCTGCTCCTCCACCTACCTGTTAATACAGAACTGGATGTTTAGAGAAAATGCTGCTTGGAAAACTATTTATTGGAGAGGATGATGCAGGATATGTTCCAGGAAGCACGAGCTGCTCTAAGCTTGGTTTTACTCTCATTTTCTATTTCTCACCATCTGCTTGCATCATGCCTGTTCAAAAAACATCAGTACACCCATACAGTAGCTGGAGAATATTGTTTAAAATTGTTGACATGTTTACTTCCTCTTCATGCTGAGTGGTTACAACATATGTCATCTTTCAAATGAAGGCGGCAAACAACAAGCAGATATATCCTACATTTGTTTCATGACAACATAACTGCCTCAGACATATGTCATCATAGCTTGTTTTCCCAGACTTTATACAATATCAATAATAAATGCAGGTCAAATTTGACCATTAATTGCTTTTAATAATTTTAATAATTTTACTTCCTGAGCCAGCTTTAGGGTACATTAAATCTGATAACAGGACATCTGTTACTTATTGGAAGCAGGCAAGCTACTGTTTGTCAATAGTAGCTCTGTAATATTTCATCTAACTTTCAGATCTTATAATATACAGTGTAGAGAGAAAAGACATAAATTCACATATTGATGTGGCATTAATTAAAGTGGCAATCAATGTCTTTGAAGTCATTCCCTTTGGATTACTTAATAATGTAATATGCCCTTGTTGTTTTGTCCATTTTACCTTGTCTTTGTCATCATCATCCCTCCCTTTATTTTCCTAGTAGGCATTTTAACACTAGAGTCAACCACACAATATGATAAAAGACCATCTGGTTATATTTCTACAATATCTTAATTAAGTGCTTCGTCAATAAGGACATTTCATAAAATGATCAATATGCTTTCCTTGATGTGGCAATTTAGCGCAGTCTTTAGTTTAATGGCCTGTTTCAACAGGGACAAGAAATACATTAGTGAGATTAATTGCTGAGTCAAGTATGCATGTCACTCTGTATTTGCCATGATTGATTGGTAGTACATTAATGACCCTGCTGTCGGAAAGCCTGTAAATTTGTCATGGCCGTAATTACAAATGTATATTTGTTTCCTTGTCTTAATTTATTTTGCATCTGTGTCAGTAACTATAGTGCATTGATTGAGGGTTAAAGGTTATAATTATCCCTTGTGAACAAGAATTACAACAATTAATAGTTTTTTCATATAACTTTATTGAAAAGCTATTTAGTGTGTGGAGTCATCAATTCATAATACTTAATCACAATTCTGGAAGAACTAAAGCTTTTACACAAGTTCATGTGAGGAATAGAAGACTTGATCAGGAACCATGACAAAAATCTTCCATTTCCACAACAATGAGTAGCAATAAGCAAGTGTTTAAACTGATTGAAATTGATTTGGTTGACGAACAGATAACTTTGTTGGCAGACACCTTATAAATCTGGAATCAGACAAATTTCCCAACTGAAATTTGATTTACTTTGATAAATGTGATCATTCCCGTTCTGACTGATTTCAAGACCTGTTTTTTTATTTGGGCTGGTTTGCTACAGTGACTGCTATGATTTCTTGAAAGTCTATCTAGTTGTCAATGGATTGCATGTCTGTCCAGGCTCTCAAAACTCCCATCAGACTAAACCAAACTACAAGCCAACAGCCCAATTTGAACAGAACATCAGCATTCTAATCACTGCACTGTCTTTCATAGGTGCCGTGGAAAGTGCAAGAATAAAAAGAACAAGTTGTTGAAAGACTGGTGACTGTCATCAGGATGTCCAGCCCCCTGGCAACTTCTTTGTGAATGGATTAGAGGTCAGTATCAGTATTATTATGGCCCTTGATTCATGTCGATCTACATTCATGTTCAGTATCCCCAAGTAGTGATTAAGTTTTGAAATTATTTAATTTTATTTAATAAAACACTATAAGTTATCATATATATCTATCATGTGTGGAATTTAAATTACAATTATGTATACTGCAATTTCTTCTGTGTGCCAATATTTGCCTGACTTCATTAGATAGATATTGAAAATTCAAACATCTGTATGAACTTTAATCTACTGTAAAATGGGCTCAGTCTTGCTTGTATAAAGCCATGATTGAACATAACTGTCCTCCAAAGCTCAGGGTCTCTTGTCCACTAAGTCATGTGTGATATTTTAAGAAAAGCTTAAGCTCTTTAAGCTAGTTGGGTCCACGAGGTTGATTAAAATAATAATTGTGTCGTTAAAATAGTGACACAATTATGTGTCAGCATGGAGAACAACTGTGCAGTGCTGACATAACCCCATCCAGCTGCAATGGAATCTCTAAATAATGGCACACCATTTCAGTCTTGAATGATAATCTCACACGAGCAGTATGATGGAATCTTAATTAATTTAGATAACATTAGGATTCATTTATATATAATAAAATTTATTTAAAAAACCTTAGTCATGATAAATTTAGAAGGTAGTTTTTCAGTTTTACTTCTGGGATCTTGATAAATCAGATGCTAACTACAAAACCCTAAATCAAATATTGATATTACTGTTAAACTCTGTTGGTTCCCATGGGTCAGATTCTCATTTAGAACTAGCAAACCATGTGCTCACATTCTTACCAGTGATCTTTTTTTTTCTGTTCCTTTTGTTTCCATGGTGTTGTTTGCGTATTTGTCACAAGTCTCCTGTGCATTTGAGTTTATTAAATTCCTGGGGTCTCAGTCAGAAGCTCTGTTGATTCATTCTCCCCCCTGACATATAACACACGGCTATGCCAACTTCAAAGCTTTTTACTATTGTACTTCTTTCACTCAGCCAAGTTTCATCAAGCAGTTAAGCTTGTTTACGTGTTGATGCAGGTTTTCCTGCCCTATAGCAATACCTTACTTCCATGCCTGTTGTGACATGAAGGATTTAGTGTAAAGTGTGTCTTTTACAGTGTCTTGTTGACAGGCTGGATCATATTAAAAACCAATTCAGTATTTCACTTTGATCTGTAAAAATAGCCAGTTATTCAACTGACATTTTCTATACCTTTATGTCATAATTTGTCCATTCCCTAATGTGTTTATCCGTTGTCACTCTCTAGGAAGTTGTGTCATTATATATTTTCTGGCATTTGAATAACACTGTAACCATCTCATGTACAATATATTCTGATGAATC
Source organism: Antennarius maculatus (assembly GCA_013358685.1). NCBI lineage: Eukaryota > Metazoa > Chordata > Actinopteri > Lophiiformes > Antennariidae > Antennarius > Antennarius maculatus. The sequence continues at coordinate 21,702,237 of CM023606.1, forward strand.
ATTTGCTGTGAATATCAATTACCGCAGCTTTGGTGCACCACAATTTGTGACTTATAGGTACTTAATGTTAAGTTTAAATCTAAAAACAAATCCTGTGGCTGTTGGCCAGACCAAGGGAACATGACTGGCAGTTTTTCTTGAAGTGTATTTCTAGTGCTGCATCACGATTCTTCAAGCCTCTCCTACTGACTGTGGCTGAAGCTGTGGGTTGTCTCAGAGACAGGGTTGTATGAGGTTTTTTGTAGTTCTGTGATCCATATTGGAAATTTCAGTTCTCTTCCTTATTTTCAGCCATTTATTTGGATCCGGGCTGCTGGAGCAGCAGTTTTAGCAGGGAAGCCTTGGCACTCCTTTTCCCAACCACTTCCACCAACACCCCTTCGGGGATCCCAAGGTGTTCCCTGACCAAATAATACAACCTTAATTTTGCCAGGTAGGTCAGTTGAGAACTAATCCTCATTCGAAATAATAAGTAAATCAAATAAGTAATCAAATAATCCAAAGGACCTGACATGCATCCCAACTTTAAATGCTAATATTGTATATGCTAATGGACAGGCACCCACAAACCCAACTCTACTCACCCATGAAAAACAGCGAGTTTGGTCAGGAATTAAACAACACCTGCAGCTCGCCCTTATTGGTCTATTTCTTTAATAGATCCTAAAGATTAGTACCACAACCTAGGGAATAGTTAAAGATGTTGACCAGAGACCCAAAGAAACCCTCATGAAGAATTAAAATCACTCATAAATACCGTATTTTCCAGACTATGTGTCGCTCCGCAATAAAAATGCATAATGAAGGGGGAAAAAAATGTCACTCTGGACTACAGTCCAGTATAACCTAATGGTTTCGTAAACAAATCCACTAGGTCGCAACTGAACGAATCTTACAGTCGGAGAGGAGGTCCTGGATGAGATGTTCCTTGCCCGTTGGTGAGCGGATGTTGAGAGGAGTTAAATGCAGTGCTGCAGTAAGTTAGTGCCAATTATGACTCGCACAGACTGTAATACCAGCGATCATAAAAGTATTCCAGTGAGCTTACAATCGGTGAGAAGGTCCTGGATGAGCTGTCCTTTGCCCATCAGTGAACGGGTGTTGGGCATAGTGTAGTTCAGTCCTGTGTTGTTGTAGCTGTTGGTGGTGCTAGTTGACCGAGCTAGGTGGGCTAACAAACCAGCTCGTGGAGCGTGGATGGCATCGGGAGCTGGACCAGAGGGACTTTATTGCAGCTGACCCGTTATGGTGGAAATTCTGTTGGGAACCTGAGTGGATATATCGCCAGTGGGGTTTGAAGGTGATACCTGGGTGGAGGTGGAATCCAGGCAGGCGACAACGCAGCTGAGTACTGGAGGAAGCCCGTCACTGGCAGATGGACAAGGCGGAAAAAAAAACAGACACATATGAACCAGATGTATGCTCTACCCGCCCACACTGTGGACCAGGACTCAGACAGTCTCAAAGTCCATGTGAACGCCAGGTGAGGCTCATGTTCAGAATGGGGTAGGATGGGTAAGCTTAGCACTGGCAAGATTCAAAGGCCTCTTGAGCCGCCATATAAAAAGCTGCTGTTCAGTCTAGCAGGACCAGTCCAGTGGTATCCCTAGCATTTTGTACATATAGTTGCGCTGACTTGGTGCTGTAATGGGGTCTGATGCCAGGCTGTAGTTTTTGTAGGACAGCGTTAGTCTCTAAAATGATTTTAATTGTATTAAACCAAATTTTTCCAAAATTTTAGACAAGAATGGCAAATGAAAAATTATTTTATTTGGACGGCATAATGTGAACCTGAATGAAGGATGCCAGAGAAGTTGTCAAAAGTTGAACATAGTGGAACGTACAGGAGCCTCAGCTATGACACCATCAAAAACATTCTGCCTGCCACTTGTTGATACAAAACTGAAGACACTTCCCACAAATTACAATTGAGCCATCTGTCAGAGCAGAGGTGCATGGGTTAACTACAAACTTTATTGTACTATATAACACCCTCAGATGATGACACCTGTTAGATATAATCAGAGACATTCAGATTACTCCTCCTTTACTGCTATCAGGGTGTCTGTTGGAGCAGTGGTCCCCAACCCCCGGGTCGCGGACCGGTACCGGTCCGTTGGTCTTTTGGTGCCGGGTCGCACAGAAAGAAGAAATAATTTACATTACTTCCGTTTTATTTACTTCGGAGTCTGAAAGATGTTTTATTTTGAAAAGTGACATCTGTGCGGAATGACGCACAGAAGAATGCAAGCGTTTGTCGCGCTTGACAGGTCTCGGTCACGTGACAGGTTATCAACCCACACAATTAAGTGCCCACAACCGCGCCACTGTACTGGATTAAAGTCAAGGCAGATTATCCCGCAATTGCCCAAAAGGTATCGAAATCCTGCTTCCATTTCCAACCTCCTGTCTTTGTGGAGCAGGATTTTCTGCAGTGATAATCAAAACCAAACTGCGGAGTAGACCGGTCGTCCGGAACACACTTCAGGTGTCATTGTCTCCCGTTACCCCTGGATCAGCAGTCCCCAACCACTAATTGTCATCATTGTAATTATTATTACTTGATTGACTTGTTCACCCTTTCAATGGAAATGATCAGCATTTCTCCTACGTTGAATGCACAGATTGTAAGTCGCTATATTTCAAAATAAACCTCATCAGTCACTTCAATCGAGTTTTTAATATAATTATTTCTTACAATTATTTCATTTACAGCAATGTGGATAATCAATTTATGAAAAAAAGTTTGTTTATTGTCTGTTGATGTCTGCATTTTACATTAAACCACTGTGCATGATTTATTATTAGACTACAGCTGTCCTGGCGTCATTAACGATTATCGAGTAAATGAAGACCGGTCTGTGAAAGAATTGTCTTAAATGAAACCGGTCCGTGTCACAAAAAAGGTTGGGGACCGCTGTGCTAGAATGTCCCTTAGTAAGCCCACATATAATGTATTGTAGATGTCCTTTCTCTACCACTGTTCAGTCTTTCTGTCACATCACTTGAGAACATGGGTGGTGTCATTTTCCCAGGAATCTGTTTTAGATTTGGTGAGAAAGGGTCAACAGAGTCTGTGATCGCAGAGCATGTGCAGGGGAAGGATGAGACAATGCTGTCTGGGGAAAGGGGAGAAACCACATCATTGTTACCAGAAAATTGACAGTCCCTGAAGACAGCAGTAACCTTGAGGAGTTGAAGATGCACCATCTACAAACTGAAGTAATTGTCCTAGCAGCAGCTGGGGGAGGAGTGAAGTCAAATGAATGGGGAGGGGATCCGAGATAGGGATGTCTGATAATTTGTCTGAAACAGAGAGCACATGAGAATTTGTAAGGTCCAAAATGTCCATGAAGACATGTTGGCTCATTAACCAACTGAATCAGCATAATAGCCCAACAGGTCTTGAAATAAATAGCGAGTTGATTAGATGGTCAACAATCATGAATATTCAAATCCTCACATACCAAGGGTTTATCAAACTTTGGAACAAAATGAGTCAAACACTCTTGCATAATGTCTGGAAAGGGCACTATTCTCACCTGGTTTCAGCCAGGTCTACATCAACAGGAGGAAATCCAGATCATTTATCATAAAAAAGAAAGCATTCAGGAAGAAAACATTAGTGAGAGGTTAGGGTTAGTCCGCATGATGATGTTGAACAGCATCATGTGGATTGTGCATCAGTCAGTCTTCAGGGAGACATGTTGGAGCTGGTAGAGCCAGCAGGGAAGATTCTCTAGATATGACAGTATGGATGCAAGGAAAGGTGGCAATGACTTTGGTTGACTCCCAGACTCAAAAGACTTTTAGAGAGACTTGACAGACAATCATACACTAGCAACTGTGGTGGACGATGCAACTCTCCGTATAACACCCCTCATAGAATAATTTACTAACAAATGTTTTGTTTTTGTTCCTTTTCTTTGTAACAAGGAATCACCTTTTTTGTGGTTTATGTAACCTGTGAAGCATGTATAAACTACACAATTTTTTATTGTTTGAATCACAACATTTGTAAGGTGATTAGCTATAACATTGACTATCTTCTAGTGTGCTTCCTATTGCTGTGTCAGGTTTCTGAAATGTGACATGGCTTCAGATGAATAATCCCGCAGTCAGTGTCAGACATTGTGACAGTGTCACTGCCGGAGCCTATGTCTTTCTATCATGAGCCTGAACTCCAAAATCACTTTAAAAAGAACCAATCAGTTCTCTGAACAGACTGGTCGTACACATCCTTCAGGGTGCTATCCCCATGCCTTCTGGTTTTCAGCCTTGTCAAGGTGCCCATTGGCCCATTCATTCATCACTGCTGACATTTCTTTGAATAGCAATATCCATCCATCTTCCACCGCTTATCCGGAATCGGGTGGCGGGGGCAGCAGCTTCAACAAAGAGCCCCAAACTTCCTTTTCCTTGGCCACATCCACCAGCTCTGACTGGGGGATCCCAAGGCGTTCCCAGGTCAGTGTTGAGATAAAATCCCTCCACCTGGTCCTGGGTCTGCCCCAAGGTCTCCTCCCAGCTGGACATGCCAGGAACACCTCCCGAGGGAGGCGCCCCGGAGGTATCCGCACCAGATGTCCAAACCACCTCAGCTGACTCCTGAATAGCAATAATTCATTTTAAATTTGGCAATAATCAGTTGGGTGACTGAATGACAAAACCCTAAACCTATGGTCTAGGCCCGCCCTGTCTTGATTAAGATAGTGTCTCTTTCTGTTTTTGGTGTATTGTCATTTGCTGTTTTTTTCATAGTTATTAATTAATTTTTATGAAATGTTTTACTATTTAAAAATTGGTCTGTTTGTACTGTATGTTTTAACCAAAAGCCCAAAACAGACTTTTTATCCCCCTCACTGTTTTTCCATCAGCTACATTTGATTTTAATCAAGGGAGGTTAATTAAGATAATGTGAATCTGTGTTGTTTAAGACACAACTAGTATCATAATTGTCCTTCAGGAAAGTTTATTTCCTGTATTTGTGTGCTCCTCTACAATATATGTAGAACAGCATTTGTGAAAGCTCTTCTAATACAAACCAGAGTAGCAGACACGGCTAACTTGAGATATGAGTCTAAATGTGGTAAACTTAAATTCTTCCTGAGACATAATTTATGGTGCTACTTTTCATTTTTCAGTCTTCCACATTGCTTGTTAAGATTTCTTGATGTCTTGTATCAATTTTACATCATGTTTGCACTTCTTCTTTTCCTTTCGGCTTTTCCCTTCAGGGGTCGCCACAGCGAATCAATTGCCTCCATCTAGCCCTGTCTTCTGCATCCTCTTCTCTCACACCAACTACCTTCATGTCCTCTTTCACTACATCCATAAACCTCCTCTTTGGTCTTCCTCTAGGCCTCCTGCCTGGCAGTTCAAAACTCAGCATCTTTCTGCCATTATATTCACTATCTCTCCTCTGGACATGTCCAAAACATCTCAGTCTGGCCTCTCTGACTTTATCTCCAAAACCTCTTACATGTGCTGTCCCTCTGATGTACTCATTCCTGATCCTATCCATCCTGGTCACTCCCAGAGAGAACCTCAGCATCTTCATCTCTGCTACCTCCAGCTCTGTCTCCTGTCTTTTCCTCAGTGACACTGTCTCTAGACCAAACAACGTCGCTGGTCTCACCACAGTTTTGTACACCTTTCCTTTCATCTTAGCTGAAACTCTTCTATCAAGTCCCAATTTTATAAGTGTGTATAGTGCAGAAGTGCTTTGCTTCTTCCTGCACTTGAATTGAGCTGACTTGAAGTTATCTAGTTTTGGAAAATATATTGAAATGAACTTGGAGTAATGATTGTGTTCTTTGCTATCCTCTGTTATTTGAGAACCTAAAACTGTTGTATCCGTTATATATTCTGTCAGCAGTGAGCTGAGCTGTAATTAGTGTGGAGAAGGAGACCTCAAGTATGTGTATTGATTTTATGTTGTCTCAGAGAGAGTGTGTGATTGGCTCAGCTGTTGTTTGTTTGTTTTTTTAGATTCCAAATCATATTCACAGAGGCAATCAACAAAGCGCAAAATAACATGGTATAATCTCAGTTGTTGTTGAACTCAGTTGACCATATAGCATAGAGTTGAGCAAATCAACTCACTTAAATATTGATTAAAGGGCTATACAGTGATGTTAAAAGATTGTTCAAATAATTACCATGAAAATGGATACATTTATGAAGTGGGAATTGATAAAGATTGAACAGAAATTATCATATGGTAACAGTAACATTGATGTGACCTTTGTAGCTGTGCATTTGCAAGCATGAAATTGGATTTTGGAATGTAATGTATAGCCTAAACAGACACTACATTTTCCAGCTGGGTTTTTATTTGCTTCTGAGTCATTCACAGCCAGAAGCACATAAGAACAGCTCAAGTGACGTGCTTGATACATATTACTCTTTCACATCTTTAGGATCTTTTGGGTATAATTAGGTTAGTTTTTGAATACTGCTGACCTCATTTATCTGGTGTACAGATAACTAATGTGGTTTTAAAACAACTGACATTTCACAGGTCCAGGAAAGGGTTTCTTTTTTCCTTTACATGTACATTAAAATAAGTTATATAAAGTCCACTGGCTCTTTTTTACGTCTTGTAAACCGGAAAACCAATATAACTAGCCAAAGACTTCCCCAGACCTTGTTTTTCCAAGATAAAAATTGCTATAGTTCTTATGTATTATTTAGGTTTATCTTCAGCTTTTTAGAAGACACACACATCCCTTACAAAGACTGTCAAAAGTGCTGTAGGGTGTGAGTCCTTGTTTTCATTTCAGTGTTATGGCTGGCTGAAATTCACACATAGTACCCTTCAAATTCATTCTCTGCTAGTAGTGTCTGTGTTGAAAAAAATGCACCCATTTTCCTTACTTTACTCAGTCCAAAAGTCCAGACAATAATATAAAGCCATGACTCTCAATTCAGGGGTAAAGTTACATCATATTACTGCATACAAAAGCATATTTTTACAGTACAGTAATCAGATTAGTACAATTCAAATGTGTGACGATCTCATGCTAATGCAAGACAAATGCTATTTGCTTGACTGTTTCTTGACAAATTGTTCATCATACATGCTTCTAATACAACTCTTGTTTTTCTGTCTTGCAGTCAAGTTGCAATCATGCGGTGCCTGGCTACTCGAGTGAACTACAAGACTCTCATCATCATTTGCGCCCTTTTCACTCTAATCACTGTGCTGTTGTGGAACCGCTGCTTGAGTGACACCTCCCAACATGTGGTCAAAACTGCCCTGGTGGCCCCAAGTTCCAATGTGGGGTATGCTAGCATCAGTAGCCAGCAACACCCTCCACAACCTCCAGAGCCCCCACCTGTTGTTGGAGTCCTCAGTGGGATCAAGTATGAGGAAATTGACTGCCTAATTAATGATGAATCTACGATCAAAGGTCGACGAGAGGGAGGAGAGATCTACCTGCCCTTCAGCTGGATGGAGAAATATTTTGAGGTGTATGGCAAAGTTGTGCAGTACGACGGATATGATCGTTTTGAGTTTCAGCACAGCTATTCAAAGGTTTATGCACAGCGTGAGCCCTACCACCCCAATGGAGTCTTTATGTCATTTGAGGGATACAACGTAGAGGTCCGTGACCGTGTTAAGTGTATAAGTGGAGTAGAAGGTGAGAATTCTTTTTTAAATTGATGTTCATTATCGTAGATACAGTATGTTGTAAAATTCTAAATTTCAGTTCATACTGACGCATTGGGTAGCACTGTCGCCACACAACAAGGTGTGTCTGGGTTCGAGTCCCTCTATGTGCGGAGTTTGCATGTTCCCCCCCTGTCTACGTGGGTTTTCTCCGGGTTCTCCGGCTTCCTCCCACCTTCAAATACATACGCTTCAGGTTAATTGGCCATTCCAAATTTCCTGTAGGAGTGAGTGTGTTTGTGCGTGGTTGTTTCTGTGTACCTCTGCGGTGTACTGGCCTCGCCCGCAGAGTTTGCCCTGCCTCACGCCCTATGACAGCTGGGATAGGCTCCAGATCCCAGTGACCTGCGCAAGCAGATGAAGCAGTCAGAAAATGAAAAAAATGAATCATTATCTCATACAACATATAATCGCTATGCTTCTGACTATTTTGAAGAGCATCTATTTTAAGTAACATACTTGACTAACAAACCACTGTCTGGTTAAATAATAATCAAGCTTTGCATAAAGTAAAATCAGGCAAAGGTATAAGATTATTTATTTCATTTGCATAAAGAGTGAATGTATTATGTGCAAAAGTCAAAATATGGAAACAAATGTGACAAAAGTTAATGTTTAAGTCACAGAATATCATTTTCACATTTGATATTTTGTCGACTTTTGCAGTAAATTCTTTTTTTTTTCTGACTGTTGAGCCTCTACTACATATGAAGCAGTATAGATAAGAGCATGTTAAAGCGGTAAGTACTCTCCAGTCAGATACAAACATTTAAGAAGCTTGAATATATTTTTTTAGGAAAACACAAGGTTTCCACTCATTTTGTTGTATACACACATCAGTGCAGAACAGATTTAGTGTATTAGGATCAAATACAAACAATTAGGTTTATTTGATGATCTTTAAACTCCATGTACGTGAGTTATAGAATTTAAATTTGTGTATTTCATTTGAATGAAGCTTCATACAGCGAATTAAAACTTGATTAACAGAGTACAAAAAAAATTCAAAAGCACCATTTTGATCTTTGCCCACAATTCCTGAATGCCATTGGCTTTTCTTTAATTGTGGCCCTGAAATTATGTGTGAGTGAAAATAGCAACAAATCCGATCTTCACTTTGACAGTATTAACATTTGTATGTTTATATGCTGATATGAATATTGCTGGATGTATGTTAACTGACTTTCTTTTGCATGTTCCTTCACACTTTGTCCACTTTGACCTTGGAAAGAGTTGTTTCCTTTCCAAGGTCTAAAATAATGACCGAAATGGATCAATAGCTAATTTTGAAAGCTTATTAGTACAGACCACCGTGTCATCAATAGTTTTGTTCTTGTTGTGCTTGAAGAATTTGTCTTTTATACTTGGCCTGAAAATACATATAGATAAGCATTCGCCTCTCTGTTGTCAATTGGCTAGAGAACATTGTTTTGCCAGGAAGAATAAATATCAGGGTTGTTGGTGTAGCTAACAACCCTGAATGGTGAAAGTGCTGGCTGCAGTGCTAACTTTAATCTTAGAAGTATTATTTATTTATAGTGGGAGGTTGACTTATCACAGGTGAATTAGTATATATCTGCATTAAAGTATGTATACTTTGTCTGATATGAAATGAGAAGTTAACAGAGCCAGTAGAACGTTGTCTTTTTGGAGTCAGTTGCAGTGGTTATCTTGATTAAGAGGAGTTGTGCAGTTTTCCATGTTGGCATGTCTTATATGCACCAACAAAATTATTTGCTGTTTAAAAAGAACACCACCCGAAGAACATACGCTTCTTTTACAGTGGTAATACAAATGCACGTGAGCTGTCATACACAGACGTAGAGAACTCTGAATTATCAAGTGGATAATGCTTTTAATTATTTAGGAATGAGAGGACCAGTTAGTTTACTTTTGACAGATTTGGCAATTAGTCAGCAGTTGCTGTTACATTTAGAAAATCTTAATTGTTATGGCTTTTTATTAGGCAAATTAAGTCCCCATTAATGTGCCTGCACCCCGCTACAGAAAATGGGCTAGAGGGACCATGCTTTACATATTTAAATGTATTGGATCAGGTAGAAATTGAGCCAAATCTGTTCAATACATTTGGACTATACAGCAGGGAGCAAAGATAATCTACGTCCCTTTTCCTGCAGACTGTTTCTTTCAGTGTAAAATAGAAGACATACACATATATCTACACTCTAATAACCACACATTACTCACAAACACATTTAAGGTCCATTAATTAAGCCCAACAGTCTTTAAATGTGTACCACTCCACATGTGCTGGAATACATGCCGCTCTTCTCCTCAGCATATATCCAGAGGTGAAAATAGCTGGTCATTAATTAGTCTGCCACAGTATGAGGTACTGCAGGGTCACATGAACATTTCAGCCCTAAGGCACATGCTAGTCATGACAAGGTTAGTTAGAACAGATGCATCTCAGAAAGTTAGAATATCATAGAGAAGTTACATTTTTTGTCAGTTTCTCACAGTGAAAACAGTGTATATTCCAGACATACAGCACAAACTAAAAATGTTTTTTTTTTACTTTTATTTTGACAGTTACAGTCCCTAGCTTCAAAAAAATTTTATTTCTCAGAATATTACAATATTTCAAGTTTTAGTAATTCACAAATTCTATACTGTACGTACCATGCATCTTGTCAGTTTTAGGTACACACTGCCACAATTATCAGGAAAGCTGCTGACTTGACAGTTGTGCATATGACGCTCGCTTACACTCTCCACAAAGAAGGTAAAGCATAGAACCAGTGCTGAAAAGCCTGGCTGATCACAGAATGCTGGGTCAAGAGATATTCGTGGAAAGTTGACTAGAATGACAAAGAGAGGTACAAAAATATGCTCAGGCAACTGTGATGACGTCATTTTTGAGAAATCTGTCAAGTGACCTTATTTCATGAACTTGAGAGAGCTTCACAAAAAGTGGACAAAAGCTGAAGTCAAAGCATACAGATCCATCATGCACAGAGGGGTGCAAGAAAATTGACTACAAGTTTCAAATTCCTCCTGTCAACGACTCCTGAACCAGAGGCATTCTAGTTGGGCTAAGAAGACAAAGAACTGGACCATTGCTTAGAGGTTCAGAGAAACACATAATCCAAGCTACTTTAAAGCAGTCCTAAGTGTCCAAAGTCAGATGATGTGCGGTCCATATTGTCTGGTGGTGTCGGTCAGCTATGTTTTATTAAGTCCAAAGTCTCTACCAGGAGATCTTAGAGCTCTTCACCCTTCCATTTGCTGATGAGCTGAAAAGTTAACCATTTAAATTATGGGGTAAATGACCTTTTCAAAGATATTCTATTGATTTGAGACACAACTGTATCCACTATTATCAGAAATAGTTAGTGTTGTGATGGTCCATTTACATCATTATATTTATATCTCAACCTCAAACAATCACATGGTTACTTAATGTCTCATCTCCCATCAATTTTTTGGTTTTATAGTAATGTTAGAAAATGACATTTTAGTTCACTTTGTTGGAATGAACTGCAATCAACAACAAGAATGTCTTAAATAACACTCTTTGTCTTATGTCTCGTACTTTTACTGGAACCATCTTATTTCTTCACTTTCATTTTACTGAAGCCCACTTAAACACACAGAAAAACACACAATATATGTAAAAGACGTAATATATGTCTGTTACATACGCCATATTGGCCCGAATATAATACGACCCTGATTACAAGACGACCCCCTCTTTTTCAAGACTCAAGTTTGAAAAAAGACTTTTTGAACACCAAATTTAATTTTTATACAGAAAATAATTACAATACATCTGAAACAAATGATTATAACAATATATTAGAGAGAAAAAGCATTTTATTTTGCCTCATTCAAATCATGCAAAAACTGTCTATCACATCTTAACATCTGAACATTTAAATATGTAAATTAAAGTGCAATCACATTTGTAAATGAATGGTACCGTCTGAGAACCGACCCACTTTTCTCCAGATTGTCGCTACGTTTCTCCATTTTCTGTTATCTTTTCTCTTATTTTCTTCTCTTTTCTTTCTAAACGCAATTTTTATTTTTCTTCTTCGTGACAGGGGTTCGCTTTAGCCTGGGGAATTTTCGCTTTAAAGATATGTGGCGCCATCTAACGTTGTGAATGGGTATAATGTCTAGACCCCGAATGTAAGACGACCCCCACTTTTTCAGTCTTATTTCAATGCAAAAAACACCGTCTTATATTCGGGCCGATACGGTATTACGTCTTTTACATATATTACACATACACTTGCACTCTTGGTGCCAAAATATACATGACTCATCTTACAGCCCAACATCTGTATCCATTCTATCTGCCAACCAAGATTGAAAAGGCACATTCTAGTGAGGACAAAGGTGGGCATGGATGAATAGTCTGAATAAGGTTCAATTCGGGAACCTTGTTACGTAAGAAAAGTCCTGACTGCTTATCTTATCTGACTTTCGTTTTAAACTGGAAAAATACATTATTTCTGTCTTAATTTAAGAAATCCCAAAAAGAAATGTAAATTCAGTTCTTCTCTTTGAATTCATCCTGTCATACTTGCATCTGTTTGAGATTGTGTTCTTGACAATAGTCTCACTTCACTTGTCATTGGCTAGCAGGCTGGCTTTAATGGACATGGAATGGGATTCCATTTTTAGCTTGTAGCAGCCAGATGAGTCACAATTGTGTCAGTGGAGAGGAATCTCCATCTTTTTGGGAGGTTTTATTCCCAGTTATACATCCAAGATAAAAAAAAAATGGTGACAAGAGCTTATGCATACTTATGTGGTGCCACCACATAAGTATGCAGAGGTGTGAGGACCATGCAGCAAAAAATAAAGAAATTCACTGCCAAGAAAAGGGTGTCCTATTGTGAAAGGTGCCAAAAGCCGGCAGGCCTAACATCAGTGGTGCTATGATTTCTGTCAGTTGCTTAACAATGACCATTATTGACTTTTTTTTTTTTTTTTACAATTTTAATGATTGTATGAAAATTATGAATTTTCACAGAATAAATGATGCCGTATACTGTAGCTCAACTTCAAAGCAATCATCCATCCATCCATGCTATACCAGTTTTTTCTGCTGTCATGGGTTGCTGGAGCCTATCCACCCAGGTGACTGGGTGAGACCGCCCAATTCGTTTCAAGTGCATGTTTTTGGCGGTGGCAGGAAGCCAGAGAACACGGAGAGAACCCAGGCAAACACTAACTCCGCAAAGAGTGCGATTCAAACCAGGAACCACAGCGCTACACACTCCGCCACCGTGCCACTCTATTTTGTATTATGTTACATTATATTAATAATAATTATAATTTTGACAATTTGGCAATCAACAAAAACAATTTTAAGTGAAGACAGTTGTGTATCAATCAGACAATCTATATATAAATAGTTTAAGCATTAGCTCAGTACAACTAACAAAACAACAAAGCAAATCACAAGTAGCAACATAATAAACATCACCAAATACCATCACTGTAAAAATGAAATGGACATCAGCTCAATTCAGCCTGGAGTGTGTGTGTGTGTGTGTGTGTGTGTGTGTGTGATTTTGATCCCCACAGGGAAATTAGTGGCACACTCTAGTTAGTTTTAAATCATGCATATATATGTGTGTACAGGCCCTGAACACACAAACACACACGCAGGGGGCCTGTACGCATGCAGAGGAGGTAGAGTGGCGGGCAGCTCCTTTGTGGTGCGCCCAAATAAGCAACTTGTAAGGGGGATGGCGCCTTGCTCAAGGGTGCCTTGGCAGTGCTCTGGAGGTGAGTTGACACCTCCCACTGTCAGCTCACCTCTGGGTGTTGTTTTTGGGCGGGAACGGAAATCGAAACGCCAATCTTGAAACATTGGGCGACCAGCTCTACCACCCGCTCTTGCACTGAGCCACTGCCGTCCCCAGTGGCTATTAAGTCACTAAACCAAACTATCAGAGTTTTACTTTGGTAGCAGGCAGTAAAGCGTTGTGCTGTAGCTGAATTTGTGTGGACTAGTTTATGTTGCAGAGATTATAGTAAATATACATGTTAAGATTTTTATCTAAGAAAACACGTTTCATCTGAAATCCTTACTCCTCACTACCATCATTGCTGGAGGCAGTAGATCAGTTCATAGGGACTTGCCGTGGGGACCAGAGCGTAACCAGTTTAAAACCTGTGCAGAACACAGGCTGGAATGTGAACTGGTGATGTTGGCCAGTTCACCTCCTTGGCATTGCCAAGTTGACCTTGATTATGGCACCAAACTGCCTGAACTCTTCCCAGGGAGCTGCCAAGTGCCAGACCTTCACTTATCACTTCATATCCTCCCCATTGCATGTGTCGGTTTGTGGTCATGAAAACTTTTGAATACATTTTTAAGCTGTCACTTGTGGATTACTGTAGCAGTATTTCTACATGCCAAGCCAAATAAACTGTTGACTAGCTTCAAACATCAGAGAGCTCAGCTACTAGGCTCTTGATCAGAGTACAGAGGTTTGAATACGTCACCCCAGCATTCACCTCCTTACACTTGCATTTTGTTTGATAATTACTTACAAATCACTTGAAGATATGAATCCTCAGTATGTCTCAGATTTATCCCCACATAACCCAACCCACTCTTTGACAATTACAGCTTTAAGGGATAGGTTTGCTATCTACAATGTGAGAAACAAAGGGATCTTCCATTCCTTAGCATTTTAATGGTCATCTTAAGAGTGTTTTTCTTATCTTGTCACTCTGCTAGATCAGACGTCAAGATCAGCTCCTCCTTGCATTCTTCTCGTCAGAGCGTATTTCGGAAGGCTTATCCTCCAGTTCCAGGTCAATTTCCACTCTTGGAGATTTTTCAAGCAATGAGTTTTAGTTGTGGCAGTTGAACTCTAAGCTGAGGAATGTCTTTGTCCTTCTTGACTTTGGCAGCTTTCCCTTCCAGCTTTTTTTTGAGCTGCAGCTCTGCAGTGGAATAATGTAAGTCGTGTCTCCTTCAGCTGGTCAGTCTGCTGCTCTTGATGCCTGACCTCTTTTTCTTTTTTGAAGCCTGATCCCACCCAGAATGTTTCACATTCATGGCTTTTTGCATTATCTCCAGGTGAAACTTTTACAGCTGGAGTTTCAGCATTTCCATTTCTTCAATCCGTGCATCCTATTTCATAATAAAAATTTTCATAAAAATTGGTAAATAGTTTGAAATGAGGATGTAGAAAGGTAGGTTCTTGTTTTGATTATTACCATTGTCCCATCCTTCTGTTAAGACTACATCAAAATTATAAACAGTCTTCGTAGTGGTGGTAGCTGTAGCTATGGTAATAGTATGTTAATCAACCCTAGTATTTCATATTTATTGATTTTTTTTTCTTCTCTACCCTGCACAAAAGAACACGTTTTAAATTTAAGATACATTACTTGACAGCTGTCTTCAGATCCTGAATAACATAAATGTGGTGAATAAGATTCAGGGATAAAAAGAATCTTGACCTATTGATGCTCTCGTCCATCAAGTTAGTGTCTTAACAATAGTAGAAAATAGTAGAAAAGTAGAAAATACTGTACATTGACTATTTCTTTGTGTATGGATTTTCTTGTATGCAATGCATCTAACTAGTCTTTTGCATGAAATTCCTGTATTTTTGTAATTCATATATATCCATTGAGAACTGCAAAAATTGCAAAAAAAAACTATTAATATCTTCTCCGGTCTCAAAATCCAATCAAACCATAAATAAACAATGAAAATGTTGCATTTTAACTGGTATATTAACTTTAGTAGTTTTAGAATGTCTTCTAATTTACAGGTTTTTCATACTTAAATTGTCTACTCTCTGGAGTTGAACGATATGTGTGGAGGCGCAGAAGTCGATTCCATGTGGATTAGTTAGTTTTATTCAGTGCATAGCACAGTCTTGCAGCTTTAGGATGTTAAAATTTGTCATTTGACTTATTTGTCAAGGGAGATGCCAGTAAGTAGATACGTGATGAAAAGTCTAGCGATGGATTGTAAAGTGTTCCGGATAGGAGTGTGCTTGAATTTCCATAGTTTATGAAAACATCAATCAGTTGTATCAGTTCAAAACCAGTAGTAATCTGTGCTTATTTTACCCTCTAAATATGGAATGTGGAAGTGTGCTCTATTCTACCTAAATGAAAGTAAACTAAAACTAAATGAAAGTCTATTTCACAACAAATTCTTGAGAATGTTTGCTATGAAGTAGACTGCAGCGATTGTTGATTGTTGTTGTTGTTGAAGGATTTTCTTCATACATATTGCATATCAGTAACACTGACACACCAAGTTGGTGTGATGTATGCAAAGGGAATTAGACATTGGTTAACATTGGTGTACAGTAGGTCGATCGTTCTGTTCTTCCTTGTGTGGCAGTTAACAACCTGGTGGAAAGCAGCCAGGCCAGTGTCCAGGGTGACATGATTAAAGTCTCCAGAGATAATCATGAAGGCTTCGGGATGTTTGCTTTGCAGCCGTGCAACGACACTGATGATCTTCTCACACGCAGCGGCTGCGTTGACCAATGGAGCGATGTAAACACAGAGGGAGATCACGTGACTGAACTCCCGCGGTAAATAGAATGGCCGTAGGCTAACGGCTAGCAGCTCCGGATTAGGGCAACATACAACCGCCTTCACTGAAACATGGCCGGGGTTGCAGCAGCGGTTGTTGGTGTAGATGATGACTCCCCCACCTTTGCTTTTCCCACATGCCTTTGTGTCTGTCCGCTCTCACCGCAGTGAAACGTCGCAGTTCCACGTTAGCATCCGGTATAGCGTCGGTCAGCCATGTGTCCGTTAGTATGAACATGCTGCACTCACGGTAGATCCGCTGGCTCTCCAGAGCGGCCAGCTCATCGATCTTGTTCGGCAGTGAGTTGACGTTGTCCATGATCACAGAGGGAAGCGATAGTTTGAATCGCCTTTGGTTGTCCGCCTGCCTAGCCTTTAGTTTAGCCCCAGCCTTGCAGCCGCGGTGACGTCTCTTCAGTTCAGCCGGTATGTCATGTCTCTGTCCGTGTTTCGTGTTTCTAAGAGCCAATAACTCCTCTCTAGAATGAGTGAGAGGAATGGTTCGCGATTGTACGGCGGTCATATTCATGTGATACATGTTAAAAGTAGTACCGTATTGTCCCGAATATGAGACGACCCCCTCTTTTTCAAGACTCAAGTTTGAAAAAAGACTTTGAACACCAAATTTAATTTTTATACAGAAAATAATTACAGTACATCTGAAACAAATGATTATAATAATATATTGGAGAGTAAAAGCATTTTATTTTGCCTCATTCAAATCGTGCAAAAACTATCTATCACATCTTAATATCAGAACATTTAAATATGTAAACTAAAGTGCAATCACATTTGTAAATGAATGGTACCGTCTGAGAACCGACCCACTTTTCTCCAGATTGTCGCTACGTTTCTCCATTTTCTGTTATTTTTTTCTCTTATTTTCTTCTCTTTTCTTTCTAAACGAAATTTTTATTTTTCTTCTTCGTGACAGGGGTTCGCTTTAGCCTGGGGAATTAAGTTCAGCTTTCGCTTTAAAGATATGTGGCGCCATGCGTTGTGAATGGGTATAATGTCTAGAACCCGAATGTAAGACGACCCCCACTTTTTCAGTCTTATTTCAATGCAAAAAACACCGTCTTATATTCGGGCCGATACGGTAATAGTAGAAAAGATAGTAAAAACGTACAAAAAACATGCAAAATAAAAGACTATGTTGCGGAGCATACGGAGTGGCTGCCATCACCTACGGCGCTCAATTGTCAACTCAACTGTCCAGTTGAGTTGACACACCTGGAGACTACTGATTCACAACCCCTAAAGGGAAAAGCCGAAAGGAGAAGATTTTCTATGCTTTCTTCCAATCTGGAGCCTTTAACATCAATGATAGTGTTCATCTTCTCTCCATTTCTGGCTGAGTGAGAGCTGCAGGGAAATTGAGTAACTTAGCATAAATTTCAACAAACTGTCAATCATTTCCCATCTCTGGTAGTCTTCGGTCACCCTTTTTTGTGTTGGTGCTGTGTCTGTGTTAACAAATTAAGCCAAATTTTTAACTTTTGCTATGTTCATAGTATATTTTATCCAGCTACTTGAAAGTCTTACAAGTATTTTTCCTACCAATACTTAATTCTGGCTATGACGTCCATGAGCCACAGTACATCACAAGTTAAATCAATTGTCAAGCCAAAAAACAAACTTCTATTACATCTGTCATCTAAAAGAAGCATTTACTTGAAATAGACTAGAGATAAAAAGATACATTTGCATAAACAAGATGGTTATTTAAGCAGAAGACTTAAAAGCATTTCACTATCAAACAAGAAATGACAACCTACTAAGAAAGCAGAAGAATATTAAGTCTTGCTTCAAAGTTTGATATTTATCTAACAACATTGTCCTTATCTGCTTTTCTACCACTTTCTTTTCCCCTTAGGTGTGCCTCTCTCCACTCAGTGGGGCCCGCAAGGTTACTTTTATGCAATCCAGATTGCTCAATATGGTTTAAGCCATTACAGCAAAAACCTGACTGAGCGCCCCCCCAACATAGAGGTCTTTGATACCGCAGAGGAGAGAGACAGTCGGGCCAGCAAAGCACTCTGGACTGTGCCAAAAGGATGCAGCCTCGTCCGTGTCAATGAGAAGTCCCGCTCTACCTCTGTGCGTCAGTTCAGTGCCCCAGGTACGTACGGTTGCCATGAACCTGACAGACTCAGGAGTTTATCTCCGGTACACTTACTGTAGAAGGCTTGATATGCAACTACACCCTGAGGACAGGATGAGTCCGCTGTGAAGCACAGCCATAGGCTGAGAATACAGACAAACAGTGGACCCACCACAAGAGATGTTCCTTGACATTATGAAGAAGACAATTTCATGGTAGCTGTGCTTTTACAGAGAATGAATATCGGTGTTTTGTATTGATCACTGTGATGAATAATTATCAGCTAGAGGAATTTGCTCTTAATTTTGTGTAACAGTAACATGATTAAAACAAGCTTGAGGCTCTCGTTTAGCTATATTATTTTTTCGGTGTCATTGTAGCTCATATAGATTTTATAAAAGGTATTTAGTGCTTTCCTTTTGTTAAGACCAACATAGTGATTAATGTAATATTTTTGGAAGGATAGGCAGTTTTTGGTGCAATCACATTTGCAGTTTGAACTCCTAGGACAGGGTAGCATGGTGGCACAGAAGGCAGTGCTGTTGCCTCACAGCGAAGGTCTTTTGTTCCTTTCTATGCATATTTTGCATGTTATTCCCACTCTCTCTGGGTTCTCCAGCTTCCTCTCACCACAAAGAACATCTAACTTAATTGAATTGATCACTCCACAATGCCTATAGTTTGGAGTGTTAGCATGTGGGGTGTGTGTTTTTCTGTGTGGCCCCGCAATGAACTGGCAGCTCATCCAGGGTGTACTGCCTCTCTTGCCCGTAGTTAGCTGAGATAGCCTCCATCATAACCTGTCACTCGTGTTTTTGATCAGCTTAAAATAATAAAATCAAATGTCACACACTCTCTCTCTCGCTCGGTCTCTCTCTCTCTCTGTGTTAATAGAGAAGGTAGCCTGTTTTACCCAGTGGTGTTTTTATATTTCCCTTTAATCTCCAGCAGATATTTCCAGACTGCCTTTCATTGAGCTGCTGCCTCTGCTATAATTTTCGCCTCCTTCTAATTCACCCACTTTCTCATCAACAATTTCTTTTCATTTCACCACCCTATACTTTCTCTCCTCCTTTGCTCCTCGCTCACCTTGCTTGCGGCTCAAGCACAGATTCATAGCTCTTTCCTTGACGACATCATGTTTTCATCACCAGTCCTCGGCTTTTCTTCGGAAGTCTTTATTCTCCATTAATCTCCCTCCAATATCCAGATTCCAGTCGCCCCACTTTATTTACTCATTTTCAGCCACTTATCACTCCTCATCCCATGTGAACTTCCTAACCATTGCAATCACATTACCTCTCCATTTTAAAAGCTTATTCTCCTCTCATGTCCAAACTTCTCTTCCTCTGCTGTCACTTTCTCTTTGCCTCAGTCTGCTTGCTCCATCTTCCCTTTTTGTGCTTGGATCTTCTCTCTTCCTAACATATTTAGGTCACAAGCATTGAACAACTCTCAAATGCTGCCAAGTCAATCAAATGTCTGTCCCAGATAAAAAGCTGAATCTACCATCCGCTCTTTCCTGCATGAGCACTCTCCAACACTGAGCACCTTTATTTTCTCAATCCCTTTGTGGTCAGTTGATTGTTAAGAAATATAGTTTTCACAAACCAAACGGAGTCAGAATTAGCAATTGACTAATTATGGAGTTAGCTGCA
The DNA here is from genome assembly GCA_013358685.1 of Antennarius maculatus. NCBI lineage: Eukaryota > Metazoa > Chordata > Actinopteri > Lophiiformes > Antennariidae > Antennarius > Antennarius maculatus. The sequence goes on from CM023606.1 coordinate 21,722,230, forward strand.
CTACACTTATGAGATATTTACGAACCACTCAAGATTTCATATTTTATGTTGTTGAAATGATGATCCAGAAGAGAATGTTTCTTTTTTATGCTGATAAACAATAATCCTTAAGATAAAACTCTTTAATATAGTTTCATGCTACGAGTCTCTACTCAGTTTATGTGCTTACGGTTGAACCCATCAGTCCTACATTGATTTAATTGAGGTATCAATCAGTTATAATTCCAACCGTGATCTAATTCTGCATAAAATGGTAATTGTTTTCTTTGGACGCATTAAGGATTACCGATTACCATTGCTGTGACAAAAACTTGGATTAATGAAAACAAAGGCATGGATTTCTGTTTGGATGGATTTAACATGACTTGTATGAACAGGAGGAACAAAGGAGGGGGGGAGTTGCCCTGTTTATCGAAAACAACATCAAGTTTGAATCTCTAAAAATATGTTGGTATCTGTTGATAACGTAATGGAATGTGTAATTGTGGAAGTGTTTGTGAAAAAAAGTAAAAATATTGTTGTAAGTTGTGTCTACAGAGCACCTGATTGTAAAATAGAAGATTTTTCTGAATGTGTGGGAAATTTACTCTTGAAAATCAATTACAAACATATGTTTTTATGTGGTGATATCAACATTGATCTGCTAAACCCCAACAAAAATGCACAAACTGAAAGCTTCATTAATACTATGCACACATTTGGTTTACAGCCATTAATCACTAGACCAAGTAGAATAACTACTCATAGTGCCACCCTGATTAATAATATTTTCACTAATGTTATGTTTAATGAGACTATGAGTGGTCTACTGATCAATGACATAAGTGATCACCTCCCAATATTTACCATCTATGATTGGAAACAAACTGTGTGTCGGGAACAGGTCCAAACATTTTACAAGAGAGTCAAGACTGAAGAAAGAATTAATGCATTAAGAAATGATCTATTAGCTCAAAACTGATCTGATGTTTACACTGCTGAGGATGTTAACACTGCATATGACTATCTCACTGATAAAATAGAAGAATTGTACAATTTGCATTGTCCAGTGAAGAAAATTTATCTTTAAAAAAAAAGGTGTTAAGAAACCATGGATGACTTCATCACTGATAAATGCCTGTTGGAAAAAGAATACATTATATAAAACGTTTGTTAAGCAAAGAACAGAACAAGCAGAAGTTAAATACAAAAAATATAGAAATAAATTAAATGTTATAATACGTACATGTAAGAAAGAATACCATAGTAATCTACTTGCAGATAATAAAAATTACACTTGAAAATTATGGGATATAATCAATAATGTTATGAAACAAAGTAAGGCCAAATCATCCTATCCAGAATACTTTAATATTAAAAATACAAAAATAGAGGATATGGATGAAGTAGTTAATGAATTTAATGAATTCTTTGTGGGTGTCTTTCTGCAACCATTTACACACATATGTAATCTGTCATTTCAAACTGGGGTGTTTCCTGACAAAATGAAAATTGCAAAAGTGGTTCGGATATATAAAAATGAGGATGCTTGTGAATTTACAAATTACAGACCGGTTTCAATACTACCACAGCTATCAAAAATCCTAGAGAAGCTGTTTACTAACAGACTGGATAATTTCATAACAAAGCACAATCTCCTTGACTGTAGTCAGTGCGGCTTCAGGAAGGATCATTCGACTGCAGAAACAATAGAACTTATTACTGATGCCATGGATCAAAAGATGTATTCCATTGGAATCTTTATTGACCTTAAAAAAGCTTTTGTCACAATTGATCATAAAATTCTAACAGAGAAACTGGAACGATTTGGCTTAAAGGGGTACAGTACTAAATTGGATAAAGACTTATTTACATGAGAGGTCTCAATATGTCACTCTGGGTGGGAGGACATCAAAAACATTAGACATTGTGTGTGGGGTGCCACAGGGGTCAGTGTTGGGTCCAAAATTATTTATACTTTACATTAATGATTTATGTAAGGTTTCAAAGGTACTTAAAATGATACTTTTTGCACATGACACAACCATCCTTTGCAAAGGAAATTATATAAACAAACTAACTCAAACAGTTAATGAGGAATTAGCCAAGATGCAATTATGGTTTGATATAAACAAATTATCCTTTAATCCTTTAATTTGGGAAGAAAAGCTGCAAACACGAAATTAATATTAAGGTGAATGAAGTAAATATTGAACGGGTTAATGAATTTAAAATGCTAGGAGTGACTATTGAAGAAATGCTAAATTGGAAACCTCATTTAGGACAACTGCAGATAAAGTTAGCCAGTGTATCCATACTCTGGAAAACTCAAAAATTATTAAGTCAGAAGGCACTCCATATAATATATTGTGCACTAATCTTGCCCTATCTGAACTACTGTGCTGAAGTATGGGGAAACACATGTAAAAGTGGCTAACAACCTTTATTTCTGACCCAGAGAAGAGCCTTGAGAATTATTCACAATGAACATTATAGAGCTCACACAAACTACTTATTTATTAAATCTGAACTATTGAAAATACATGACATCATAAGCTATAAAACTGTACAACTGATGTATAAAGCAGCCAATAACTATTTACCTCAAAATATAAAATCACAAATACAGACTAATGAATCCAATTACCAACTAAGAGAAAGCACATCATTTGTACAGAAGAAAGCAAGAAAAACATTAAAAACATTTTCATTATTGTTCACTGGCGTAAAACATTGGAATAAACTGGATAATGAAATTAGGAGTATGGGAACTCTAACGGCTTTTAAAAAAGCATTTAAAAACATGATTTTGCAAGGTTATATTTCTGACGTGAATGATGGTTAAAGGACTGCACTATTATGGGGAATTAAACTTCATTTTGTCAATCCTGTGAAACAAATGTATGGATAACAAAATGAACATTAACAAAATTTGGACTCTTCTCAAGATCTGACAAAGACGTGTGCAAAGATTAAAAACAACAATGTACCAGATTAAAAAAAATTGAAATTGATTTGTGACATGTAATGTATGAATTGGTTGACAATGTGCTGCAATGAGAGAGATGTTGTTGATCTAGGGGATGGGAACCTTACAAGCCAATGGCTTCTACCCGTCAACCCTTTTTTTCTTTTCGGATGTTGTTCCTGATGTTCCAACACTGATGAAAGTGAAATCTGTTGTAATAACACGTCTGGAAAGAAGAAATAAACTGAATAAATAAATAACATAAATAAAAAAGACACACTGAAAATGCAACCTAGCAGAGCTATTTTGGAAAGAATCATTTGATAGAAGACATGCAATATTTAAAAGCAGCACAATGGAGATAGTAACAAGAAGAGAAAAACACCTGCAATACCAGTGAGGACCGTAATGTATTTCACCTCAAGTCAAGGGTTATGTATAGAAATGTCAGCTGTTTTCTTCAGGGCTTCAGACCCTTTTTGTCTGCATGTATTTTCATAGTTTAACACCTCAAAATGGTGTCAACATTTTATGAGATCAATGCATGTTTCAGTCTTGCAGCAAAATCTTTTTTAAAATTATATTTTATTGTGTGCATGTGACCATCCCCAGCCCTCTCTGGGAACTAAGTTTTCAATCTTAGAATTTCCTGTTATGAGCCAGAGGAGGAACTGCTGCACCTCTGAGTTAAGGGGGAAACCAGAGGGAGACAGGGAGACTTGACACAAATGGGAGAGGACAGACAGGCAGTGCCATTAGAGTGGAAGGACTTCAGGGCTTCAAACCTTTAAAGGTATTCAAGAAGGCAGCGCTCATCAGAAACTGATATTTTGTACGCCCATGGTGTTAGGTCTTGAGTGCACCCTGACGACAATAAAAGATTCTGATAAGCAGATGCTACAGTTGCTAATATAAAATTATTTTTAAAAATGTACAAATATGAAGCTATATAGCATAAATTAGATAACTAGAAACACTTTGCATCTGGTGTGACAGCTTGAAAATAAAAACACGGTGTATTTCTATATTTGCATGGTTGTAATGTGAAGCAGCACCAATAGGAAATATAACATTAACATGACTAGTGGATTAATACATGTCTGAATATTAAAGGGTGACGCTGACAGTAAACATTGTAATCTGAATCCAGCACAGGAATAGACGGCTCCATGGTCCCAGTATAAAGAGATTGATACTGGTTCATTAAATGACCATCTCAAATGCTGACTGTAAACAGGAGTTATTTTTTACAAAATGAAAACAAATTTCTAATATAAATAAATATTTGCTACCCTGTCGACATGAAACTTTCCCTAAAGAGTTCACGTTTTTTTTTTATACTTTGCTTCCTGTGTCACCACAGTAACATAGTCTAAGTGAATAATCACATTTAGTTTTTATCTTTTGTATTTACTCGCCCACAATATATGTATACCGCATACCTTTTAAGTGTTCGTTTAACATTCCAGTGCATACAAGCAGTTATCTAGGCTGACAAATTTTCAGCTGCATGTCATCTCTTTCTCCTCCCTCACTGCTAAATAGCTAGAGTTAAGCAGAGCACACGAGGTGAAATCTTGTCTATATTCCCTGCCCATTCTTTATTGATGCTAGAGTAATCACAGGGCCAGAGTACAAATCCACTTACTCTTTGCTTTGCCTTAAGTAATGGATTTATGAGTGCATTAAAGAGCTGTAGTCATCCATAGGCCCCTGCCAGACTGGCTCTCTCCTTCATTTTCGTCTTCATCGACTGCCTCAGTTTCATTTGGCCTTTTCTGCTCTGCTTTCTCAGATCATGTCATATGAGATCTCTTTGTCTCTCACTCAGCTGTCTCCTCATTGTTGTCTCTTTTTCACTCTTTCTGTCTTTAAGGACTCTTCATTTTATTGCTCTTCCTTTTCTTGAATCCCATACTCTTTATCTCTCTGTATCATTTGGGGTACCTTCATGAGAAAGGCTTTTTTCTGGGAAGTAATCAGGCCATGGGAGAGATTATTCCAGAAGCTGTTGCTAGTTTAGGGTGTTGACATCTATCCAGTAACTGAAGTACTTTCCAAAGAGTTGACTTAAATGTGAGGAGTGCATTGGCAATGTGGAATTTAAATAGGAAGAGTGACATAGAAAAGTCACTGCAGTGCACAAGCTCCTTCTCCAGAGTCTTCCTAACAGTCTGTTCTTTTCTTCTGTGTATTCCCTCCCTTCCGCACTCTTCCTAATTAAGCTCTCTGCACTGACATGTCTGCATTGGTCATCCCATGAGTATAAGTTTGGCATGGCACACAAGTAATAATAAAATAAGATTCTCTGTGTTTAGGAGAATGTTTTTATAAGCTAACGATCATTGGGAAATGTAAGTATTGACTCAGTGGAACACAGTGGAAAGATGAGTGATCATGTGAACATGCCATCAAATAGGAGCAAAATTAAAGTTACATTGGAAAAGTCTTCCCTATCAGTTTGTGGAGAATTACTTGGTTGTCAACTGGTAGTCATCGTCTTCAGTTACTAAAAGCAGTCAAATTTAGAAAGATTACTTACTCCTTCAGTTTTGATTAATTATACCCACTTTTAACATTTCCTCTTTTTATCTGCTGTACCCACCCCCCTCGCTTCCTTACACCACAGAGTCATCAGAAGGTGTGTCCCTCCCACTGGGTAACTCCAAAGACTTCATTATCAGCTTAGACATGAAGTTTGTCTCAAACGGCAGCCTTTCTGTGGTCATGGAAACCACAGACAAAGGCCCACCCTTCACTATCCACTACGTGACCAGCACACTGCTCATCGCATTCAAAGACCGGGACATCACCTATGGTATTGGTCCACGAACCTCCTGGAGCACTTTGACCCGAGACCTGGTTACTGACCTCAGGAAGGGTGTTGGGCTGTCCAACACCAAGGCTGTGAAGGCCACCAAGGTTTGTTTATGTCACGTATGTAAGGCTGATTGTCTTTAATGATAACTATGTCTGGTAAGTAATGAAGAAAAGTTTTGACGGAGAATCTAGAAGGACATTGACATGTGTCGGCTTGTTAAACGTGAGGATTTACTCTTTATTTTATGCTACATTGTGGAGCCATTACATCATTGTTTTAACATTTATTGGGTTAAATTTACAAGTAAAGTTTTGGAGAAAAAAAATAACTAAAAAAAAAAAATCTGTATTTAATTCAAGAGAACCAGGACACAGTAACATTTAGAGATGATTAACCATGTTAGAATCATGCCTGATTTGGAATCCATAAATAATTTTTTCTCCCTTTGTGTGTGATGTCCTCAGATCATGCCTAAGCGGGTGGTGCGGCTTGTCCTACGTGGGCATGGCTTTGTTGACAACATCACGATCTCCACCACTGCCCACCTGGCCTCCTTCTTTGCAGCCAGTGATTGGCTTGTCCGTAACCAGGATGAAAAAGGAGGCTGGCCCATAATGGTCACTCGTAAACTGGGCGAAGGCTTCCGGCCTCTGGAGCCCGGCTGGTACTCGGCCATGGCTCAGGGCCAGGCTATGTCCACCCTGGTAAGAGCCTACCTCCTCACCAAGGATCAGGCTTATCTCAGTGCTGCCCTTAAGGCAGTCGGACCCTACAAGGTGCCTTCATCACAGCACGGGGTCAAAGCTGTTTTCATGAACAAATACGATTGGTATGAGGAATACCCCACCACTCCCAGCTCCTTTGTTCTCAACGGCTTCATCTATTCTCTCCTGGGACTCTTTGACTTGACTGAGACAGCTGGGGAGAAGCTTGGCAGAGAGGCTGGGCAGCTGTTCAGCAAAGGCATGGAGTCGCTAAAGGCTATGCTGCCACTCTTTGACACTGGGTCTGGGAGTATTTATGACCTACGCCACTTCATGCTGGGCACAGCTCCCAACCTGGCCCGCTGGGACTATCACACCACGCACATTAACCAGCTACAGCTGATGGCGTCTGTGGACAACTCACCCATCTTCAAGGATGTGGCAAAGCGCTGGAAGAACTATTTAAAAGGGCTTCGGGCCAAGCACAACTAGACAAACAGTAACTCTCATGTAGTGTACAACTCAGATGACAACTGGAAAGCTGAACATACTTTTTGAGTGAGAACTTACAGAATGATTGATTTGATCTGGATGTTCACATTGTGTGTCTGTGCGTGCTTCAATTTGTTTAAGTTCACACTCTAAAGGATGAGTTTATTCAGCTGCAGCTCTCAGCACATAAAATTTCTCCTCTGTTGCAGGTTAGATTTTTTTTTTCCCCTGCAACATTGACTGTAGCTTGAGAATGAGTGTTAGCATTCAGGAAGGGTGTGTATGTGCAAGTAAATGTTTTTAAATTAAAAATATACTGTTTGAAAAATAGAATCTAATTATTGTAAAATATGGCTGAAATTTTAGGTTAAAATGTTCCAAAAGTTAACTAACATCATTGGGGTGTACAAGGCACATATGTATTGTATTGCAGACACACACACACATAAATATACATGAAAGTTAACTAAAATGAAAGCTAACCAGGCCCATAGTTGTGAAGACATCCGATAGTACCTTGAAATTAGAGACGTATCTGTGTGGCTGTTCTGATTGATTTGTTCTAAAAGCTGTCTAAGCTTCGGGTAAATAAGTAAACAAAAAAAATCACAAAGTGTTGAGAAAGAAACTATTTTTATACCAGTTGTCCTCGCTGTACAAACATACAATTGTACACCTTCTGAATTCAAGTTTATATGTTTTATCAAAAAAAGGCGTGTTAAATCGCCTTTTTAATCCTAAATCACACTTGATTTCAAAAGAATAAAAACATGAGTGAATCTTATCAAAAACCTTCTTGATTTTTCCTTTTTCTTTCAAATTCTAGACATATATTTTAGAAAAGCTCCTTTAAACAGAATCGTAAGTTGACTATTCTGTGATGCACCACTACAGATATTGTTTTTTATCCAGATTTCCAACATATATTGAACCAAATTAACTGTAAAAGAAAGACACTATATAAAAACCTTATTTTGAAAGACACATGTTGCCAAAAAACTCATGTATGAATACTTTTATCAATACTAATAATTTAAGCACACTGTGTTTACAATAGATTAAAATTAATTGAGCTGTTGCTGTTTTACAGAAATGCAAATGCTTTCCAACCCCCAGCTTCCAGTTCATCTCTAAAACCTTTTCTCCTAATCCAGTTACATTGCCACAAATAAATGTGGAGAGAATAATTAATGATGAGATAATTTAGTTTCTTTAATATATTTTTGATTGATATATACATTGATTAAATATCAGTCTAGCTGCTTTAAATAAGCTCTATGGAACCGTCTTTATTTGAGATTTCAGAAGTTCAGCCAGCCTCTTCCCAGAAGTGTCACCATTTCCTTCACTGTGTTGAGTTGAATGTTTGTATTAACACATCTGCTCAGTGATTCAGGTGTCATCTGGCACCAGGTTCTTTAACTTTAGATATGGAAGATTCTGCAAGCCGCATCCTATTACATTCCTCAATAAGCCTGCAAAAAGCATTTTAAAAAAATCTCGATTAATTAATAAGTGTTGGTGCTGTTGCTGTAATAATTAATAATGGTACCTTTATTTGGTGTTTTAGGATGACAAACCATGTGCTTCCATTCTTAGCTGTAACCAAAAACTACTCACATCCATTAGTTTGTCCCCTCCAAAATGTATTTTCCCACATAAATAAGGTAGTAAACAGTTGAAAATAACATCGAGTCAGTCAGACATCAATGTTGAATCTATCCATGTAGGTGTGTCGTATTTTAGCAGAATGCGGACTGGCAATTCCTTCTAATCTCATGCTTGTAATGCTTTGTGAAGATCAGTCTATATTGCTACTGCGGTATTATTTTTAAGCTGCAGTCATGCTACAATGATTTACACAGACCCAACAGTGAGTAAACTAAGGCTCAGATAAATCCTTGGTGTTGACACTGAATGTAAGTGAATGTGTCATTAATTGGGATGGGTGCACATGTTTGCTGCAGGGTTGCAGCTGTCATGTCAGCTTGCTACTTTGATACAGACAATGTCAAGAGTGCTATAGGTCATCTTGTATTTTGGAGGAACGTAAATAAGGCTGTCAGTGTCATCACCCTGTCATTGTTCCTCTCAGCTGTTGTGGATGCATGAACTCATTGGTGTTCATTCAGTCAGATCCCGCTGTCCATTGTACGAGGAGAACCCAACATGCAGAGACACTAACAGTTTACCCAGCTAATGGGCTGGAGTGTCTGCACACAGTCCTGTCCCTGGCTCGGGCTGAGTCAGCATTCATCACGCTCACTAAGAAAACAAAGTGGAACCCTCAGCATTAATGAGGGTTCCATTGATCTGCTCAAAGATCTTTAATGGTGTGCAGGAGCATCTCACTGGTTGTTTCTTTGAGACTGTTGATGGGGAATTTTCTTTAGATATATTCATACAGCAGAGGTCAGCTTGTATTTAGAGCTGTTTTCCCAAAGGTTCCTTTTAAGCTGTGATTTTTAAAGTCAAAGTCAAGAGGAGCGTGGGACTACTTTTGATGTGAGAGAAAAAAGTCCTCCAAGTACACTTTGGTCACCTCTCTGTTTCATTTATGACTCAACTTATATCCTTCATGACTAAATGAGTTTCTAGCAGAGGGTTTGGGGAACTGTTAAGAAAGCAAAGTGGAATTTTAAGAAAAAAAGTTAAAAAAGAAAAGCAGTTATATATTTTGCAAGAGTAAAATCATTACAGGATGATAACTTTGTGGTCTTAAGTTACGGGAGAATCAGCCCAACTCTCAACAGTAAAAGGTGGTAATTGGCTTCTTCAGATCGGGTTACCTTGTAGTTCATGTTGCTTATACATCCACTCTTACACTTCCTGATCTGCTCATTGACAATCAGGGCTGACCAGATATGTTTGCCAATTCATTTTTAAAATCTGGTTTTTAAAATAATCTGACTCTGAAGCTAGCATTAGCTAGCATGCTATTGTTGACAGTTGTTAACTGATGGATAGACAAGAGTGATTTCAAATGTTTTCCCGGGCATTTCCTCATATGTTCTTTTTGTGTCCTCCCTTGTGACTTTGTTGTAAATGGGTAAAGCTCTGGTTATTTTGTTTGCAATACACAGCTGCTTCACCAGAGATCACCTAATGTTGTGTATTTTTTGTCGCCTCTGGCACGAAAATCTAAATGAAATCTAGAAGTGTGCACATGTGAGAATTGAGAGAAGAATACTGTGCGTGATTTCAGAATCATGGTTTTAAAGCTAGTGTGGAGATCAGTTGTGAAGCTCTCTTTGAAGATGCGAGAGCAGTTCAGCTCCTTTGAATGATAATGTAGAGAGCTGGAAGTTCACTAGTTTTATAGTTTTTCTGTTGTAATTGAAAAGTTAACGTTCCCTTCGACATTAAACAACAGCTTTCATGCGGTCACCCACTACCTCAATCTCAAGGGCTTAACCCCCTAAGGAGATCCAAACTGACATGGTGCCCCTTCTCACAGCATTGTCTAGTAATATTTCAACAAAATATGACGATTGTTTATAAAATTGGCTTAATAATATAAATGTTTTCTGGCCTGGCGCCTCTATTACACAGGTGTGTACTTAAATTAAAAGATCCCAGACAATAGACCTGAATCCACCTTTTGTTTTTCTGAAAAACTTCTGTTGGCTTTTAATTCTCATAAATTCTTGTGTTGGACGAACAAAAACCTACAATTTAAAGGAACATTCAGGAATAGAAGTTTGTGTTTGAATAACTGACCATTTTGTTTATACCAAAAACTGGTTTTAGTGTATTTGTATATTTTTGTGTGAAAAGAATTTCAATTCAGCATTTACTGATGTTCTGTCTTTGACATCGCAGAGACACTGCCTTGGAAGAAATGCTAGTTTTTTAAATGTGGGTTAAAGAGAGAGTAGCAAAAATAAGAAGTGTAAAACTTGCTTATAATAAGGGGATGTGTGCAACTAGAGGTTAGCATTTAGTCAGCTGCAGTTTAAAGGCAAGAGAGCCAAATAGTTGCAAACTTTTCAGTGTGTTCACATTATTCATTTGTTGGAATAATTCGCAGAAAAGATATTTTGCTAGATAGACTAAAGCACAATCTTTCACTGTCATGTTTTTTTCGACTGCTTTTCTCTTCAGAACAGTGTGTAACACAATAAAGATGCTGATATTATGGTCTTGCAGGTATTTGGGGTTTTTTTTTGTTTGTTTGTTTTTTTATGTCCTTGCCTGTTTCGACTATCCTTTCGAGACCCCATGCATATGGCCACTAAGGTCAAATGTCATTTATGCAATAAATTGTTTACTGGGGTTGTGATGCCGCAGAGTGGTTGTACAGACTTTTAGCACAATGTGCAAATGCTACCATTTTTTTAGTCAAAATAAAAGATGTGTTTATATACAGAGTAAATCTTTGTGCTTTAAAATGTGCTTTTTAAAGGTGTAAAAAATGAATAAAAGCTTTTTCTTAAACATGTGATCAAATGTATTTCTCCTGTTTATTTAAAAAGTAAGCAGTTTTTTTTCTCCATATCATAGCATGTACACGTAAGTGTTATAGTAACAATATTAGTCTGCAACTACTTTTGATAATGCAGATTATTGATTGCCAGCATCTCACTCTGCTGTGTGATCAAAATGTGATCGTGTTTTGAAGACATCACCTAGAGGGTATAAAAAATCTGCTTTCCTACAGATTTATTCCTTTGTTTTGTAATCTCAAATAAATTTTGGTAAACAGTAAAATTGTTAGCTTATTGGTTAGATCATCCACGTAATCAATTATGCATCCTATTTCTTTTAATAGTGGTAGTATTATTTCATTTGTCCAAACAAATAAACAATTTAGTTGTCATCAGTTATCTGATGAAAATCCCATGTAACCATTAATCCAGTGCTGCTCACCCCCATCTTCAGAATCAATTGCTAAATTTGTGTTTTCAGGCAGTTGTTATAATGTTATAATGCTGCGGTTCCTTCCCAAACATTTGTCTATTTTCAGAATTAGTTCTTATGGTGTCATAACTAACATAGTACATTTGTGTGCTGTTGCACTTCTTAATTTTTTAAGCTATTCTGACTCTTCAAGAAAATTGGTCTTACTGAGTGTTGTTTCTGTGAAACTGCTGAGAAGAAAAAGAATCCTGATTAATAATTAATCTTAATTAGGCTATTCTGGTCCACGGAGAAGCAGGGACACCTGAGAAGGACTTCATCCCCAGTTGTCCGCTTGCATTTTTCATTACCTTCTGGCATTAATACAGTACAGCCATAATTTCTCCCTCACAGACACACACTTCACCTCAAGCACCTCATTCCTACACGTTCTTCAGCGTTAATGATATTACCATCCCTCCAGATAGTGAGTCTGTCTCCCAGTCCTGTAATTAGCCCTACATAAACCTAATAAGCTCCATCTCTTCATAGCCTCTGTGTGGGACTCTTCTGCTTCCCCTGCTGTCATTCAGAAGCCTTTGAGATGGCTGGGATATTACCTGGCAATCCAGCATCCAGAGGCTGCAGGCTTTATGGTGTCCATAAATTTACCCACTTGATGAAATGAACAGGTGAACTCTGCATTATGAGCTGTCACTGTGAATACTTGAAGCGTTCACAACCTACAAAATGTTCTCTGGCACAATAGTCCAATATTTTTTGGATCTATCTATAATGACGTTCTATTAACTTTATGATTCACATCATTAATGCCTTCCAAAATATTCAGTATTAAAGGTTTGATTAAAGTGAGTCAAGTGATTCCATTATTGTTTGAATTTTAAATCGATTTCATATCTTATTTCCTAAGTCAGATTAAATATGGTCACACTTTTAAGGGACAAGGCAGATTGATTATTTATTTTATGTTTATCATTGATCAAGCTGAATATCTGAGGCACTGGGCTTCCTGCACTCACGCTTCTGGCAGACAGATTCACAGTTGGTCACCTTGACCTTTGTCGTCGTACGTGAGCCAAGTCCCCGTTACATCACTTCTATTACGAGCCCTGTAAGCACCATCACAAATGTAGTGATCTGAGAGGAGAGGGCACAGTTCTTAGCATTGCATCTTAAAATCCAATCCATTCTAAATCTCAATATTCACTTATCAGAACCAGTGAAGGGCCCAAATGGTTAATGACGCTCACCAGACTGTAGTGAGCCTTGAGAAGAACAATTACTCACAGTTAACTACAAATGAAGACACATTTAATTAGACTGCAGGTTTTGTATTTGACATATTTCTGTTCTGAAATTTTTTTTAAATATATATATCTAGCAAAACTATGTTTAAAGTTGTTTTTGTGAATGTAATCTTTGTAAAATGCTCTTTGACTGTGGGGCACCACAGGTACACTAGTGGTCCAGGTCACACTTCTGCAGGATGGAACGGAAACAAGAAATGGGTTAGTTGAGATGTTTTCAAGGATGAAATGTGGATATTTTTGTGTGCTGTTTTATAGATTTGAGCATATGATATGTTTCAGTAGGAAATCACTGCGAGTCTTTGTACAGTCAAAGTCAGTATGGGCAGGGCAGGTGTGCTCGAGTCCCTTCGTAGCTGCTGCCATGTTCAGGTCTGAGAAATTTCAAGAAATTGAATGGTGATGAGGAACTCAGACATCCTAGACAGAAATACACAGAACTAAAAGTTATAGAATATGCTTTGACAGAAACAATTCAGAAAAGATTTGCTAACTGTGCTGTGTGTTGTAAATAAAAACACACTAACCTTCTCAATGTCATCATGGAAGGATTGTTAAATACTCTAATAAATAAATCATTTTTTCCACTTAGAATTTTATACATACACACACACACACACACACACACCAGGGGTCTGTGGGCATGCTGATGATGAGAGGTGGAGTGGCAGGCAGCTCTCCTGTGGGGTGCACTATGAGCAGCTTGTGTAGGGTGGGTGCTTTGCTCAGTGGCACCTCAGCAGTGTTCAGGGGGTGCACTGGCAAACAAATATTTTTTGCCCACCTGGGTCTTGAACCAGAAACTTCCAGTCCCTTCTCCCAGACTTAGTGAACTGAGCTACTGTCACCCCAAAGTCAGTAACAGTATTTTTAAATTTGGTCATTTTCTTTTGTCTTTTGTCTTTATCACCGGTGACGTGACACTGACTGTCTGAGTGTCGAAAACCAACTGGAAAAGAACAAGAGAGAAGTTGAACTTTGTTTTAATTGAATGAGTCACACCTTCTACAGTTTATATTATGACCTGTTAATGTACAAACCAAAGAATGATGTGTGTCAGTGTGTCTAAAGGTGCCTTACCCAAATCCTCAGGGAGCTGCTAATCTTCCGGCTGGTTGCAGATCTCCTCAACAACAACAGCCTCATTGTGAAGAACATACAGCAGGTCGGGTACAGCTGGATACACCTTGAGCAAGAGGACCAAGGGTTTGATATTCAAAGTGTCCATGATTCAGGTGTGCGTCACCAGGACAATTTAAAGTGAACATTGATTTTACTTACCCAAGGCACATGAGGTCCTTGAGATCACTCACTGTTCTCGCATTGATTCAGTGACAGATTCAAAGCCATTTTCTCCTCATTCTGAACAATGTCATCCATGTTTATCAGGAATTTGTTCACAAGAAAAAACACACAGGGTTATTTTGCTGTATGGCACATATAGTTTTAAATTACACTTGTGAACATCTTACATTTCTTGGGTTCGTCATCTCTGCTAACACACCATCTACGTGTGTGTCATTATGAGGTGAGTCTGAACCCCTCTGTGCAGATGGTGCTGCTTGGATATCAGACTCTCTCAGTGCCATCTGTAGCAGCTCTTCCTCAACCTGGTTAAACTCATTTAAATTCATCCTGACATTCATCCTGACAAAGGCTGGTGGTTATTTTTACTGTACAGGACACTCACAGGGATTTAAAATACAATTTTAAAAAACATATTACATGTTCTCTAGAGCAGTGGCCATCCAACCTTTGTGCGCCAGGGAAAGTTTTAATGTCGGACAATATTTTCATGGAGCAACTTTTAAGGTGTGGTGGATAAATAAAATAAAGTAAAATGATACGACCAGCATAAAAACTGTTTTTTTTTTCTAAATACAATACTAAAAATGAATCCAATGTGTATGCAACAATTGTTCGTTTGTTTTGCTAGCTCGGTAGTTTGACTTTAGCCTTAATGTATTCTATGTTACCAACTGCAACAGCTCTTTTAAGATGTGGCTGAGAGGATTTGGTAATTTTCCAAAACAAGACATCGTTCAGAATCATTCTCACAGCTTCTGTTGCTGAAGAAGGTGATGACTTCCTGCTGTGAAAACAAGTAGGAACATAATTACATTTAACATTATGTTAGTGATATGGCTTCCAAGACTGAGACTCCTGGTGTATTTTATTACACTCGTCAATGTTCATAGATGTAATAGAGTTCTACTGTTGAAAAAAAAGCATCATAAATGTGTTTATGGCTGGAAAGTAGGTGACTATCAGTATTTGTTCATGCAGCTCTCCACATTATATGAAAGAACACATCTTTCTTTAGTGATTTAATTAAAGGACATGGGGCTTGACATTTTCCCATTGAAATTGACTTTTAAAAGCCAGTAATGAATTGTTAGTCTGTGATAATGTGACCATCTACATCAACAAGTTTGAAAAGAAGAGAAAACAAAACATATGCTTCTGAAAAAAAGCTGGCATGTCATCCAGGTTTCATAAATACTTATGTACAAACTCATACATTCCACAGTTTATGCTTTCAAAAAAGAAGCCGATCATGACAGGACTGCAAGACAGAATACTAAATAAATATTATTTACAACTTACACATTCAGAATTCTTAAAAGAAAGTTAAAAATATGCCAGATCTCATGTTTTACTTGTTTAGGAAGTAAAAAATAGCAGCACATTTAATTTTGAACATGCAACATTCTATGAAGCGTGTTTTAGTGGAATTATATTACTAGATAGATAGATAGATAGATAGGTAGGTAGGTAGGTAACAGAAACACTGACATCACAGGACATATCACAAGACATACATTACACTAACAGAAACATGTAGCATTGACAGGACATATACTAAACTATAACTAAAATATAAAGAGTATAAAATTAAAACATAAATAGTATAAAGTTAAATAAAATCCATTCAACCGTGTGCTGACCTCGCCACCTCCTCTCCGCTCCTCCTGAGAGAGTCATTGTACCCCCTGATGGCACAGGGCACGAAGGAGGACCTCAACCTCTCTGTGGAGGCGCTGTGTGACAGCAGTCTGCTGCTGAAGGTGCTTCTTTGCTGGGAGAAGGTGGTGCGCAGGGGGTGGCTGGTGCTGCTATACGTTATATAGCAGCAAGCATGCTGGTGGCCCTTGTAGCATCACCATAGCAACACACAGCAGCAACGCAAATTAATTGATTGATTAATTACAAATAAGAAATGCAAATTCAGACCGTAGAATAATTTTATTATTAGTAACATAATTATATGAATACTAAGTTAATAAATGTTCATTTGATAAAATTATAACCTTTTTTTAAAGTGTTGCTTAACCAGGTTGGATAAAATGTCAACTTGATCCTTAATGTTTGTCAAACCTGTTGTACATTCACAAAACATGCCTTGGCAGCGTGATTAAAGGTCGGCAGGGTTTGCTGGGTTCAAGTGTCCTCTGGTGGCAGCTTAGAAGGTTGACAGGGTTATTGTTTTTGCTTTTTGGGTTTTTTTTTTTGAAGGAATAACAAACCAACCAACTAAATAATCAAGAGTCAAAGGGTAGATACAATCTTAATGCAATTTGGCAGTCTCTCCTAGGACTTGATGATCCTCCTGCTGTCAGACTTTTTCAGTGCAGCCATGACATTTGCTCTCTGCTATTTGCTAAAGACCATAAAAGCATTTGGTAGTCTTTTCACTGGGGCTGGCCATCATTGTGTTGGTTTATACGCTTTTTCTTTCTATGAGGAAAGAAAAATGAAGAGAAGGTGGATATGTGTTAAACTATTAGTAAAGGCTTCACTCCTGTATTCACTGAGATATTTCACATCAGAGAAATAGTGTATGGCAACAGAGAGAAAGACTCAGCATCTTTATTCACTTGTTTCTTTGTATTGTAGTGTTACAGAAAACCAACAGGATGAGGGTTTTGTGTTATCGGTCCAGGAGGTAGCATCTATAGCACAATGTTGTAATGGAAACACAAACACACACAGGACAGGTGATCAGACCTGCAAGCAACTGGCCAGAGATTATTGGTTTAGAGTGTGTTGAACCAGGATCTTACAGGGCGTTGAGGAGCAGCAGGGTAGAAGTAAGCCCTTACTGGTTCAATCTTAAGTCACTGGTATGACAGGTACCCTGAAAAGACAGTGATGTTAGCCAGCTGTGATAACCCTCATCTGAAATGCTGACAGACTTTACTGTAAGCCACATTGAACAATTTTCAAACGGTTCTAGATTTATCAGATGACCAGTAAAACTGAGTTTGAGCAATGACCTTGATCTTGATGGTGACATTCTTATGATGCATATCCCTAACAGTTACCTCCTATCACACCTGTTGCTGGATCTGTATACCAGCAGGGATGATGGGAGAAGCCTGATGCTGATTCACTACGGTGCCTGGCTAGTAAATTAAGTTGGAGATGTCGGTAGGGTTTGGACAAGAAGATGCTGTTGGAGGAGGAAGTGAAAGGTGAGGGGGGGGGGGGGGGGGGGCTGAATCATCTCTTGAAGATCCTCCACGTCTGTGGGGCGAACCTCATGTTAAAGTGACAAGATCCTGAGTACTACAACTAGTACAGGTTACAGTGCTAATGATGATGATGATGATGTTACTATTATTATTATTTATTTTTGAAATCATTTTTAAGAGAGTATAAATACAGACATATACACACATACATACAGTATATTTATGTATGTACATTTCTGGGGGGGGGGGGTGGTGATGTGCAATGAGCAATGTGATTGTTATGTCCATGTCAAATAAATAAACATAAACTTAAACATAAACACATACAAGGAGTGTGTTTAAATAGGATATGAATGCAAAGTATTTGCTTTCTGTTGATTAGAAATTTTATTTTATTTTTTTAGTTCATTTTGTTGTCTAGAGCATTTTTAGTTTACATACTAATTTATTTAACTTACTAACACAGAATTCAAGCTAGACTGAGTGGACATAAGGATTTTTGCCTCGTGGTTCACTGTTGTTTTCCTCAAGGAGTACATATGAAAACCACAGACATGTGGAGGGTTGGCAGCACTAATATTAATGTAATATTAATGTGTTTTACACAGAATAAAGCCTGCCTGCGTTTGGGTACGATTCTTACAAAGCCACTGTATTCCAAATTTTTTATTAGTCACAATTTCAGGGTTCTTGCAACAATTCAATTTTGCCCAATAAAAGGATAATGAAAGAAAATGCAACCAAAAAATCTGGTCATGTGCTCTGGCTACAGTTTGGCGGCAGAGAAGTTATTTTACTGAACACTGTTATCATGTGGTCAGATTATGTAACAGCAGGTCACTTTCTAGCAGACCATTCGATATGTGCAGCAAATTATAAATGAACTTCATTTAAACTTCATTTTCCTCTGGGATTAATAAAGTGTCTGTCTGTATGTCTGTCTGTCTGTCTGTCTGTCTAAATTACCTGTAATCATAACAAACGCATCGACAAGGAAAGGCATTAACATGCTTTTCATACGCAAGAGGTATTCACAAAACTCACCTCCTTTGCACAAAGTGAACTGGCTGGGGAACAAATCAATATCCACCAGTTCTGACATCTTCTGTGGAGTTTGCTGAGAAGATTTGCTAAATTATCAGGTAAAGATTTTCTCCTTTTGTTTCCATTTTCAAACTTCATTCCTTTCATGGTTTCATTTGTGCTACTAAGAAAAATTGCAAAATTGGGATCAGTCTCTTCCTTCATCTTGATCTTGAGCTTCATCATTATGTTCATCTGCATCATCCAGAGTCGAGTGGGGGCAGCAGCTTTAACAGGGAACCCCAAACTTCCTTTTCCCCAGCCACATCCATTAGCTCTGACTGGAGGATCCCATGGTGTTCCCAAGTCAGTAGTGACGAGGAGCTGGAAGAGGAGGGCACAGGGCAGCAGTTGGACATAAAGTAAATAGAAAGAATTGTATATAGAGCGGCAAGATGAATTAAGTTTGTGATGGTTGATGGGTTTGATTGAATAAGAAAAAAATTAAAAACTGAAATTCAACAGACGAAACAGAACACTAACTATTAATAATGTGTCAGAGGCCTCTACCTCAGAGACTCACACAAACGTTTCAGCTTCTGTTTTCAGGCATTTGCATCTAAATCTGTTAAAGATATTTCGAAGATAGCACCTTTTGTGGGAACCCTTCCATTTATCAAGTGAGCAACATTAATCGAATATGTGACTGACAGGCTTTTTTTTGTTGCCCATATTTGTCCAATCACATGGATTTTTCAAACATCAAATAGTGATGACTGTTTCTGTGCAGGCTGCATTTATAGCTGAAAAGGAGTAAAAACATGAAAACCAGAGAGTGAACAATTCTGACACGTAGAGAAGATACATCATTCAGAACCATTGCACAAACATTGGCCATAGCCAGTACACCCCTTTCAAACATCCTGAGGAAGAATAAAAACCTGAAAAACATACAACCAAGAATACAACCAAGAAAAACATCAACCATTGATTATAGAATTATTATGAGAGCTGAGACGGCAAACCCTGAAATGGTCATTGACATCACAGCCACTAGAGGGCAGGGTGAAGGCATAACAGCCACTGTTTGAAGAAAACTTAGGTACAAAAAGTACAGAAGCTACACCAGAAGATGCAAACCACTCACTAGCAATTAGGACAGGAAGTATAAATTGAAATATACCAAAACATACAGAGTTTGAGTAAAAAGTTTGATAGTCTGATGAAACAAAAATTAAACTCCATAAAAGTGATGGAAAGGCTTGTGTGTGGAGGAAGAAACCATCTGCTCATGATCCCAGACTCACAAGCTCATCTGTGAAATGTGATCTTCTATGGCCTCTTTTGGGACAGGCTCATCGATCTGTGCTGATGATGTAACACCTACATTAGGCAGCAAAAGGAACTCAGAAGTCTACAGCGATATTTTGTCTGCTAATTTAAGAGATCCTTTGTCATTCAGCAAGACAAAAACCTAAAACACATTGCCAAAACAACGAAGGAGTTTATGGGTGGAAAGAAACAGAAAAAGGTTTTAGACTGTCCACATCAATCTCCAGACTTAAACGTAATTGGCAGTCATTTTATCTGATAAAGAGGATTAAACAACATCTTAAAGATGCCGGACTGAAAACCTGGAACAATATCCCTGAAAAAGAATGTAAAGTGTAGGTGATGTCAGTCAATCACAGTCTTCATGCATTTATAGTTGTCCAAGTGAAAGTCAAAGTCAGCTTTATTGTCAAGTGTACCATATATACATGACATACAGGACAGATGAAATTACAGTCCTCTCTTACCCACGGTATTCAGGCAGTACAACAGGCAGTACAACACAGACAGTTCAACATAGGCAGTACAACACAGACAGGACAACACAGGCAGGACAACACAATAGGCAGTACAACACAGACAGTACATCAGACAGTACAGCACAAAGTATGAGACGAAACACAAGGGATGATAAACATCTCTATACACTCTTTAATCCCGTAGGAGAAGTGACGTGTGAGCAGTCCCTGAGTTGACGGGGGGAGGGAGAGACAGGTAGTCAGGTGCTGGGGGGAGAGCAGGGCAGAGTGAGGGTAAAGTTCAGGGTTGTGGCAGGGGGCAGAACAGGGAGGGAGTTGAGCGTCCTGACCGCCTGGTGCAAGAAGCTGCCCTTGAGCCTGCTGGTTCTGGCCCGCAGACTCTGAAGTCTCCTACCTGATGGAAGCAGGATGAAAAGGCTGTGAGACGGGTGGGTGGGATCACATGCAATGCTGATGGCTTTGCGGGTGAGGCAGGTGTTATAAATGTCTGTGAGGGAAGGGAGAGAGACACCAGTGATCTTTTCAGCTGCTCTCATGATGCGCTGTGGGGTCTCACGGCAGGAAACGGTGCAGGCGCCGTACCACACTGTGATGCAGCTGGTCAGGATGGTCTCGATGGTGCCTCTGTAGAAAGTCAGCCTGATGGGGCGTGGGGCTCTTGTTCTCTTCAGTTTGCAGAGCAAGTAGAGGCGCTGTTGGGCTTTTTTGGCCAGTGATGCGGTGTTGCGGCCCCAGGACAGGTCCTCGGAGATGTGCATACCCAGGAACTTGGTGCTGCTGACCCTTTCCACTGCAGCACCATCGATGGTTAAAGGAGCATGCTGGGTGCGTGTTCTCCTGAAGTCCACAACAATCTCCTTTGTCTTCTCCACATTCAGATGGAGATTGTTGTCCTTGCACCACATAGCTAGGAGGCTCACCTCATTTCTGTAGGCTGTCTCATCGTTGTTGTTGATGAGACCCACCACAGTCGTGTCGTCTGCAAACTTTATGAAGAGGTTGGAGCTGGAAGTTGATGTGCAGTCGTGGGTCAGCAGAGTCCAATAGAGTAAAAGGCAGGGATCACCCTGAATAAAGTACCAGTTCATCAAAGAGCCACAGAGAAAGACATGCTTGCATGTTGGTCTACAACATGCATGCAGAGATAAGTAAATGAAGGCCATGAATGAAAGCATAGCAATGGCAAAATCAAAATCTGAGAACAATTAGCTTCAAAACATTTAATACATGCTAAAAATAAGATGCATAAACAAAAATCGCTTAGTGGCCTGGCCCGTCTTACCTGTTCTCAACATGGTGAGTACCTGTTCACGCCCATTTCTGCTTCATCTGTTGGAAAGATCTGACACCTTGCAGTGAGATGAGGTAGTGCATGGACTGATTAAAAAAAGGAAACACTTCAATTGTTGTTTGGATGTGATAGAAAGCAGTGAAGAGTACAATGTGTGGAACTGAAAAAAAGAAAGCTAAATTTAAAATTGCTGTGATTCTACTGGGTTTAGGTCATGTAAATTTGGAGTCTTTTTTGTTGGACATGTAGTACTAGTGACAGTAGTGGTTTAGTGGTTGATGTATTTTCTGTCTCCCACTCACATACCTGTAAAGCAATTTATTTTATGACCTCTATGTGTTTAAAGCTTTACACCACCCATATATCTAGTTTCTGTAGACCTCCAGTACACAAACTGTTAATATAGAACTGGTTTCAGGTACACACCTCCATCAGCTGACAGATGAATTTAGTGCTGGCAAACTGAGAACAGAACCGTTCCTGTTGGGATCAGCTGTTACAAACCAAGTGTGGTATGTTTCTATCAGTGTATTGTGTGTATGATGCTGTTGATGTGGTATGCTGTTGTGGATCCCTAATGCTAATTTGTGTGCTAAACTGCAATAATGAAAACACCCACCAATGGTGTTTCAATTTGTGCTTTCTTTCCACTCACTTGACTCCACCTAAACAGTCCTATTCTAACCTATTCCTTACCCAGGAGGCATAGGGTGTGAGGTGGGGGAAACTCCGGGCACGACGCCAGTGCACCGCGGAGCTACACATATACACACAAACATGCACACACACACTCACTCCTACGGGCAATTTGGGACCAGCCAATTAACCTGAATTGCATATTTTTTGGAGGTGGGAGGAAGCCGGAGAACCCGGAAAGAACCCACGCAGACACGGGGGGAACATGCAAACTTCGCACAGAGCGGGACTCAAACCCGGACCCGCCTCGCTGTGCGGCGACAGTGCTACCCACTGCGCCACCGTGCTGCCCCTCAGTAATATTAAATGAATACATTTTAAACATTATTATATATAAAACTGAAAAGCTGTTGAGTCGATCCACTGGACGTTTGGGAAAGTTCTTGAAGACGTTTCGTCTCTCATCCAAGAGACTTCTTCAGTTGGTTCTTCTACCTCTTGTTGCATCACCCTCAGAACTTTGTTTATCCCGTCTTCACTAAAGTCTTAATGACTCACATATTAACACACGAAAACTGTGCAGACCGACTTTGATCTAAAACAAACTGACTTCCAGGCAGAAGTCTTGTTAGTCCAGTTTTGACTACAAACCTCCAGTCTTACTGTGAAACTGCCTGCAGCTCTGCTTCTCTGGGAGAAAGTGGGAAAAGGGTCCAGAGCCCTCCACTGTAGTAGACAGATGTAGTCAACACACTTTGCTATAGTGATTGCAATAGAGGTTGGAGTGTGCTTTTAACTTTAAAGCTGATATTGGTGCAACAAAATCAGATTAAATATTGGGATTGGCCAGAACAGTTTCCATTCAGGCTTGTTGAAGCATTAACTTATGATGTGTTAAAAATCAACCAACCTTGACATTGTGTTCTAGTCTACTGAGTTCAAAATAAAGGAAAACAATCACATCATAAAAATGTAAATGACGTGTCCTTTAATTTGGGGCATGAGCAAACTGTGAAACAAACCACAAATAACTCCTCGGATTTAGATTTGCTAATTCTACAGTGGCAGTGAGACATGTTTGCTTTCATTTCTTCAGAGTTTGAACAAGATACCAGGGACCTTTATCTGAGATCTACTATGTTGAATGGCTCAGCCAGTTTCCTACATTCTGAGGGACGGTAGAGACAAACTGTTTCAACCAGGTGACCAACTTTGTTGACTTTTTAGTCAGACCCATTCACACCCTGTATTCATGATGTCAGCCCTATCTGAATTGGGTGAAAGTCAGTTCACGCATGTCAACTTCAACAGTGAGCTTCTTATCTCCCGCAACAGAATTACTTCAATGATTTTAGTTGCAGAGCATACATCAATGTTTAATTGTCATTCGTATGTGGGTTGCTTTTCAATTATAAGTCATCGTACTGGTTTGATTGTAACCAGAAAACCAAAATACTGTGACAGCTGTGTCCATGATCCTGATCTGATCCTGAAAAACTTGTTCGCTATTCAGGCACGTCTCCTTTGACAAAACAATCATAGCATGTATCTGTGAGTGTGTGTGTGTGTGTGTGTGTGTGTGTGTGTGTGTGTGTGTGTGAGAGAGAGAGAGAGAGAGAGAGACAGAGAGCGAGAGAGAGAGAGGATTTACACCTGTATGTGCAAGCCGTCTACCTACACAGAGACGACTGCCGGACTAGAAGGTGTGGCACAGGTAATGGATACTCTCACAGGGTTTGAGGAGGGAGAAGATGAAGTGAAGAAACCTTGATTCAAGTATTACAACACCCTGCAAGGAGTCTCACTTCAGTTGGGTTCCTCTCAACCAACAGCAGCTGCTTACAAAGATCATGTTCAGCCTCATCAAATTACCACGAGTCTTCACCATCAAGCAAGTGCCTCAAGTAAGTCCATCTTCCTCGTCTTTTCTGGACACTGAAAACACTTCAGCCATCGCACAGTCAATTATTGTGTTGGGTCGTTTCACAGTTTACCTGTCAGCGTGATGCTGAGACTAAGAAAGCCAACAACAATAATCTTTATTTGTCCCACAATGGGGGAATGTATTTTTTTCGCTCAACACAAATATAGTCGTTAAAAAACATTCTTACACACTTGTAGGCCAGAACCCAAAACATGCAAATTAGTGAAAACATTAGTTCCACACCACAAAATCATCCACTAACTGATTAGTATTACAAATTAATACTTATTCTTCAATCAATGATTCATATATACGGTCACAAGTCCTTCAAACAAATGGATGTTTATTTGTATCCTCGTCTCATTTTATGAGCTGTGAGTGGGTAAGTAGTTCAACCACACTGAGAGGATTGTTTGAAGACCTAAAGGATGAAATTATCTTGCTTTTATTTTAAGGAAAACAGCAAACTGAGGAATAACCAACAGTCTTCTTTCTCAAGGTTTTTCATGAGGACAGCATCATCTCTGGCTACCGACACCCCCACAGCTCAGCCACTGACTGTATCCTGAGCCTCTTCCACATGACAAATGAAACTTTAAACATATGGACCCACTTTCTACCATCCTGGTAAACTTGAATAAACCTTCTTTCTCTCTAGTGCATATACAGTGTAAGATTCATAAATGTGTTTGCTGCTGTTTGTGTTTGGTCTACTGCCAATGTGTGACACAACTGAGGGAATTTCTTCATATTCATTTAGAGTTTGTGGAGGAAAATGTCCTGATCTGTGCATGAAATCACACAAGAGCAACCGAGTGTTAGTTCACTCAAGAAGAATAGCATCTGAATTATTGCAACTTAAGGAGGGTTCTGAAAGTTAATTCTTTTGGATTCCTGCATACTAAATGCATTTTTTTTTCAATTCTCACAAAAACCTCTTTGACCAGCTTTATGTCAAAGCTGTGTGGCATTCCTTGAGTATCTTGTGTGTTGATAGTGATCCAGAAGGTATTTGTTTGGTTTCACAAGCGGATATTATCGGAAGTAAGTGATCTTCACCTAGCATCAAAAGAAGACAGACACCTAAGGGCGGCTTGGTGGCACATTAGGTGGCATTAGGTTCCGGGTTCAGGTCCTTTCTGTATAGCATTTGTATGTTCTCTCCTTGTCTGCGTCGGTCTGTCTGGGTTCTGCAGCTTCCTCCCACCACAAAAAAAACATGCAGCTTAGGTAAATTGGTCACAAGAAATTGTTCATAAGTGTGAGGGTGAGCATGAGTGGTTGTTTGTCTTTCATGTGGTCCCGCGATGACCCGGCATTTAATTTTCTTTTGGGTGTTTCCCACCCTTCTTCCATAGCCAGCTGGGACGGGCTTCAGCAGACCAGGGACCCACACTGTGGATAAGCAGATATGGACAGGACTTTTACGATCGTCTCATCTACAAGAAAATAGATGAATGGAATCAGGGTTTTGTCATCAAGTTATTCTGGATCACTTTTATTTCGGGCTTCAGCAGACCAGGGACCCACACTGTGGATAAGCAGATATGGACAGGACTTTTACGATCGTCTCATCTACAAGAAAATAGATTAATGGAATCAGGGTTTTGTCATCAAGTTATTCTGGATCACTTTTATTTGTCTCAGTTACCACAAGAAGGATCGCATAACCATACAAGTTTTTGAAGAGGTACATCCCAATATCTAAAATGCCTCCCCTTCCATGGAGTTTTTGTGTAGCTAGATGACAGACTATAAATCTATTCAAACTGTTGATTTATCCTTTACTCCATTCATCATTCATTCTGGGTGTAGGAAACATTGTCAGCTATCTTGCATACTTAACATAAAGCTTACACAGTGTTTGAGTGACAAACCTCCGAAAATGTGTTACTACTATTGTTAGGAAAGTTGTGATGGAAGTTTGGATTGTCTCCTACCAACCACCTTTATTGTAAGTGTGTATTAGTAATACAGTATGGTGTTAGTAGGAATGTGTACGGCAATATGACCTCATGCTTGATTCAACTACCTTTTATTTAACTTTGTCTACAAAATAAATATTTCAAGAAACGTAAATATATAATAAGCATAGAGGACATAACTGATGGAGTCTTGTGTTTTTTTTAGTATATGGGTTGAAGCGTTCATGTGAATCTGTGCCTGGATTTTAAGTTTCTCCTGAGGTTGCTGCTCCCCCCAGTAATTCTTCACTTCCTTCTTGCTGTGATGCCAGTTGCTCTGGCTGCACAATCCATGGAGAAAGTGTGTGTTTGTGTTTGTGTGTTGAAGGTATGGTAAGGGCACTTGGGTGTTTGTGTCATGGGGCTCAGCATAGGCCTACAGATGAGCTGCTAATGAGCAGATCTGTTCTTAAGGGGCTCATGTGAGTTGCACAATTAGCTCAACTGTTCTGTGACAAGGAAAAGCACAAACACTGTTGATGTGTTAATGACATGCACTGAGATGTGGAGTAGAGTAGAGTAGAGTATAACTTTATTTATCCCTTAAGGAAACAGTGGATGCAGTTCACTGACACACACACACACACCGCAAACTATGACCTCTTGGTAAGATTAATAAGATTAAGATTTGTACAGTCATTATTGTAATATGTCATCTGATATTGCACAGGATTTTGTGCATTCTGCAGATTTCATTTTACCTCAAGAAAGTAGTGCATCCCTGGAATGCGCTTCGAGAAAAATTTGTGCATCCCAACATGACGTTTATGCATCCCAAAAGTAATAACCGAATATACGGTAAAAGAGTTTTGCCAATAGTACAATATAAAAACTAAACAAACTGTTAATTTCAATGTTTTTATAAATAACATTATAACAGTTTAAGTAAAAACAAAAAAAGAGTCAAATTACAGTGTTCTCGTTTGCGTGCGTCCTTGTGTCTTTGACGCACATATTTTGATAGGGACGCACAATCAGACAAAGTGCGTCCATGGGATGCAAGCTTTAAATACTTGCAATAAAAAAAAAATCGATGCTACCTTTTTGGAAAAAAATGCACCTCCATTCAACAAAAATATTCACAATATTTCCCTTTCTCCACTTCAATTTCAAATCCGGAAATCACCATTATGTTTTGATCTCAACGCAGTGCACTTCTGGATGCTGTCAGCCAATAGCATGCACGTACAGTAACATGTGATTACCTACTAAAAATCTGCGATGTAGTCTGTATTCTCATCAGTTTTATGTAGTCTGTCGCTGCATCCCCTCAGAGCTAATCAACTTAATACACCTTGTTTTTCTCCTGACAGGTACTTCCTGTGGAAACTGGTGTCGGTGGTGCTCATTCTCACAGCATGGCAGGAATCCTTCACTTGGCCTTTGGTGGTCTACCTGGTCTCCTGTTGCATTTATCCACTGTTATCCAGCTGTGCTCACACCTTCAGCAGCATGTCAGCCCAGGCGCGTCACATCTGTTTCTTCTTTGACTATGGCGCCCTCAGTTTCTATAGCCTGGGTAGGTGTGTGTGGTTCAGCATTACTCAGTTGTTCAGTGGCTTTTGACCTGTGGTATTTCTCCAAATGTACAATGTTTTCATTGAAATTTGTCAGTAATTTGCATAAGTTTCAGTCACATTCATTATATATGCTGTAGCATGTAAAAGAGCTGAATAATGCACTCTGGAAAAAAAAAAGTACATTTATATTAAGCAATTTTGATGCAAAAAAAAATATTTCAGAGAAGTCTGAAAATGAAGCAACATCAGATTAAATTAAAATATAATGTATATATGTGTGGATGTTTTAGAGGTCAGAGAATCTCACTAATAAGGCATTAATAGAGACACTACACAATTCTATGCATGGGGTTTTTATGGAATTCTTTTTAAAATGATAAATCTCTCAGACTGAAGAGAACAGTACAGATACTTTCTTCCATTAACGCAGGGTCAGCGATGAGCTACTCAGCTTATGTTTTTCCGGACAAGTGGGTGAACAATGTCTTTCATCGGTGTTACATCCCCATCGCTGTGCTCAACACTATTGTCTGCACCGGCACAGCTTGCTACTCCAGGTATGGTGAAAATTCTAATTTACTAAAAGTAATGCCACCTTTCCACACTTACCGCTGAGCTTAGCTATCTGCTCACCAACTCCAAATCTATATTTCAAAACAAGAATTGCATGTACCGCAATGCCCTGGCAATATGTCTGGAGCGTCTCCCCGCCTCATACCCACAAGGGTTACAGCTTAGCGCTTGATCAGTTTTCCATAATCTAAAGTGAGGTTAACTTTTAACATTCATAATATTTCAAGAAAATGCTGCCCTATTGACAGTGGGGCATAAACTGGAATATAATATTGGCATATTAGAATAAAAACCTAAATATAGTATGACATTTTTTGTTTAAACATCAGCAGAGCAACATTTAAGACAAAATGTTCATTGAACATTCTACTTTTGTGATTAATGTACAATAAAACATTTTCTAGAAAATCTCTTTGTCTTTTCAGTGTACTAAATTATTAACTTTATAACAAATTTTTAATTTCATCTCAATTGTCACTCTCAGTGAAAGTCTCCTGGTCTATGACTACAATGGATATCAATAATTTGTGTATGAATAAATGCTGTACAGACTGCTTTGACCTCCATCATTGGCTCCTACCATACAGTCTTCAACCATACAACATCCTTCGTCTCAGATTTACAACAATCAGCACATTGTTGACATCACTATTTCTTCATGTACTGGGATAGTGATGGCTTTGACTGTAGCTAAAATTGTTCTGTCATTCATCTCTCCCTGTTGCTAAGGCTTGGCTCTCCGTTTCGGCAATATAGTCCTGATGCCATCAAGAGGTAAGACATTTGCTAATAATCTTCTGTGATTATATTCTGCCATAATCCTCAGACTTAGTTTAACCCATGTACATGATCAACTTAGATTTCACATATAGAATGGAGCAACTCACTGTTGGGTGTTACCACTAGCTGTACCTATGGCAGCTATTTATTAACAGCGATCTATTCTGTTGGCAGTTTCAGCTGAGCAGGTTGTAGGAGTTAATAAAAGAGTTGCAAGACATGCCCTTTAGCAACCTGTCTCTGTATTTGCATTTACAAAAAATAAATATGAATGAAGTGTTGTGGAAGTTTGAAATAAACTAATAATACATTTTTGTACAATGATGAATATCATTATATTAAGTGTAAAAAAATTCAATGTCTTTACTAAGCTTGAAAATGTTTAATGACTCTACATCCTCAGTAGTACCCACAATGATTATTATACACCGGTGGATCTGTATTTCAGTTCTATTTCTTTAGTATTTAAATATTTTAATGTTGTGGTCTTGAATGAAAACACATCTTTTTAATTCATCTAGTGGTGCTGTGAAGAAGTTTCCTGACAGCTTACTGCTTAGCTGTAACATGATGTATCTTTGAAGAATAGTCAGTCAACCATTTGTGTAGTCATTATTGAAAATAAAGCATTTTTTTTTTTTATTTCAGATTATCTGAGTTTCAGAGACCAAAGTTCAGCAAATGTCTCCGCGTTGTTGCGTTCGCCTACCCGTACCTGTTTGACAACATTCCTTTGTTCTACAGGGTAGGGCTTCAGACTCTCACTTGTCTTTGCATACAACACATTCTGCAGCAGAGTTTTGATAACATAATTCAGTCAATGGGCTAAGATGGTCTGGTGGGAAAAAAGTATCAGCGTTAAATTTCATTACGATGGACTTTTTTTACGGGTAGATCATCATCTCTCGTCCAAGACGTCGCAAGAAACAGACAATTTCAAGCAATGCTAACCAACTGTTCTATGGGAATGCATATTATATAATTGTTTCACAATCATATGATATATGATGTGTTACAACTTTTACTTGTTCTCTATCCATGGGGGGTGAAAGTGCTGTGCACTTTGTAAATACAAACAGAAGCCACAAAACATGATTGTCCAAATATTTCATGTGAAAATGTTCCTAAGAATGGCAGCTTCAGGAATCAAACTAATTCAAATTTTGCTGTCCCTGTATGATAATGTGAAAATACAATATTTGGCATTGAGTAAAATATCTACTGGGTATATTGGATCAAATTAAAGAGATACAGAGACTTTTTAATCCTTTCATCTTTTTCATACAAGAAATTAAAGTTTTATATGAAGCTTGTTGCTGATTTATTATGTAGCATTGGCTGTACAGCATGCTGCATGGAAGGTCTACAAAACAACTCATGATTCCCATTATGTAATATACTGTAATGACATCTCTAAGAAAACCAGCACCGGTTCCTCTTTTGAGTGACAAACATTTTTTAACAGTACAAATTCCGTCTTTTGTGAAGAAATGTTCGTTTGTCATTTAGAGAGAGTTCTGCATGAAGATATTCAAAAATAACACTATACAGAGATAATAACAAAAACTGTCAATCAAGAGCCTGATCCTACATTAAAGGTGACTTTGGAGATTGAACAGCAGACAGTCAAAAAATCTATTCTTAAATGAGAAATTAGATGAAAAAAGAAGCAACATTAATAATGGTTATGGGGCTCCAAGTGATTAAAACTGCCTCTCCCTCTTTTGCTCTTGTGGTCACAGGTGTTTCTTTGTGTAGGAGAAGGCTGCACAGACAATGACACCAACACCCTTCACTGTTACCACATTGCCTTGGCATTCCTCACAGGTTTTCTGTTTGCTACACATTTACCAGAGCGCCTGGCACCTGGAAGTTTTGACTTCATTGGTAGGTCCGATCTGAGGAGTAGCTAATCACTGCTGCTCCCCATAATTATGATTTAAAGTGCAGTTTGACAGAAGCATGTCACAAATGACAATGACATCAAATGCTTATCATAGATTAAAATCATGTCCAACCTGCCATATAAAAGTCAGTAGAAACAGCTCCAAGGTTTCTCATCAGAACCTAAAGCACTGTATGCAAAGGAGTGGTTTTGAATTCTGATTTAAACCCTTGAATCAAAGACAGAAAGTGAAAGGTAGTTTTGTGCAAAACTGAGACAATGTTGATTAAAATCGTGACTGGAGGAAAATGTTTGCCAGGGAATACATAAGAATGACATTCCTGTTCTACCACTAAAACTGTGGATACAGTGTTTTTTTTATTTATTTATACACCACTAATTATCATTGTCAAACACTGTTATGTAATATTAATGTAAACCCACCTCCAAACTCTTCCACTGTCAGTCGTTACGCATCACATCTGACAGATGTGATGCGTAACGACTGTAACTGAACAGATATCATCTGTTCAGTTACAGGTCCAGAATTTTCTCCTGCTCTTTTCCTTTGCTCATCTAACCATGACTCCATTGCTCCATCTGCAGGTCACAGCCATCAACTCTTCCACGTGTGCAGCGTCTTTGCCACCCACTTCCAGATGAAGGCCATTGAACAGGACATGATGTCACGCCGCACATGGCTCCTCGAAAATTCAATCCCCATCACCTTTGCCAACTCAATAGGTGCAGCCCTGTTTTGTGTGGTGGTAAATCTGTTGATAATCATCCTCTATAGTCTTCCTCTCCTCTGTAGATCACTCTTCCTAAAGAAGAAACACAAAAAATAGAACCTTATCCAAGGTTTACTAAGTCAGTGATGGATCATATGTAACACCTGAGAGCACCCAGCTGGACATGACACATACAGATACGTGGAAACCTTGCATTACGGGTAATATAGAGTCATTGTAAGGACACTTCTGATCGACCATGAGCTGGAATATTGTATAAGTGAGTCATAGCTTGCAGTCTGAACTAAAATCAAGTATACTCTCAGAAATCATTGCGATAATGCTGTTATGTGTGGGTTTACCAAAAATGAGAGCAAAAGTTGCACAAATATGCAATGGAACTAAACAAAACATTTGTTTTCATTATATGCAATGAAAGATGTTTCTACAGAAAAATTATTCTTGTAGAAATATGTCAATGAATAGGTCTGCTACATTATGTTCTGTGTACTTTTTATATATATTTAAAAATATTTATTCTAAATTCTCTGATTTTCACTCCTGTGGAGTATGAAGAGACCGTCAGCTACAGGGAAAAACTGTTAAAAACTCCAGGCAGCTAACGCTCATTTGAAAATGTAGTATTGCTGTTTTAAATGCTTGTTCTCATACAGAACCAGTTGTTAATGTTCAGTGACATCAGTGGGATTTGTCACTCACACGCTGATACAGTCAACACAAACAGTTTGACAAGGGAAAAAAAGTTCTTTGCTTATGAGGCTGGATTTCCTGCTGAATAGCAGATTTACGGTGATGTGTAATCCAGAGAAAATGTCTTTAGAGTTGTAAACTCTGCTGGGAGGATTGCTGCTTCCAACCTTTGTAACATTCCTTTATTACAATTACAAATAAACAAATGATAACGAATGAATGAATGACTTTATTTGTTTCGAACAACAAAAACAACAATAATGAACAATAATAAACACACCAGAAAGGTGTGAACACTGTCCGAAAAGTGTAAACTTGTTATACTCCTATCCCCTTTTATTTCTCAAAAATACAAAAAAAAAAAAAAAATACTCAATAGCAAAAACTTGACTGGGTGTCATTCTATCTCTGAATATGAAAGAAGTTTTAAATTTAGCTGGGATGTCTACTTTATCTAAGTCATAGCAAAGTAATTTTAGTCTTTAATAAGTCTTCAGCAAACAGTTGAACTAATGTGTTCCTTACAGGCATCCTTTTGAGTAGAATGTCAGTGCCATACAATCAAAGACCTTTATTTACTGTACTTCTACAAAAAATAGCACAAATCGAAAAGTTCTCTTTAAAAGGAGGTCTCATCACCATGTTGATATTCCTTAAAGCTAACTAATTCAAAGATGCATCAATATTTCAAGCCAGTCAAGTATTTATTCATCCCCCAGTGAGGTGGTCACAAGATAGGTAATCTTTTCCTTCTGGAGTGATTGTTAAATTCATTTAATTTATTTAATTCTGAAACAGAACTTTTTAAAATTGTAATTTGATGTTATGCATATACAGACTGAAAGAAGTCTGAAGTTCAGGTTCAAGGGAGCATTATTTTTGTTTCAGTATATCTTGAGATTAAAATACATTTCTCCAGGATGGTGCTCCGACCTACTGACATTAGACTAAAGTGCACAGTTTAAGACAGTGTGTGCAACATGCACCTGTAAAATTAAAAGCAGTGAAACTAAACAAACCACAGGGGGGAAATAAAACTTTGTTCATTACAC
Source organism: Antennarius maculatus (assembly GCA_013358685.1). NCBI lineage: Eukaryota > Metazoa > Chordata > Actinopteri > Lophiiformes > Antennariidae > Antennarius > Antennarius maculatus. The sequence goes on from CM023606.1 coordinate 21,755,737, forward strand.
AAGAAGCCATGTATTTTACATAGTACAGCATGAAATGAATTTATCTACAGTACAAGTTAAATGCTGTGCAGTTTTCTGCATTTCTGCATTTTTCTGCATCATTTATAGCAGTGGTCCCCAACCCCCGGGCCGCGGACCGGTACCGGTCCGTGGGTCATTTGGTACCGGGCCGCACGGAATAAAAAAATGATTTACATGACTTCTGTTTTATTTATTTCGGAGTCTGAAAGATGTTTTATTTTGAAAAGTGACGTCTGTGCGGAATGACGCACAGACGAATACATGCGTCTGTCACGCTTGACCGGTCTCGGTCACGTGACAGGTTACCCCTAAATTAAGCGTCCACAAATGGTCCAGTGTTCTGGATTAAAATCAAGGCAGACTATCCTGAGATCGCCCAAAAAGTATCGTAAACCCTGTTTCCATTTCCAAAATTTTCTGCAGTGACCGTAAAGAAAACCAAACTGCGGAGTAGACCGGACGTCCGGAACACACTTCAGGTGTGATTGTCTCCCATTACCCCAAGATCAGCGGTCCCCATCCACTAATTCTCATCATTGTAGTTATTATTATTTGATTGACTTGTTCACCCTTTTATTGGAAATGATCAGTATTTCCCCTACGTTGAATGCACCCATTGTAAGTCGTTATATTTCAAAATAAACCTCATTAGTGCAGTCACTTCAATCGACTTTTTAATATAATTATTTCTTACAATAATTTCGTTTACAGAGGCCGGTTAGATGAAACCGGTCCGTGGCGCAAAAATGGTTGGAGACCAGTGATTTATAGGACTGAGGGAACTGGTTTGAACTCTCCTGACCTATAAGAAACCGACAAGTTGACGTTGAGGCAGTTTTTTTCTATAAAGCGTTGACTCTTCAGCTACGTCATCGAGTTGATGCAGGGTGAATTGCCTGAGGCGGGACTTCCGCTTCTCAACACCGTATCTACGCTCTGATTGGCTGAAAAATTCGACACTCGGAAATGTGTTTCAAACTACAAATTTCAAATCAAGCAGAGGCACTCTTGTCTGGCGGTGGAGAAGTTTCATATCACCGTCTAAGATGCAACGACCACCGTGAGTGCTGTTGTTTTTAAAAAAAAATATTCTGTGAGAACTTAATAAAATGCAAGAAATATATACGCTGCAAAAAAAAGTACCTATGTAACTGAATTAACCTGTAAACTGCGTCAGAAAAACATGTTAGTGAGGCAGGATGATGACGTTAGCATAGCTAACATGAGCTGCTGACCCTGACCCCGTAGCAGCCGTTTAAAACTGGTTTTAGACAACTTTATTCACATTCAGCTATCGATATTATAAACTCCTTTTTAACCTCTGTCAGCAGCTGAAGTATAATCCAGCTTTTTTTAGCTCAACTCGGTAAAACCTCATTTTAAATTAATATTTTTATGGACCGTTTCTTGTATATTATAGTTTGCGATGTGATATCTGAGCGAAAACTTGCTTATAATTGTATGTGACAAGTAGATGAGGTGAAGTGACACAGCAAATAAAGAACATACTGTGAAATAGTACACATGTATACTGTACGTAGGTATGTTTAACAGTTGCCCATCAATTAAATGTGTAGGTAAAACATTGCGATGAATTTGACCTCTGTGTATGAGCCTTATACAGGTATTTTAAGTTACCTTGCTGAATTATTTGGATCATCCAAAAGCATGAATCAATGCAGCCTGCGTTTTCTGTTTGACATTGACTTTGTATGAATTTTTCATTTACAGCAAAGGGAAGACCCCTCGGAGACCTGGCCCCAAAAAGGCATCAAACATAGAGAAAGATCCTGTTGGAGTCAGTGGAATTTTTTACTGAAATGAATTCACAACTTCCAGCTCTGACTTTTGTCTTTGCTCTTCTTTTTCACCTACTTAGACGTCAAACCTGATATTCATAGTGGTTCAGTAGAGCCCAGCTTTACAGTGTTTTTAAATGTTCTGTGTTTCATTTTCTGTATGTAGGTTTACTGCCGTATACGTCCACTTGGAGCAGAGGATGAGGAATGCTGTGTTGAGATGATCAGTAGCACCACCATTCAGCTACATGCTCCCGATGGCGTAAAAGCCAACCGTAATGGGGAATTTAAAGAGGTAAATGTGTTCCAGTTCTGATTTTTTCATCGTCTGTTGACTTTTTTTGCTGCAGACTTAACATGTGGGGCGACAGAAAAGGAAGACATGTTCTAGTTGAGCTACACTGTGTCTAGAAAGCAGAAGAGTGTAGACGAGAATAATGTAAAGCTCTGGTCAAGTCAGTTTCCTGCAGCCTTCTTTACAAATAGTTTGCACAGGTAGTCACATAAATCCTAAATTGCTTGTGAATGTTATTCTTAATCATTACTTATTGTTACATTCATTCAATAAATCTGTAAAAACTAGAAAAAATAATAATACATAGATACATCCAATAGCACCTTTAAAAGGTCCTGTCATGTGTTATTTTTTTAATTCAGTGTCTTAATCAGTCAGCTCTTTGGACTGTAAGAAAACTGTATCATGCCCTGGGTGTTGCATTGAGTCTAGAGCAGCTGCGGTGCTAAAACTTGATCCACTTGGAAGTCTATCATTATTGCAGGCCTGGCTCATCTCAAGCGAGCCAAAACACTGGTACCAGTGTAGTAGTGTATTTAGTTAATATTATGAAATGAATAGTTGTATGTTTGTGATTCGGAAAAATTAACAACACTGAACACACATATGTGGATGAGCCAACATTGTGCTCAGTAGAGAGCTCAGCTTATTTGGGCACTAGTGGGTTAAATGTCAAATAAGGATAGTAATCATGACTCTTGTCCATTTTTTTATTGATTGCTATTTTTGTAAGCATAATTTGATTTACTTCTGATTTACTTCATTTACCATAGACGCAGTACTCCTTTAAAAAGGTATTTGGTATTAACACAACTCAAATGGAGCTGTTTGAGGATGTTGCCAAACCGTTGGTCGAAGACCTCATTCACTGTAAGAATGGTGAGTCACTTAAAGGGTTTTTCCACTCATCATATTCAAGATTTAATTCTTACCTCGTTATTTCTCCTGTCTGCTCCTGAAAGTATGAGTTGATCAACAAATGTGTTTAAAACTGTTTTTAAAACTGATTTATTTATCTGCAGGCACAGTTAAGTTTGTTCAGAGCAGAATAAGCCCATAACATACTGTACCTTATAACAGAATAACCAGTATTACACTAGTAGCATTGAGTTTGTGCCAGTGGAGTTTTACAGTGTCATTTGCTGGGGATTAATGATCTAACCTTTGCTTTAGTTTAACAGTCTAATATATACACACTAACTTATTGTAAGTACAGTATACAAATAATTTCCTTGAATGTGGATATTCAGTTTCCATGCAATTGTAGACATTTCCACGTGGAGATTGCATAGCTTTTGACCTCCATCCAGGTCATGTTCCACTGACATCAATGATTGATAAAATATCACATATGCTAAAATAGATCAACATCTAGATTAAAAATTTTAATTGAAACAAAGCAATATTTTCTTTATTGCTTTTGACCTGTTTGTCTGATAAAATATTTTCACACTGACATTGTATCTTTCCAAAATAAATTACCTACATCAAATCTCTGTGAAAGGTGTTTGTGATTTGGTTTGTAGGTCTGCTGTTTACCTATGGTGTTACTGGTAGTGGAAAGACCTTCACCATGACGGGATCACCTGGGGAAGGAGGACTCCTCCCACGTTGTCTTGACATGCTTTTTAACAGCATTGGGCCCTTTCAGGCCAAAAGATTTGTAAGCCTTTAATTCATTTTTTTTGTTTTGTTTTATTCTAAAATGAAAAGGCTTTCCGGAATGAAAAGGTGCACTTATTTCAAATGTTTGAAATCTTCATCAGGTATTTAAACCAGATGACAAAAATGGGATGGAGGTCCAGTGTCAAGTTGAAGCTCTCTTGGAGAGACAGAAGCGAGAAAGTCAACAGTCAATGCCCAAAACACCATCGTCCAGGTAGTAATGAGTATTTTTGTCTTTCAATTGTCACTTTCTGGTATTAATATTATTACATTATATTTTACATATCACCTACTATTGTTGATGGTGCTTTTCTTTTGCTTTGATTTCTTAGGCAGAAGGCTGACCCGGAGTTCACAGACATGATCAGCTCAGAGCAGGCGTGTAAATCTGAGAGTGTGGATGAAGACTGCTGTTACAGTATTTTTGTGTCCTATATTGAGGTCTACAACAACTATATCTATGATCTCCTTGAAGATGCTCCATTTGACCCAATCAGATCAAAGTAAGGGGAAGGATTACACATCACTATTTGTTTTTTTTTTTAAATTATAATGCCATGTTGAAAGGTTCTCTCCACAGATTGTCTTTAAAATCATGTTATGTGTGGTGTCAACTCATGAATGAGAGATCTCCACATGAATGATGAATGCACCCATGCAGCCACACCCAACTCCTTTTAATATAGATGTTTTCCTAAATTTGTTCAGGAAACCACCTGCTGTCCATGTACGCACTGAATGCAATTATGGTGGCACGGTATTGCATTTATTTCTTTGTTGACAAGATGCACTGTTTTTAGGTGGGTCGGTGGAGGCACACCTGTACAGAACAATGAGTTCACGTATGTGACCAGTGAAAGAACAGTATACAGTACTTTGTTCATTCATCTTTGTAACTTGGCTGTAGCTGATGTTGGTCTTTAGTGCATTTCCATCCCATTAATCCAAAGCCTTGTACTTAGCATAGGTGTATCTTACTCTTCGGTGGCTGTTGTCCTCAGAATCAATTCCCTTCTCCTAATGTTGGCACAGAGACAATTACTGTCCCTGAGTCCCTGAAGCTTGTGTGCAGCAACCTGCATGTGTCTCTGCCTATGGACATGTTTGTCTCCCTATGTTAAATTAGTTTAACATTTACACTAACATCCAATAATAAATGTAATGTTAGCTTTTGCTGCTTGTCTTCCCTCTTTGTCACACAGTGTTATGTCATTGGTGTGTACAGATTCTTTTCCTAAACTTGTTTCAGACCACCTCAATCCAGAATTCTGCGGGAAGATCAGAATCATAACATGTATGTGGCCGGATGCACAGAAGTTGAAGTAAAATCCACAGATGAGGCTTTTGAAGTATTCTGGAAGGGTGAGTTGTAATAATAAACATATTTGTTTTAATTAACACATAAATACAATATCCTTGTATTATTTGTGTTCTGTTTTGTAGAATGTTATCTGGACAGACCAATAAATCTGTTCATTTTACAAAAATAATTTATTACCTTTGCTCTGCCCTGTCTTTAGGTCAAAAGAAAAGGAGGATAGCCAACACTCAGCTCAACCGTGAATCCAGTCGTTCCCACAGTGTGTTCACGGTGAAACTGGCCCAGGCACCTCTTGATGCTGATGGGGATCATGTTCTACAGGTGGAACTTTTTATGGAAAGTCTGTAATGTTAACATGCTTAAACAAAGAATTGCAGTACCTCTATTCTGGTTTTTGGGTTTAGATAATTAGGCTGTGGCAAAAAGCACATGTACAACAAATCAAGGTTGTGACAGGTTCTTGACATTTAGTTATATAGTACTACAAATCTATTCTTTTGTTATGCCAGGACAAAAACCAGGTGAATGTGAGCCAGCTATGTTTAGTGGACCTCGCAGGCAGCGAGCGTACCAACAGAACCAGAGCAGAGGGAAGCCGTCTCCGTGAAGCAGGTCAGTTCCTGACTATCTAACGGTTTTTCTGATGTTGAAGTCAGTCAGTCTGTCTGCTGGCACACATTTAGGAATGATATTTGTTTTGGTGCTGAGCGTTTCTAGTAATGACTTGTTTGCAGGAAGTATTAACCAGTCCCTGATGACGCTGCGTACGTGTATTGAAGTCCTCCGTGAAAACCAAATGTGTGGAACTAATAAGGTTGGTGTTTTATAATGTGTACATCACATGTCCTTACTTATCAGTGTCATTTGTGTAAAAGTAATCTTTTAATTGTTCATTTTTTTACTAGTGGCAATTTCACAGAGCATTTATTTTCTTCCAGATGGTTCCATACAGAGACTCTAAAGTTACGCATCTATTTAAAAACTACTTTGATGGCGAAGGGAAAGTTAGAATGATCGTGTGTGTCAATCCAAAAGCTGATGACTATGATGAATCTCTGGTAAGATGTGTGTTTGTTTGGAATTTTTGCTTGTCTCTTTAATATCACCTTCTTTCACTGTCACAAATTGTCACTCTCATAAAAATTTCAGTAGCTGTTTGTTTGAATTCAGAGGACTATGAAAACTTATGTGCTTTAGATAGCTACGGGGTATATTTTTTTATAGTACCCTACTGTATATGTTGCAGCTGGTGATGCGCTTTGCAGAGATGACCCAAGAGGTGGAAGTGGCACGGCCAGTAGACAGACCAATTTGTGGCCTTACTGCAGGACGCCGATACAAAAACCAGGCGTTTAGGGATGAGCTGACACAACGCCTGGAAGAACGAGGAAGTCCCAGCAATGGTACTAAATTATCATCAAGCCGGAGGTTTAAGTTAGCACTGGGTACCATAAACATTTGAACCAAGTATTTGATACAACTATTGGTTCAGACCTGCTTAGAGTGTCACTGTTTTATGAAACTAAATATCATGTTGTTCAAGAAATGGGTAACACAGCTGGGATCATTGTATGAGTACACAAAAAAGTAATAAGTACAGAACATGATAATGAAATCGATTGTCTGCTGCTTTAAATATGACAAGCAGCTTTGAACTGTGTTTTGTGTTCAAACAGGTCTTTCCTTAGCTTTAAATGTGTGCTCACAATTCTTAAAAGTACTTGAAGTAGATGAGTACTAACCCTTATGTTAACTCCATATATTCAAACCATCCTACATTCATACATGTCATGTCATCTTGCATGATTTGCATTTCAAAATTTTTGTTTTTACTGTTTTTTGCATGTTTGGGAGCAAATCTTTCCATGTTTTATTCATTCATGCAGTGGGTGAGTTCATAGAAAGCCTTCCAGCCCTGCCTCCGTGTGAACTGGTGGATCCATCGGATGATCAGACGTTGCCCCGCTTGATTGAGGTGCTGGAAAGGAGGCATCGCATCCGTCAGATGATGACTGCACAGTACAACAAAACTGGTACAGGTTCATTTTCTACACCATAAGTAACTGTCTTGTGTGTCTAACTAAAGAAGTGACTGATATGACTTATTCAGCACAGCAATGATCAGTATTTTGTTTTTTAAGAAGGCATTCAGATATTAATTCAAGTTTTAGTTTGTCGTCTTTATGTGGACAATTGTTCAGCTAGGTCAAATACTGGTACTTCTTATTAAGTGATGTAGGATTTTATTATTATGTAGTTTGGTCATTGAATGTATTTTGTTGTGCTGTAAACAGCTTTTTAAGCTAAATGGTTTGCAACTTACATTAATGAGGTTTTTTTCCGACAGCCAACACACTGAGTTCTATGCTCCAGCAGCTTGACAGTCAGCTGGCCGCAAATGAGACGTTCCTCTACGACCAACGAAACAAACTGAATGAAAAAGACAAAATGATCATTCACCAGAGGGCGGAGCTTGAACGATTAGAGAAAAAATCAAAAACGTTGGAATACAAGGTGCTGTCTTGCTATGATTACAATATTGTGCTGTTTCTTTTGTGCTTCTTAGAGTAAGTCTGTGCAAACTTCCTTTTTCCCCTCCTTCAGGTGGATGTCCTCCAGAAGACGACAGATGTGTATGAGCAGGACAAGCGCTCACTTCAGCAGGAGCTGGAGTCGTGTGAGCAAAGGCTGCAGAAGGAGCTGTCTGACAAGAGGCGCATGGAGCAGCGCATGCAGGGTGTGGTGACGGACACCAAACTCAAATGGGAGAAGGAATGTGTAAGTGGAGCTAAAGTATCCCAGATAACTGCTAGTCCATAATGATGATTTGCACAAATGTACTGATAACCTAGCTCAATTTATGTTTGTACAGTCTTGCCCTATTCCTATAATAGTCATCTTGCGTTCCACTGTTGTTGACAAACAAGTAAAAGAAAACATTATTCGATAAATAAATTCACTATCCCTATGCTTGGATAACAGATTGTTGAAAAAGATTGAACACACTGTATATACAGTGATCCCTCACTTGTTTGCGCTTCAAGATGCATGACTTCACTACATCACAGATTTTTAGTTGGTAGTCACGTGATACCATACTCGCATGCTATTGGCTGACAGAATCTGGAAGTGCGCTGTGTTCCGAGACTCATGGAACGCAGCACACTTTTGTGAAACATAAAAGTATTTTAAATAGTCAATAAGAGTGTTGGAAAAGGTAATACAGATAGAAGGTGGTATCAGTATGGGGAGGGTTCAGAAACATTTAAATTACCATAAATAATAAAATAAATAGTTCGTCGCTATATCGCAGAATTTTGTTTTTCATGGGTAGAAGTATGTTAGAGCGGTGCAGGACATGTATGAGGACTGTAAGACAGTGGTGAGGTGTGCTGTAGGTGTGACAGAGGAGTTCAAGGTGGAGGTGGTACTGCATCAGGGATCAGCTTTGAGCCCCTTCTTGTTCGCTATGGTGATGGACAGGCTGACAGACGATGTTAGACAGGAATCTCCATGGACTATGATGTTTGCAGATGACATTGTGATCTGCAGTTAGAGCAGGGAACAGGTGGAGGAGAAGCTAGAGAGGTGGAGGTTTGGCCTGGAAAGGAGAGGAATGAAGGTTAGCCGGAGTAAGACAGAGTACATGTGTGTGAATGAGAGGGACCCAAGTGGAAGAGTGAGGTTACAGGGAGAAGAGATCAAGAAGGTGGAGGATTTTAAGTACTTAGGGTCAACAGTCCAGAGCAATGGAGAGTGTGGAAAAGAGGTGAAGAAACATGTGCAGGCAGGATGGAATGGGTGGAGAAAAGTGTCAGGTGTGATGTGTGATAGAAGAGTTTCAGCTAAAATGAAAGGTGTACAAAACTGTGGTGAGACCAGCGATGTTGTTTGGTCTAGAGACAATGTCACTGAGGAAAAGACAGTAGGCAGAGCTGGAGGTAGCAGAGATGAAGATGCTGAGGTTCTCTTTGGGAGTGACCAGGAAGGATAGGATCAGGAATGAGTACATCAGAGGGACAGCACATGTTAGAGGTTTTGGAGATAAAGTCAGAGAGGCCAGACTGAGATGGTTTGGACATGTCAAGAGGAGAGATAGTGAATATATTGGTAGAAGGATGCTGAGTTTTGAACTGCCAGGCAGGAGGCCTGGAGGAAGACCAAAGAGGAGGTTTATAGATGTATTGAAAGAGGACATGAAGGTAGTTGGTGTGAGAGAAGAGGATGCAAAGGACAGGGTTAGATGGAGGCAATTGATTCTGTGGCGACCCCTGAAGGGAAAAGCCGAAAGGAAAAAAAGAAGTAGTAGTCCTGGTACGCATTAACAGTGAGTAACTGTATGAAGCAGTACAGGTAGTCCTCAAGATACAAATGTTTGGAGATGCGAACTGTAGTTCCTCTTTCAGATACAACCCCTGCTGAGAAGCACCACTTTGTTACTCATCTCCAAAACTCTTCTCCCCCTCTTGTTGTTTGTTGCTGTCTCTGTGAACGTTAGTTGTAATTTAATTTTTTTCCATAAGAACACCTGTACTTAGAGATTTTGAAAAGTTTAATTTAGAGTAACTGTTGGTAATTTTTTTAATATAGGCTTTTTAAAGTCCTCTTCTCTCATCTATATTCGATTTTTGACTCGTTCACAGCAATTTAGTTGAAGAAGAACAAGTGCTGGGGAAAAAAAAACGTATCAGCTGGTGGGTGGAGACAGAGGTGATGACAAGTAGAACAAGTAGAAATGTTTGTGTAAATGTATGCACTGATCATTTGATGCGGGTAAAATTAACCAAAATAAAAAATTGTGTCTTATTCTTTTTAGTTTTACAAGGAAAAACAATTTTCAAAAGAATCTTCGTCCTCAGATAACTTGAATTTTTTTAAGCTGTTCTACTCCTCAAAACATCAGCAAATAAATTCTTGTCTAGAGTCCAAAACCTTTGTGGATTGAGAAATTCCACTTGGTATTGATTTGGAAACGAGAATAATGCACCATAGTGCATTGGGGTATTTTGTGCATGTTGAGACTATTCTTTCAACTGCTTTGCTGGTGTTTTCTGATCAGGAGCGGCGAGTGAACGCCAAGCAGCTGGAGATGCAGAACAAGTTGTGGGTGAAGGATGAGAAGTTGAAGCAACTCAAGGCCATCGTTACAGAGAGTGGCGCTGGCAGCAGCAGCAGCAGTCCTGGGGAGCGTCCAGAGAAACCCGAGAGGCCGTCAAGGGAGAGAGATCGTAACGTAGCTCAGAAGAGGTCTGCCTCGCCATCGCCTCATCCTGTGAGTACACTCTGCAGCACATCCATGAGTGTATGCTTCATCACTTTATGAAGACTTTTTGCATGCCACTAAGAATAATTACCATACTGTTGTGATTTTAAAACAATTTCTTGCAGATCTATGTTAACTGTACACAGCAGCTTTTCTTTGTTACCCCATTGTGTATTTGTGTTCATCTGGAGCCCCTAACCTTCACAATGCCTGGCCCCATCCCTTCATCACGTTTCAGGACTTGCGCAAAACTCCTTACCACCAGAATCAACCCAGTGTTAGGACAGTTGAGGAACCTTACAGCAGCAGCACCACTGCCACCACCTCCTCCTTCTCTTCAGGCTATCCTTCAGTAGCCTCCTGCGTTTCTGAATGGGAGCAGAGGTTCCCTGTAGACTCAGTCAGCCAGGCTAGACTTCATGGGACTCCCCAGTGCAGGAACTGGACTCCCAACAGCGTGGGTCGCAGGAGAGGCCAGCGCTGGGCCCCTGACACAAAGGCCCCTGCTACCGGGCTAGACCTAGACGCAGGCAAAAGGGTTAGTGTATGTGTTAGACGAGTGGTCCCCAACCTTTTCTGCACCACGGACTGCAATGAAAGTCAGACAATATTTTCACAGACTGGCCTTTAAGGTGTTGTGTATAAATACAATAAAATAAAATGATATGACCAGCATTAAAAATTTGTTTTCTAAATAGAATAAACGTGAATCCAATGTGTGTGCACACTGGATTCACGTTATAAGCAGCGTCCTTGTAACACCGAGCCAACATTTAGATTTTTGTTTAATTAGCTAGCTTGTCAGTTTCAATTTAGCAATAATGTATTCTGTGTTACCGGCCAAAATGATCCCTTTTAAGAAGATAGTCATGTGACAAATGTCACATGACTACCTTCTTATAAGGCAGACAGATGTGGAGGAGGGAATCCGGTAATTTTCCAAAAACAAAACATTGTTCAGAGTCAGATAATAACTTAAACAGACATAATGTAAGTTACATATTCTTTCTGAGCAGAGCAGTCCCAGTTCGCGGTCTGGGGGTTGGGGACTACTTAGACTCTAGATACTTTTCAGATTTTTTCTTTTTTCTGCAAGCTTGTGTTTTATCCTTTGCGACAGTTTAGAACTACACCTGTTCTCTGTAGATACATGTTTAGAAATGCATCAAGTAGAAGCTCTGCATCAGCATCAGGGTAGGCTGGTGCTTCTCTTGTTCAGGCTGTAGGTCAGTGTTATACGTCTGTGTTTTTAAACTTTGACTTGCCTCTGTAGCTGTGTAGTTTGTTGGAAGTTCTTTCCATGTAGTGTATCATCATTGTATTAGGACCATTTTTAAAATGATCAAAACCTAGCAACATAAATATTTGTCTGCTTTTAAAAAGCTTTGACGTCGTATCTGAACACAGCACATTCTAGAAGACTGATGCAGAATGTTGCACATTAAATCTAAAGCAGTGAACTCTTCATCCACAGTGGACAATGAACATTTATTTTAAAACAAAGCTGTTCTGCATCAGTCACATGTGCTTTAAAATCCATCTTAAAGCTGATATACAAGCCATACCTTCATTGTACTTGCATGTAGTTTTAATTGCTCTCCATTCTGCGCTGCCTTTGCACTGATTTGCATGCTGGCTCCTACTCATTTCTGGGCTGTTTCTGGGTAGCTTTTCTTTCACTCACATCATGAAATAAAATGTATTACTGGAAGCCCAGAATATATTCAATGTGAATTGAGGTCTACAGTTAGGGAAATATTTTGACGTTGAAGGAGGTAAAAGTAGAATGGATACTTTTCAATGTCCCTCATTGACTTCCAGTAGTACATTTATTTTCAGCAGAAGTGACCTCCAGTGCTAATCTCAACAGATTTTAAACTACTCTTCCTGCTGTCACATGTGAATAACTTCCTGGTTTATCTTTTTCACTCTGGGATCACCAGGTGGCACTACCTGCTCATCCAATCCACAGGCGCTCACGCTCTGCAGGTGGAGAGAAATGGGTAGACCACAAACCGCCAAATAATTTGGAACTAGACACAGTCATGCAGCCAATCATACCAAATGCAATCAAGGTGTCGACCCCCAACGAGAAGGCTCTGTCTAAATGCCACAAGTATTTACTTAGACACCAAGAGCTCGCCTCTGACGGGGAGATTGAGACCAAATTGATCAAGGTAAAATCAAACAAGTGCTTGATTTGAGATTTCTATTCATACAATTTTTTACTTGAATCTCACTAATTTAATCAGGCAGTGCTTAATTTTTGTATTCGGTGTGAAAGGAACACTTTTGCTTGAATTGCTGTTTTGTGAAGATGAGTTTATTCTTACACTCCGCTGGTGTGGGACTTTTTTTTTTTTTTTATTTCACAGGGTGACGTTTTTAAGACGAGAACTGGAGGACAAGCTGTGCAATTTACTGACGTTGAGACCCTCAAAGAGTGTACAATGGCACCAAGGTAAAGTATTTGTCATAACAGCAAAAAGTTGTGATATTTTTATGTATGGATACAGGAAAATGTTTTCCATGATTCAGTGGCACCTGACATTTGTAAATACTGTGAGAAAATGTTATCCCTAAACCAGTTCTTTTTTATTTGACATAATTTATGGCTTGATTACAAGTTCAGCCACATTTTGATATACAGTATAAAGTTTAAATAAGTCTATTTTGTTATTGAATCAATAGGAATATAAAGTTACTCAACAACCACTTATGTTGAGGTCCTGCAACATGAACCTTTACAGCGTGCCTGTTAATACAGAAAAGTGTTTTTATAATGCACGAGGAAATGGAAAGTCTTTTTTGTCTATTTTGTATAAATAGTTTGAAAGAAAAGGTTGGAATTTTATTTATTTATTTTTAATTTGGTGCAACAGCAAACATAAAATCTGGTAGTTTGGGGTAGTTTGGGATATTTTTTTGGAGAACTTATAAAAACTTCTCTTTCAGTCGCAAGAGGCGATCGGGTTCAGCAGAACGAACTCATATGGAGGACATAGAAAACAGGGTGAGTTCTTAATTCAACTAAGACACACCAAAAGTACATGGAATTACTGTTAGACCAACTTTTGTCTGCCTCATCATTTTGGTCTGAGTTGTAGACCTCAAACCTTTTCCCTGCGTATGAATCTTTTTCTCATTTTCCTTCCATTAGGCTCCGGTGGCAAGCAATGTGTATCAAAAGTAAGCAGATTCTAGAGTATGTTCTAGAATGACAACATTTCTGTGGTAATTTTTTTGTTTTTTAAGGTTTTGACTTTTTTTGTTGTTTTCCCTTTCAGGCGCAGGAAGCCTTAAGATGCACGTGAACATTTTTCTTCAGCTCAGTGAAACTATGGATATATTTGAGCTTTTTCTTTAAAGTCTTGTTACAAATTATTCAGGTGCAGTTGTAATGTCTGGTTAGCCCAAAGGACATTTTAGAATATTGACTAGTATTTGCTGAGTTAATGTGCTTTTCTAGTGTTAGAATTGTTAGTTCTGAAGAAATGGACATAAAATAGTCTCATGAATATTCTTCTACTGCCTTTCATGGTAACAAAATATAATGTTTGATCTTCAGAACAACTTTAAAAAAATGTTTTTTTAACTTCCTCATTACTTTATTTTTCGAAGTAAATTGATTGGATGTTACACTGACGTTTTGACAGATCACAAAACACAGGACTTTTTTTTGTTGTTGTTTTTGATGCTGCAGTTTTGTTGAACTCAAATCATAAATGTTTAAGCTTTAAGTAGGTTTAGCTTTAATCGTTACCTTAAATTATATTCTTTTTACCTGTTTATTGAACAAAAAGGTGTGTAACACCGTTCTTTTTGATGGTATTAAATTTAGTCGAACACAAAATTGTCAGTGATTTCTTGATTTATGAGACAGACGAGTTTCAGATTCCATGAAGGCACTGATATGTCGAGAACAAACTAGACTTTTCATTTTGTGGAAAGTTCTCTGTATATTGATCACAGTAAAAAACCGCAAACAAAATAAATATGTATCGTGTCAACAGCCTTAATGGGTCTCTAAGGATGACGGTGAATTGTTTGTTTTGTTTTGGTCCTTTTTCTCTTATTATGCCGCATATACCAGTGTAACACATATACAGCAAATTTAATATGTTAATACACTGGGTAGATATCTAATGTGTTGTGCTCAATCAGTAGTCAGAAGAATTGCAGTTTTTAGGGTGAACAGCAGGTGGAACTAAATAACTTTGTTAAACTTCCTCTTTCCAAAGGGATCAGTGGTGAAGAGAAGACCTAACGGCTTCAAACACATCTGATCCCACGTCTTAGACATGAACTGGCCACTGTTTGGTGTGTAAGTTACTTTGTAGATTTGAAAGGGAAACGAAATACAGTTTGACATTCATCCATATATTGTGGTGTTATGAGGGCCTATTCAATCACTCCTGTTGAATTAAGACATTTCATTAAACCCAGGTAACCTTGCAGCGTTTCCCCTTGAAACCAGAACAATGAGAGCACTGATCCCCAGGACTAATGACCTGTCATTAACCTTTCAGGAGCACGTGGTCATAGCAATGTGCACTCACTGAACTGACGATAGAAGACTTTTGCAATATTAAAGCAGCATATTGGATAGATATACACTATCAATCCTGCAGGAAATTGCACATATCCACTGCTCAGACATACACGAATACTGGATAAACACCAACACAACACAGCACAGGACGTTAAGAAAGCATGCTGCTTTTTTACCTAATTAGAGGTAAAAAAAACAAAAAAACAATATTAACTGAATTTTAAAAAATCCACTGAATAAAACTCCATTTACTTTTGACAACTTCTTGGTTGTGATATCAACATTTGTGCACATGTAGGTCCAGATCAGGTACAAAATGGATCTCAATGTACTGAAGAAATACTTGAACATTTAAAGAATTATACTAACATTTGGAATAAATATGACCAGGATCTTTACACACAGTCTTATTTTTGTTTCATTTCAACTGTCTTCTCTGCATCTGCTTATCTGCCTTTTGGGTCACCGGGTCTGCTGGAGTATCTCAGCTGCCTCTGGGTGAGAGGCAGGGTACACCTCGGATGAGATGCCAATTCAATTAAATCCAGAACCTGGCTGTGAAGCAACAGCGCTGCCCATTGCACAGTCCTATGTTAACACATGTTGGTGAAAAGTAAAGAATGTGTAAAAATATACAAAACTACACTGCCCAGCCAAAAAAAAAGTCATCATTTGGGTTTCAATAACTAAATTGCAGTGTTATAGTCAGGGGTTGCTTCGGTTGGTCAAGCCTAGGCTCAGCAATATTATTGAGCAAAAAAATTAAGTCAGCTGAGTATCTGAATGTACTGAATGAGCTGGCAATCCCATAAATGGATTTTTTCTCCCGGATGGCACGATCATATTCCAGGACAACAATGCCAAAATTTATCGGACTCTATTTGTGAAAGAGTGGTCCAGGGAGTGTGAGGAATCATTTTGACACATCAATTGACCCCCACAGTCCTGAGCTTAATCCCATTCAAAGTCTATGGGATGTGCTGGAGAAGACCTTGCAGAGTGGTTTAACTCCTATCGTCGATACAAGAACTCGGCCAAAAATTAATGCAATTCTGGACAGAAATAAATGCTGTGACGCTGTACGAGGTTGTTGAAACAATGCCGCGGCAAATGTGCACCGCAATCAAAGCTAAAGGCAGTCCCACGAAATATTAGAGTGACTTTTTTTTTGGCCAGGCAGTGTATCTGACCAAAAAGAAATTGCTAACTCCACTTTTAAATGAAAACAAGTTTATTGTCAATGCATGCATATTCTGAATTGGTTGTATGGAGTATGTTTCAGACAGGATGGAACAGGCTTAAAAAGAATTTGGACTGGTAAATTGGGTTCATGACCCTGGTGGCCCAGAGGCAGCGCAGACTCCCCTCCAAAACGGGACAATTTGACTTGCAAAACTTTGTCAAAACTTGCTAGAAGAAAATTTGATGTAACACACGAAACGTGACCCTATTTCATTATAATGTGAATCTGTTACAAATATCTAATTACTGAACAACTACACACACAAAAAAAACCCCCAGACTGCTTATCTTTGAATATTTTCCCATTGTACTTAGTAGCAAGACCTGTTGCAGCTGACCCTTGCTGTGAGACAGGTCAATATGTACATAACCTTGGTGTTTAAAAAATATTAATCCGTGTTCACAATACATATACAAGACTTTTTCTATACCATTATAAAAACAAGGCTTTTGTTTCCCACCACAACACGTGTCTGTGGTCCACAAGATGTCCATCCTGTCTCGAGGCCAAACCAGTTTGAGCACTGGGTGCAGTAAGTGTGGGAAACGACTGTCAGCTAATATCAGCCCTGTGTCTCCAGGCCTGCCTGTGAAAATATTGACTCTTACTCCTGTGACTGTTTAACTAGCCAGCCTTTAACCAGTGTCGGAGCAAATACTACATGACAGCACTGCTTTACTAAATGGCTTCTTGACTCAAACACTTACTAATGGCTGCTTAAACACGACTCTTCTTATCGGCTGTGGACCATTTGCTTTGGTGCATTGCATAAGATCGGTCACCTTTCTGTGTACTGCTGAGTGGGACAGATTGCAAAACTGTATTTGATGATTGAGGGTTTTAGTTTTCATGGAAATTTTCTTTCCAGTGTGGTAAAAATATGAAGCTCATAAAAGTTCATAGGGTATTTGTTTACCTGCATGCATGTACAAGTCAACAAAACACAGGCCTGCTGTTCAGATAAGGTTGTAATGTTTGAGTAGACGACCATATGAATTGTGGGATTTCATTTTGGTTTTAAAAATATATTACTAGAGAGGACAACATTTATTTTTACTCTGACACCCAGGCTCCAACCTCACCGCTCCCTGTGGGGGGGGCGGGGCAGTTATATGGCTACATCGCCAGGCCCCTGACTACGGCCTGCAGGTGGATGCTGAGGTGGTGCGGCTCTTCAATAAATTGTTCTGATCATAAGTTCCTTGTAAAATTTTATTCTTATGGTCAGTCTTTCTGGATGCAAAATTAATGTTAATTTTTAATGTCATCAACAACTACTTGAAACCTGTTGTTAAGCTTGTGTGTAGATTCTACCCCTGTTATCCTTTACAGACAGATACGTCTTTCAAGAGCCACTGGATTCCAGGCAAGAAACATTTAATTAGAAAGGGAAACTTCCAACCTGTTTCACAAAATGCCTTAAAAAACAACAAGCTTATCCCAAAGATCCCTCCTGTAATGTTTTCTCCCTATGCTTTAGTGTTCCTGATCAAATCTGACCTGTTTTATCTGTTCTTAAACTGCTCTTAAATTAGCACAAAAACATTTTTCACCACAAAATTTTATCTGTGAACAATGTCTCAAAGTAGTGTTTAACATGAATTCATTGAAATAGAAATAAAATAACTGCAGGGAAAATACAAATAGATACTGAAAATAAATTATAGTGCAAAATGAAGATGTAATATGAAAACTGAATGAAAAACCAAAGACCAAACTGCTCATGAAGGTCTGTGTGTCTGTGCACATGAGTGAAACTCTTCCTCTTATTCCTGGTTGAATTGATGGATGTCCACATCTCTCTCTCTCTCTCTCTCTCTCTCTCTCTCTCACACACGTTTAAAGCAGACACATCAACAAGCCAGTGGGCCGTCATTCACTTGCAGGTGTATGTACCAGTAAGCTGCAATTAAAGGAACAATAAGAGACAATGGGAACAATGTTCAATATGTTCTACACAAAATGTTATGATACACATTGATAAAAATAAAATGCATGATGGATAAAACTTTACATTACCTTATCAAGGCTGTCAACACCTCCTTTGTTCATGTTGTAATCCTTGACTATAAGGAGCTTCCTGCCCTCTGTGGTGCGGACAGCTGCATTTTTGTCTAGCGTGTTCATCAAGATGACATTTCTATTCTTCTTGAGAACATATGACACAACGGTGTGTGTGTGTGTCATTGAAAAACATTTTTTTAATTTGAATGCCTCTATTTTTCTGATCGATACCACTGCAGGGGGAAGTTCAGGCTTGTTCATCTCCACTGTCCCGACCATGGCGTGCTTTCTTTTTAGCAGCTTCGGACTAAGAGCATATGATGTGAAGAATCTGTAACATGTGATATTTGTGAAATTACCCCAGTGGAAACCAGCTGTCATGTCCAACACAACATGCATGCCCTGATTCTTTTCGGTTTTTCCAGTACTGGTTTTCTCATGTATACCTGCATATTCCGGCCATAGCTGCTCTTGGCATCACATTCTGCCCAGATCTTTATCCCATATTTCCCTGATTTGCTTAGAACTTACACCTTGAAGGAACAGCAACCTCTGAACCAGGCGCTCGTCAGCTGTCACCTCAGGGCCTGGATTGTACATAAGTGGTAGGAGCTCCACTCACCTGTTCCAAATGTTGCTGATGGCAACCAGTTTGTCATTTCGGACGTGTATCTCTGTTATCAAATCAAATTGATTGAACAATATAGCCTTCTCTCTCTCCAGGTGTCCCCATAAACACGCTTCCCCTCCAGGTTTGTCATCTCCAGTATAATTCCATAAGTGGACTTTGGTAAAGATAGTTGGAAGCTGGACTTGATGTCATCCACATGAGATGTTGAATGCCCTGTTGGCCTTGGCGTCATCTCCATGACGTTTTTCAACGATGACCATGGGGAGAACCAAGGAGTGTCAATGAAGGCCGTTAAATTACGAACTCACTTAACCCTTGTATACTAATGGTGGTCATTAGCATGAGCTACTTCATATGTGTCAATCTGCTGAGTAGCTCCTTTGTCTTCTGTCTGATGGATGAACATAGTCTGGACATCAATTCATTTCTTATGGTGGTCACTTTTGACCGGGAACACCGCAGGTCTGACAAGGTTGATTAAAACACTCAAAATTCAAGGAAAATCATCAATTTTATATGTTCATTGCATAGTGTGGACGATATCATGAGGCCTTGAGGTAATCAGATGTAAAAAATATTTATGAGTGTTTTAAGTTGTAAATTGGTGAGATTTGACCCGAACACGACACCCTTTTTCTTTGTGTCATTTACATAGAAGGTGTCAACAAGCTGAGGGGCTGGGAAACGTTGGAATTGGTCATTCCCAGTGTGTGTGGTTTAGTGAAACAAAACCTCCTGTGTTCAGTGAAACAATGCCAACGTACTTATTCGTCTCCCTCAGTGCATTGCTATGGTACACGCTAACAGTTCTGCTACAAAACTGTTGAATGTGGCTGAACTCTCACTGAAATATAATCCAGTAACATGTGACAATGAGGGTCAAACAGGTACCTACAAGATGGTATTCCTGAGTGTGTGTATTCCTCTGTGGTGTGTGCAGCACAACTCTATTTACTTTCAGTCATGGCAACACAGGACTTAACTATTGTTGCTGTGATAACTTTTCACTTGTAAAATGCTGTTTTCATGGTGTTTCTGGGTTGGATTTCATCTTCACACCGGTGCCTGAAGGAAACGTGCCCAAATCAATAAACCAATCAATCAATCAATCAATCAATCAAGTTTAATTTAAAGTGCTTAATCATGGCAACAGTCAATGCAACCTCAATGTTGGTTTCACAGCATGACTATTTTTGACGAGTCTTTGCTCAGGGAGTGAATCGTCATCCTGGGAATCCTGCCTTGTCAGTCATTCCCTGATTGCAGAGCAGCTTTGTCTCAAGTGGACTGATGATGGGGTTAGATGAGGTGCAGTAGCTCTGCTTAACAGGCCCTCCATTTTTTATAGTGACATTCACATTAGGGTATTTTTCCTTTATCTCTTGCTTCATATGAAAGGTAGATATTAGTATCAGTTGCCATTCTGTGTTAGTTAGTGGTGTCAGAGCAAAATATATAAATTTAACCCCTGGTCTTTTTAAAAGGACATGCTGGTCCCCCAATAAATGAGAATCAACCCTCTCCCACATCGACACCACCTGCCTGCTGCGGCCCTTTCCAGAGTCAACAAACAGTATTTGTACAGCCGTGTGTGTGAGTGTGTTTGTTTGAACGAGTGTTCACAAGTAAACAGTGGTGGTTTGAAGCTGTAATGGCTTCCCATGTTTCCCATTTAATTTTTTATTTTGTATCTCAGCTGTCAATATCTACTGTTTTAGACCTTACCTTATTCAGTGTGTGTGTTTAATGAGTTTGTCTTCTTTCATTATTTGTAAAAGAATGAAGTTATGGTAATAGTTATGGTTGTTGTACTTAGCAGAGGCGGAGTTTAACCCATTAGAAATGTATTTGTTTAAGAGACAGATATTTTAAAGAAGTACCTTAATTCAATGTGTCCTCTAAACTATGTTTACGGACTGTCAAATGATTTTGCTTTAAATGTTTTATAGGAATCAAATAACTTCTTGGAGTATCAACACTGACAGGAAATATGATTGGTAGATGTAGAAAAGATGCACAGTGCTGGGAATCGCATTTAAATGTTTCAGATCATCAACATAACCTTAGTGTAGGAAAAGCATGATAGATGTCAACAAATTTGACACTTATTTGTTTTTGTTTTTTTAATTTGTAAAATTTCTTTAGCTCGTGATATGATGTGCTGTTTTTTAAGTTCCATTTAAGTGATTTCTTGTTCTAAGTAGGTAATTGAGGGTCAGGTATGCTTGGATTGCTTTTTCCATAATAAATTAAATTATATAAAAACTGTATTTTGTGTTAAATTGGGTTACTGTATACTCTTTCACACCACTGCAGTCAGTGTGTTTGTGTGTGTGTGTGTGTGTGTGTGTGTGTAGTATACAGTATAGGACAATGACACTGTGCAAAATTTTGGCAAAATTCAAATCCAAATATTTTATTATGTTTTATTGTCTGAAAAACTACTAAAGCACACTTGTTAAAAACGGTTAAGCCCTTTAAACAATTGGCTTCACATTGTTTCAAGTCAATCTTCAATATTGTCCTATTAAACAGATTAAATAAATAAACAAATAAATATCCATTAAGATATTAATTGTGTTCGCCAGAAGAAGAAAGTCATATATGTGACTCTTGGGCGTGTAAATGTAATTTTATACAGAATACAAACTTGTGATTTGTTAATTATGTGTATTTGTGTGTGTGTGTGTGTTTTTGTTTGTTTGTTTTTGACCTAAATGATGACGTCGTGATTTGGTGGAAAGCATAAACTGATAGAGGTAAATGAAGTATCAAATCTGGTTTAGCTCAGAGTTCTGGATCACTTCCAGCTTCAGGTGTTGTCTAACTGGCACTAGTTAGAAATTTGAAGCAGCTGATTTGACGACTGAATGTTGCTCCAAAATGTTGATGGAATGACTGTCAGTCCGCAAACATCATTTTGCACAGCGTGATGCATAGAAAAGTAATAAAGACTGAGTACTATTATGTGGCTAGAGGTCTGATTGTGTGTGTGTGTGTGTGTGTGTGTGAGTGCGTGCGTGAGTGTCTGTGTGGTTTTGCTGGTAGATAAGGCTTTATGTACAGGCCGGTGAACATTCTCTAATATCTTGCCTTCACAGTTCGGACGGGTTTGTGTGCTGGGTAAAGCTATAACATCCTCCGCAGGTCACGGCCACTGTTTACCTGCTTTGCCTGTTGATCTTGCTAAAAGCCTCTCACACCCCTTTAATACACACACACTCTCACAGACACACACACTAAACATGAGTGTGTGTACCCAGTTTAAACACACACATTAATAACAACTGTAATGCCATTCTTCGTCGAGTGCTTTTACAGGTTCAACATTGACCTTAGTGTTTAATCTTCCTGCACAAATGACCGTCACTTGATATGCAAACAAATCTTTTGTCAGTGTCAGCCAACTCCCATGTGTTTTTGAGAAGGTGAACACAAGGACAAAGCTGAGACAAAGCTGAGAATGTAAAGCTGATGTGTTATTATTTTCTTTTGAACACGTGGTGCTGCACATTGTTTTGACTGTCATTTTCGTTTCAACGTTTTAAATAGAATTAATTTAAAGTTTAATGTACGCCTAAAGGTGATGAAGAAGCGTTTGTGTGACAAAAGTTTCTGCTTGAAGAGAATGAGTGATTGTGTACATAGGGAGATACGATGTGATCAAATAGCAACACAGATGAGAAACTGCAGAGCAAAAAGGAGCAGAGTTCTGCTGTGTGATGAGCTGTTGGTGGCTTCCTTATCCTTCATGTCGGTCCTGAAGAGACAAATACCAGTGTACAACTCTGTGGATATTTGTCTGCAGTTTCTATCCAAGTGTAAGGATAGCATACTATACACAAATGCCATTTAGTTATTATTAACATATAGCACATTTGCTAAACACAAATGAAAGAATTATTGTTTCTGTTGTACCTATTGTGTGATTATATGAGCTAAACTCTGTACTACTTACATACACCTCTCTCCTCCCCTGTGTTATCAGCTGCGGCCATAAGATGTCACTGTGCTCCGTTAATTCTTTCCTTTCCTTTTTCTTCCTTCCCCCTGCAAACTGTTGACTCCCATTTCAATAAGAAACAGATGGGAGACCTTCGCTGCAGGCTACTGCCAAATGGAGCAAATTCTCATTACATCGTCTGCAAGCGCTGCTTATTCTCTCCAAGCTTCACCTCCACCCCTTGCACCGCTTTGCCATCTGATGTGTTCGACACTTGTTTCTGATGCAGACGTGTCGTTTTCATATACCCTGTTTCGCTGATTACATGATATTCAAATATCATCATTAACACATAATTGGAAACAGACTTCATTTTTCTTGTCAGATTGTTTTCAGTGATTGGTTACCGTGTCATGTACAGTAAATGACTTTGTTGCTGTCCTGTGAATGTTTGTGTATTTCTGCACATGCTGTTGTTCCCAGTATGGAGACTCGGATCACCACAAGGGAAAATGAGATGAAGGGGATTCATTTTCATGTAGGCAATAAGTTGAATCCGAAATTTTATGCACAACATTATTTTTCTCATATTTTTCATATTGAGGTTTTAACCTCTCACTCAAGTATAATGATTCTAACCAAATTACCTTGGAGGGGAAATCCTTTCATTCAATCATTTAGTTAATTTAAACCCAGTGTTGAAGGTGGACACAGGTGGGACAAGAGTGCTCCTTTCAGACTCTGTGTTCCTTTGCTTTGTATTTGTGTGTTTTTGGATGCATTCTGAATATTAACAGAAACCGTCTCTACTGTCCCCATGGTTATTTGCTTTTGGTGAAGGACTTCGTCACTGCCCTCTTGTGGATCAATCGATGAACATTATTGTGGACGACCGTTAATGGGTACAGCATTTAAAATGGATCTATTCATTTTGGTATATACAGGAAGTAAAGATGAGTCTCATTGGACTGCAAAGTCCAATGAGTCTCTCTCTCTCTCTTGTTCTGCGGTAACCTAAACCACATTGCCATGGATGTCAATGGAGAACAAGTTGGGAACCACAGTAAATGTTTTTGAAATGAATTATAACCTTCATCAGATAGTTTGGATCTATTGTTTTCACTGGACAGCAATCCTCCATAGTTGTATGAATGTTAGAGAGGGTTGAGAGCAAATAAGGATAAGCTGACATTCCTGCAGACTGATGACGTTGCTATGTGCTGAAGGCAGTTTTTTGGTGGAATGGGTTCTGCTGTTGCATCACAACAAGAACGTTCACATGACAATTTTCTCTCTGGAGTTTGTGTGTTCTCGTGTCTGCGTGGGTTCCCTCAGGGTTCTGCGGCTTCCTCCCGCCACCACATTAGCCCAAATATAATGGTGATTATTTGTTTTTTCTTCCTAGTGACCTTTTTGATAAACTGGCAACTTATCCAGGGTGTACCCTGCCTCCCACTCAGTTTTAGCTGGGACAGAAGTTAATAACAATAATGAATGAACTATTTGTTGAACATGGGATCTCATCATGGTGACTGTCCGTGGACGTGTTGTGTTAAAGTATGTCGTTACTGCAGTGTCCAGCCGGTCATGCACTATATGCACTGAAGACCTTCAACATTCAACTATAGTGTAACAGAAAATCTCTGGACTGAGACACTCTGTTCTCGTGACATCTACACCCACAAGCCCTTTCTCTCGTCTATCTCAGACAAATCCCCAGCCCTGTTTGAGTCCCCAGTCTGGGAAGCCTGCACTTCGAATGGAATATAAATGACATGATTATGTAATATTCAATCTGTTGCTGCAGCAATATCCTATTCCTCAGATAGGCCCCCCTTCGCCGCCCACCCCATATGCTCCGGACTGGCTGGTCTCTTTCCTTTTTCATGGAGAATATTAAAGAGTTATTAAATTAATCTGTGCTCGCTGGCGCATGTTATTGCAGTGCAGAGATTTGTGGGTTAGAATGAAGCCGTTCAGCTGTACCCTAAGCTGATTTATTAAGGGTGCCAGGGAATCACCAAATAGACCTGATAACCTGTTTTATTTTGCATAAGTGAACACTTTACCTCAAATCCGCTTATCACTCCCTCCTTTTTTGTTTTTATACAGGTTTAGCTCTGTCTTGCATTTTCTGTGACCTGAGACCGTGCAGCCTTGTCGTCACAGCCTTTTTGTTCAAACTGTTATGAGAGCTAATAATTTGCACAGGAATGAATGACAAGTCCTGCTTGTGCAGTGAGTTTCACATAATAATACAATCCACTTCATCTAATCTGTACTGCAGCTCAGTTTTCTTTATGAAAAAGTTTGACTTCTCATTTTTGATGGAATTGGTCACACTAAATTGCCCGCAAGTGTGAGTGTGAATGTGTGTGTCTTTTGTGTGGTCCGGTGATGAGCTGGTGTCTCATCTTGGGTGTACCCTTTCTACGAGAAAATGGATGGATGGATGGATGGATGGGTTTTTGGTGGAACTTAGGCTGAGTGGGATGCAGTGATCGACTGTAAAGACGCTGTTCTTCCTGTGTCACAGTTTATGCTGATGGATGTTTTCTGTCAGAATGCTTTGATTTGCAATATTTAATAAAACACATAACAAACATTTTGAATTTCATGCAGGTGGCTTAAATTTTCCTCATCTTCTCTTTCCTTACTCATTAAACGAAGGAGCATCCAAACTTTTGCAGTGTATTAGGAGGACAGCCGACAGGTTGAACATGAAGATACCCAACAGGTAGGTGTGTTGTAAGTGCAGGCTGTGTGTTCTCTCACAGCATCATAGAATCAGCCGATTTAACACCCATGGATTCCACCCCAGATTCCTAACCTCATTTATTAGAGTGTATGCCAGCAGCAACATTTAATCCAGCATGAGATTTTTGGGCTCCTTTGGGTCAACAGTTTAGCTTTTTTTCCCCAAGCCTCGAGACAAACTCTGCTTTCAATTATTTCTGCAAAATTGCTTTACAGGGTCCATGCATGATTAAATATTCATTATGTGAAACTAAGCACTTTCTTTGTATATAAATCCATATTAGATTTGGCTAGCAGGCTACTCTTAGCCACATGAGAAGAATTTCTGGTGCAAAAAAAAACAACAAAAAAACAAAAACCTGGACCTCCTTAGCAGCTCCTTTCTCCTTCTTTGTTTTCATTACTGATGTAATTGTCAACTTGTTGATATTTTTCTACCTTTTAATTCTCTTGGCAAGGTGCACACAGGCTCTTTCACTGGTGTGTGTGTGTGTGTGTGTGTGTGTAGGTGTGTGTGTGTGTGTGTGTGTGTGTGTGTGTGTGTGTGTGTGTGTGTGTGTGTGTGTGTGTGTGTGTGTGTGTGTCTTGGAATTTTAAGTAGGCATGGGAAAAATAAACAACTGCGTTGGCCAGCCTGGTGGCACGGGAGCAGCACGATCATACCACCAAAACCAGACTGCATTTAAAGAAAAGCCATTTGTGTTTGAGTGTGTGTGTGTGTGTGTGTATGTGTGTGTGTGTGTATGTGTGTGTGTTTGTGTGTGTGTGTGTGTGTGTGTGTGTGTGTGTGTGTGTGTGTTTGTGTGTGTGTGTGCATCTCCAGGATAATGTTGCGTAAGTTCATTATTATGAGGGTGTGTGTTTGCATGTGAACGCTGAGTGTGGAAAATGAGAGGCATGAGGTGAGGGGAGTCATTCCATTTCAAATATGACCTGTTTCTGTGAAAATATTTACCTAATATTTTTCTCTTTCCAAGCAAAATTGACCTCTTTGATTACAAAGATTGCACAAAAGACCTCATGGAAAATAAATTCAAGACTATTTGAAATTCCTTGGTGGATTTGCCAGGGCTGCCTTGCGTGAGCCCGTATTTATTTGTTTTCCAACTGCAGGAGGGATCAGGGTTGTGTTGACTCAGAAGGTATTTGGTTTGTCTTCTCTTGCACAAATCTTGAAGGGGCTCTTACTGCAGATGGTCAGAAATAGGCCAAATGTGAAGCAGCTGTGTAATCTTGTTTCCTCAGAAAAAAAACATCCTCTCTGCCAAGTAATATGTTTTATAATTTTCTGCTGTTAGTGTTGTGTCTTATATGGATTTTTATCATTATTTACACTAAACCGGAGTCCAATAAGTTTAACTGGCCGTCATTCCTTTGGCAGTGTGACCTGTCCCACTTGGCCTTGAGCTATTGGAGCTTGCTTGTAAGCATCTGAGGAATTCAAATCATTCTTGAATGAATTGGACAGGCACTGACCGCAGGAAAGAGAGCCTGGTGTTCTGTAGAATAACATCTGAAGAAAAAGAAAAAATTTAATAGCACAGACTTGGGTCTTAAACTCCACACGAGGGAGAGATGCCTGCCAGGCCTCAAGAGTCTGAGCATCCAAAGATGCACTATTGCAAAATGACCATGCAGATATTGTGGGTGGCCTGACCCACAGAGACCAATATAGGATGGGTGTGTGTTACTTGTAACTTAATACTTCCCTTCATACTGAATGAGAAGAACTGCATAGGAATTAGCGCCACAGATTTAGTTTTCCCAATGAAATGCACACAAACCGAGTAATATGAACCGATTGTTCATATTACACAGATAATTAAAGACTCACCACTCCACTTGCATTGTTTACTTCACACCTGTGAAGGACAATGCTCAAGATACGTTTCACCGCCTTAAGACTAATTGGTCTTTTATGCATTTTACATAATTATTTAATGGTGAATCATTCTTTGAACTCATGCAGAAGCAGCTCTCTGAAGAATTCATACTTTTTACACATTACACATTATATGTAATTGTACTGAACTCCTTAAAACTGCAGGTGTTTAAGTGTTGTAGAATAGATTTATGTGTACTTGCGCAGAACCTTATAAGGGCTTTAGGTCAACATTAGTCCAATCAGCAGTCTGTATCATCAGAGTATGAAAAGAAGTATTCCCAGAGTCAGTTGTAATGCAATAAATAGGTGATGCTTGGGAGATATAGTCTTGTTTTTTTCTATTTAATGGGGCAGGTCCTGACATAATTAATTTAGCATAATACAGAATCCATATTACACTTATTTCATTAGGTTTATACCAAATTGAGCCACTGATCCAGAGCAGAATTTAAATCAGCATTGATCATGCATGTCAAAATGAGGCATCAACATTCATCCACCTCTTTCTGCTTCTACTTTTTGGCAGCAGTTCTTAATTTAAATTTAACTTTAATAACTTTATTAAATGACTGTCATGTCCAACTCTTCCAGAATGTTCTTTTCCATTTGACAGCAGAAAAGAATCTCTTTTATTTGTTATCCATTATGTATATAAATTATATTTTTATTATTAAAAGGATATTTTGCATGGTTAGCCATAGCAATGATGTTTTGTGTCAGTTATTCTAGAGAAAAATATCACTCTGTATTTTAACAAAATATAAAGCACACTAACAACAAAAGAATAAAAACATTCTTTATGTCCAGCCCGATTTCTAAAACCCACGTCCAAAGCCATAATATATTTTTCTTGAACCTAAAACGACAGACAGTCCAGTGTACATATGAAAAACAAACAAACAATTGAACTTTTTCTCAGTTGGAAACAACAGAAGCACGAGGGTTTAGTCAGACAAGGATTTGTGTCTGTTTTTAGAATTCAATATAATTCTATGACATTTTATATAAACATCTCCATTGCATCATTTCTAATTTCAAAAGATTGTCCTCATTTGTGCACATTGAGATGATGTTCCTTTTTTACTTCTAGAATTTTGGTGACATGACTTTTATAATTCATACTTTATAGCAGAAACCATTCTACATTTTCTCAGGATCTAAGATAGAAGCATTTTTATTTATGGAACTAAAAAATATTTGGTATTTCAAGAGAAAGTCAAAACCAGTCATGACAGTTTTTGTTTGAGAATTCATTTGCGTATACAGTGGTACCTCTACTCACAAAATTAATTGGTTCTGGAAGAAATTTCTTAACTAGAAAATTTTGTAAGTAGAGACGCGTTTTCCATGAAATGCCCTAATCTGTTCCAAGCCCCCCAAAATTCAGACATAAATGTTTTATAAAGCATAAAAATGCATCAAAACATGTACCAAATACATATTACAATTAGATTATTACACAATAAATGAGTTGTGCATAATGTAAAAAACAAAGAATAGAGTAAAGAATAAAAATGATGGTCATTTACCTTTTAACTGCTGTCATCATTGTTTTTTGCCCTCTTTGGTTCATGCATTCCTGCCTCACCATGCCGAACAACAGAGTGAATTTCAGTCCTCTTTTTGAACTTCTCCAACCACCCACACAATGCCTTAAACTCCCGGTGTTCTTTCGCCGACGTTACTTCGCCTGAATCCTCCTTCACGAGGTCATTAAAAATGGAATTTGCCTTTTCGCAAATTATGGCCTCGGTCACTGTGTCACCAGTCATCACTTTCTCCTTTATCCACATGAGCAACACCCTCTCCATCTCATCGTTCACTACCGACCTCCTCTTCGAAATTATAGCGAGGCCTTTGGAAGGAGTTCTAGCTTTTATGGCTTCCTTTTGTCTTAATAACGTGGCGATTGTAGATACATTACGGCTATATTCTTTGAAGATATCAACCGAATGCATCCCTTGTTCATGCTTTTCTATGCTTTTCTCTCTTCTTCTTTTTTTCTTTTCCTCTTTACTCCGTCACTTTCTTGGGGTCCATAGTGAATACTCTAAAAGTTAATGTATGTACGTAAAACTATCAGAACACGTCATGGGTCGAGGGCCGAAAGACGAGGACGCTGCATGGACACCTATCTAGCTACACACAGAGGTCCATCTTAGCCAATGGGATGCGAGGAAGATGCCAGGTAATAGCTAGTGGCAGAGCAGCTATAGAATATAGAATGTTGCGTTCAGTAAACTTTGGGAGCAGCGAGTAGCAGCCCACACTGTATTTTTACCTTTTGTGTCCTGAAATTTCTTTCGTACCAAGAGGCAATATTTTCCCGTTGAGGCGTCTCGTAGAAACGTTTGTAAGTAGAGGTAACACTGTAATCACATTGTTTAGTCCCTGCAGTTGCTATTAAGGTGATGATGGAAATCTGTGGTTCAGGTTGACCCACGGGAGGAAGGGTCTGGTGACTTCATGTCTTACACTGAAGTCTGTAATACAGTCTCCTCAGGGAGAAGCAACACGATGGACGTGAAACACAGTGTAACACCAAACCTGACCTGAGGAACACCTCCTGTTTTTGACCTCAGATGAATTGTATGTTATTCTTTAACGTTAACATATAAACAAGCACTCTGTTGACTATACACTACAATGATAACTGTAGATAAGGGAACAGTAGTTGTGTCCAAAACGGGTTCACTCTATCTGGGTTATAGGATAAGATAGGAGTTAAGGGTACTCCAGAATGTAACCTTGGACCTGGGTTACCTTACAGCCACTGCGGTGTGACCTCAGGTGTACAGAAGGATGCTGTAGGCTATATCTGTTTGTGAAGCTTTTGTAGGATCTCCAGTCTCAAATAACACATTAACAGCCCAGGAAGAAACAACTTTGCATGATTTGACTGGCCCTGAGCTGAAGGGGGGCAAATGGAGAACAATGGAGGAACAAGGGTATCCCATTAAGAGAATGAATCTGATCGCAGCTCTAAGCTGGAAGCAGGCTTTGTTAATAGAGCCTGTACAGTCAATTATCTTAATTGTTCCATTTACAGAACCCGCTACATGCTTCAGGGACAGGCACTGCAACTTGAGGGATGAGATCCGTCACTCTCTATAATTGTAACCATCAATAGATTTGCTTCTGAATGTCAAGGCAGCTATAAGGTGGATCTGGGTAATCGTGGTTCATTGATTTTGAGGGTTTGCTGTGATGATGATAAATGAATCATGACTCAATTATGTTTTGAATATATTATGAGATGACAAGTTTGATATTCTGTAAGGTTAAATAGCGCTCTGTTTAGATTTTATTCACCTCATCAAACATCATTCATTACTTTTCATGCTTCTGATGCACTTGAATACTTTCATTTGTCCAGCCTTCCCCCTAAGTCGCTCTGAGATTGCTCTGAAGATGCTGATGCAGCTCAGATCAGAGGAATTGTATCCTTGAACCAGAGTGGGACATTTTTCATCGGTTGGTTTCTTCAATGCTTTATTATTGTGAACATCAAATCCTAATCTCCAGGGAGAGTCTAGCCTGGTTTACTACAGTTAAGGGGGTCTTAAGTCCTGTCCTGATTGGTCTACAGGTTCTCAGACTATAGAGATCTATCACCCTGTTGGAACATCCAATCCCTTATCAGTCAGCTATACCTTGAGTAAAATAAAGACTCTGACAGGGTGAATGAAGTGTGTCATAATGCTTTCTGTCTCCCAGTAGGCGCTTCTTCCTCTCTGCATATATTGTACATAGCAGTTGTTTTAGCTATGTTTCAATTTGGAGTTTCTGGAAACAAACAGGGCGGCACGGTGGCGCAGTGGGTAGCGCTGTCGCCTCACAACATGGCGGACCCGGGTTCGAGTCCCGCTCTGTGCGGAGTTCGCATGCTCTCCCCGTGTCTGCGTGGGTTCTCTCCGGGTTCTCCGGCTTCCTCCAAAAGCATGCGCTTCAGGTTGATTGGCCGGTCCCAAATTGACCGTAGGAGTGAATGTGTATGTGAGTGGTTATTTGTCTCTGTGTGGCTCCGCGGTACACTGGCGTCGTGCCCGGAGTGTCCCCCGCCTCACACCCTGAGACTGCCGGGATAGGCACCGGCTCCCCCGCGACCCGTGTCAGTGGATTAAGCAGGTTAAGATAATGACTGACTGACTGACTAAAAACAAACACGGAGGCCCTGCAAAGGTCAAGACTGGAGACCAGTAAACTCACTGGTTTGGGACATGAAGTACTCTGCTTTATGACCATGTGTATTTGATGAGCTGCACCGTAATGTAATCACTTGTTCTCTGCACTGTGACTTCCTCTCTGAGCAGTGGTCACAATGTCAGATGCATTAGGAGAGATTTTTGAACAGTGATGATAAAAAGGATTCAGAGGATGAGTGGGATCATCTCTAATTTTAGACAGGCTCTCACACAAAAGAGTGGCAATGCTGAGCTCTTTAAATTCACATTTAATTCATTCATTCAGGTATTCTTGAAACAAACTCAGCTAATTAAGGTTTTCTGGATCTTATCTTTTTAAAAAATCTTTTACACACACACACACACACACACACACAGACATACTACATACATTTATTTTTGTATGTAGTGAAGTATAATTTTCTTTACCTTTCTGCCACCAGTCACTATCCATCCCCTGTGTGTGTGTGTGTGTGTGTGTGTGTGTGTGTGTGTGTGTGTGTGTGTGTTAATAAGCCAGTCATGTTCCTGTGAACATGTAGTTTACTTTAGAACGTCTGAGGCCTTGATTCCAGACAGCTTCACAGCAGGCGTCTCATTTCCCGCCAGCTAAGACGAAACCTGTTGATGTGGTTTGATCTTTTTTTTCAGTTTCTTCCTGAGTTCATTTTCAGTGACCTCCAAAACTCATCAGAGAGCATCAGCACACGTTTTGGCTGCTACTCTGTCCGATCTAATAATCGCATTACCTTTTGAGTGGAACCGAAGACATTTTTATAAATAAGCAGTCACACAGGGCAACTCTAATTCAGTGTCTTATAATTAACCTTAGGAGGGAAACTCATTTAAGTTCATTAAATCATCAAATAACCTTAGGTAAAGCAAAACTTGATTATGCTATAAAAAAAGTCTTCAGAAAATACCATCATTTATCAAAGCCAAAGCAGCTCTCTACTGTATTTGAGCCGTTAAATTGTGGCTCACACATAAATGCAATTAAACTCGTCAGAGGAATACTGACTTTCTGGTTGAATTCACAATGTTAATTAGCCGGTTGGGATTTTTTGAAATAAGTTATTGCTCTGCCTTATCTTGTGCTCTGGGTGAATGATTCTCATAAAGACTAGAGCCATTCTCTGAGCCTTCCTATCAGAGACGACGTGTGAGGTGAACTTGCAAAATAATTGCAAGGAAGAGTGTAACAAATGATTTCCACAAAGCTGCAGCACATAATATCTAGGTGTTTAAAATGCAAATTTCTCTTTGTTTATTCAGGGGGCATATTTAACTTCCAACCTACAAATCGTGTGCCATTTTTCAACAGATTCAGTGCAACAATTTCTCAGTTTTGTCTTCTGAGGTATCACAGATGTTTTTAACATTTGGATAAGTTAATGACATTTCATTATTTCTCATGTTCTTAAGCATCAGCAGCTAAAGTAGACACAGATATAAAAATATATAGTACCGATATATCTTTGTGGAATTATGATGATGTTCATTGACCTTAAGTCCCAGAGAAACTTTGCTTTTGATCACAAAGAACCTTCAAATCTTAAACCTGGACAAATACAACGATCTATGGTGAAAACTATTAATTAAAGTACTATTAAAAAAAATTCACCATCATCCATCCTCAGTGTGTGGATCATCTCATTTAAAGCACTCATGTCTACTTATCATCTGCTTTATCTGTGAAGCAGCTATGTGTTCTGCTGACAGCTATGAATACACATAGTGATTGCATTTTAAAACACAAAGAAATGTTGGGGTGCGGTTAAAACCGACGGGGTTCCTGAGACTGTGGTGGTTGTCCTAGCGGTGCCCGTGACCTTTGGAGCTGCCACTAGTGGCCAGCTGTAATTTATCAACATCTGAACTTTCCCCTCTGCTCGGTCAAACACAGCAGCCACTGACATTAAAAGTCAATTAGCAAGACCACTTTCTGAATAATACATTAGCAAAGTGAATTAGCTGCATATCCTCTGGTTCCCAAAGCACAGTTCATGCACTACATCTCAACATGTCAGATCTTCAGCTGTCTGGGAACAAATGTTCTAGACTGGAGGAAGGTTAGAATGCAGATGAGCTCCAGCAGTGTGAACAGTGTAATGTAAAAGTATTTAATATTTTATCTGTCTATTATTACAAATAGTTTCCATTCCTTCAACTCCTAAACCACGTGTCTATGATTGGCAATGTTAGTTGACACTTTCTATCCCTGGAATAATGCATAACTCCTGTAGCCGTAATCCCTCCATTACTAAACATGGTTTGGTTTATAAACAACTGTTAGCCTTATGTAGGTAAATTTTTAACTAAAATAACTTAAAAATAACTTAAATATGACTGCACAACATTACTGATACGACAGTGCTGGGCATGATAACACCATCTTAGCATAAATGCACACTGTAAGCAATTTCTATAGTAGTATGATAGGAGGCATCACCTCTACCTGCAAATGATGCCCTTCTTATTCAGGGGAAAGAATATGGCTTTGTTCAGTTTTAGACTTTTTTTGTTTCATCCCATTGCTCGGTCTTTGGCATGAATCCTTTTCTTAAATTCTTATTGTAGTTCACTGTCAAGCGTTTGGTCACCTGGGCTGTTACCCTTTTCATAAGGCGTTAAAGCATGAACAGATACGTTGGAAGTAAAAACTAATTGTCCTTCAGAAATCCCAGATACAGGCGTTAACTCACAGTCCTTGGCTTCAGCCTTGGTGGAAAACAGTTGCAATCATGGGCTATAAAAGATAAATACATTTGTAAGTGATTACCGTTAAGTCGGTTCCTTGTCAACACCAACCAGGACATGGAGGACTCTGCCAAGAGCAATGAAAGCTTTGGGGTTTTCTTGTACAAAAACATTGGAAAGCATTGTTGAGGGATAAACACTCTCAGCCAAAGTGGGTTGGATGTTTTCCTTGTGTTCCTGGCTCAACCTTGAGTTTCTGCAGCTGTCAGTGGTGTGGTTTTGCTAAGACACTTTGAATCCCAGGCTACTGGCTGTGGTTGGTTTTGTGATGACAATGTTGAGACTGATCTCCCTTCACCCACTCTAATGAATGAGGAGTATGCGTTGGGGCAGTCTATACACCCTTATGTAAAAGGTGTGCTGACCTTTCTGCAACAAATTATCTGTATCACTGCACACAGAACTGATTCTGTTGTTTCTAACACTCAATTGTAGTTATCATGGATAATGAACATGCTTAGATTCAACTTCCAAAGAGAGTGAATGAAAAAAATCTTGCTTCTTTCAGCTGAATAAATTTTAATTAAAACATTTTGTTTTTATAAATTAATGGTTTATTGTGAACATTATTGGTTTGTTTACATGTGGACATTGTGAAAACCTTCTCACTTTTTTCACATTTAAATCATTTTAATACCATCAATAACCTAATGTACTATATGGTAATGTAATGAGTTTAAAGCAATCCATTCATGTGGCAAATGTCAATGACAGATGCTGATATAATGAGTCAGTAATTAAAACACAAGTGTATAAATATATTCACTACACAGATTCAGATTCAGATTGTAAAGTGTATAAATACATTTATTCAGAAATGAATAAATATATGTATTCATTTTAAAAAGGAAACATGTGGTTTGTGTAGAGCTAACAGATACTGTACTACCATATGCACAAGGTCACAATAATGAGGTTGTTGACTATCTAGCATGTAATGAGTGTTGGTGTGACAAAAATTAAACTCCAGCAGACAGTAGTGATAGATCGTGTTTACCTCTATTCTTTCACCTACCATGAATGAATTGTTTTTGGTTTTTTTTTTTTATATTTTGCAGTTTGAAATCCACGTGAAAACAGAAAACTCCTTTACTTTGGTATTACATGAAGAACTGCTGTTTGCTTTTTCCTCCAGTTTGTTGTTTAACATTAAAGTTCCTCCTTATCCATTCTTTGAGGCTGGCCTATCTTAAAGCATAGATCATACAGCCACATGCACATCTTGCCAGGGCAATCCTGCTACAAATGCTATTAATATTTACCCTAACTTTGTGAAACATCTGCATGTAGAGGCCATTTGCTGCTTTAAGTGTCATTATATTTACTGCAGGATGAAGAGGAAGACACTTAGTAAGCATCTGTAAACAAATGAACTGACAAAATTGTCAGAAATAGAACAGAAATCAGAACAATGACTACCACTGATTTGATACAGTATGAGCAACGGGCACGGTGGCGCAGTGGGTAGCGCTGTCACTGCACAGCAAGGTGGCTCCGGGTTCGAGTCCCACCCTGTGTGGAGTTTGCATGTTCTCCCCGCGTCTGCGTGGGTTCTCTCCGGGCTCTCCGGCTTCCTCCCACCTCCAAAAACATGCGCTTCAGGTTAATTGGCTGGTCCCAAATTGCCCGTAGGTGTGAGTGTGTGTGTACATGGTTGTCTGTCTACATGTGGCTCCGTGGTGCACTGGCATCGCACCACGGAGTGTCTCCTGCCTCATGCCCTCAGTCATCTGGGATAGGCTCCAGCACCCCACGCCTCGTGACAGCAAAATGAACAAGTGAAAGCGACTTCTAATTTGATGGTCTGAACAATCTGGTTTCCTACTTGTTCTTTAATGTGCTCTGGTGGGTTCTAAATTCCTGCTGTCAGAACTTCTACGTCTTTTCCAGCGTATTATTTTGCCATAATTGGCTGATGTAAGAAAAAAGTGCATTCTGATTAAGAGGAAGTTTCTACATGTGTGAGTAGGCTCAAATGGAAGTACAATTTCAAGGTCTAGTGTTACACCCTAATTAATTTACTTTTAAATTGTGTTTTTTTTTTTCTTTCTGCTCTGCGTAGGGTAATGGGTCTATGTGGTAGAGATTTCCTCTGAACAGGCGGTGCTCTTAGTTTTACATGCTGGAATATTTTGTTTCTATTGAAATGCACTAGACAATTTCAAGATGCTGGATTCTAAAACATGCATTTATTAGGCCCTAAGTTAACCTCAGATGGTGAAGATAAGTGTGTGGAAGTATAATTGCACTGAAAGCTGCCAGGAGAAGTAGAGTGTGGTGCATTTTCAGTCACAAATGAGTAGAAAATGACTCACATATGAGTGGGGCTACTCACAGGCTGTCACAAGAGCTGTCCAAGTGGCTTTTCAAAGAGACATAATTGCTTTCCTTTTTAAGCTGAGCTCACATGACTAGGAGAGAATAGCACAATGAATCTTTTTTTGTGTGTATGTGTTTTAGAGAAGCTCATTTTGCAAAGTCTTTTGCATCTACCACTTCAAATGAGATTAGCACAGACCATAAAATGACCTCTACTTGTTATTAGTTATTTACAATGCTCTCATTTGCAGCACTTCTTTTTGTAACGCAGCATTGAATTTATAAATATAGGTTGGATGATCGTAGAGCAATAGTTACCGGAATGTTCTTCATTGAATTTCAGGTACTTAAGGTTCTTACAAACATTGTGAAGTAGAGAACACACACAGATGTAAAAACTCTTTCATGAGAATTCATCTCAGTCCTTGAGCAGTGATACTCGTCAGATGCTTTGTTTCAAAGTTCTTGTCACACATCTGTTAATTGTGAAATGAAAGGAGCTATTTTCACCTGTGCCACATTAGATTTGAAGCAGCATTTGTCACCACATCACAGTCTTTACATGACAACACGTGTGTGCATGTTCTCTTACTTTAACAAAGTCATATCTACAGTTATATTTCCAGGTGAAAGTGGAAGCATCAAAGTTGTCCACAGCTGCTTGCTACTATGACATGGAATGGGGTTAAAGCTATTATTAAACAACATTTATTTCAGATTTCCCAATAAAACTAATGAATAATCATCTCATCCCTTCATCATCAAGCTAAACAATAAAAGAGTGTAATAACACTGATTCATTCAGAAGAACAGTTAGATCATGAAAAAGACCTGTTTTTTTTTGCCACTGTGGTTGCTTTTCTATTGTTCCTTGTAAAATAGAAAGTGATCTAATTTGTAATGCAGACAACACTGAATGTGAGAACCAGAGAAACTCACTCAACCACACTTCTGAATGAGTGATGTACTAAGGGAAGCAGACTGGATCAAAACTAAATCCTTATTCTGTGTCGAATGTTTACAGCAGTAAAACTGCAGCTTTGCTTTCTGGCTTTATTTTCATCTCAATCTCAATTTTGCTCTTTTCTCCTTTTTTTTTTATACCCCAGCTTTTAACAGTTGTGATGCTGTATAGAGCATTATACAAACTGTACTTACCCACAAAAGTTGTGGGGAGTGCTCCCGAGCACTTGCACAAATATCCTCGATACGATAATGTGTTTCACAAAGTGGTGAACCTCACCAGTCCATGTTCTTGAACAACTGAGGCTTTCGAGGCCGAGGCTGTCAGGTAAAGGATCAGTACAGTTTTGAACTGTATGTACAGTTCAAGCTAATTTTGGACACTTTCCAAGTGAATGGGAAGACATTTGACATTACATTTGACATTGCTTTATTAAAACTGCTACAGGAAATGGCAAAAGGTATTGTCAAATGATAAAATTGTTTTTTATATCACACAGTGTCTGAGCTTGTTTGGTATCAGGGTTGTAAATGATGAGCAGGTCGTACCTGTACTGTATCCTTGAAAGATGCAGTTGGTCCATGTAACTCATGCATCTCTTTATTACTTTTATTTGCTTAAGTGTATGTCAACAATGAACTGTGCAGTCCACCCTCGAGGGGGACCTCCCCTTTCCTTCTGCACCCTTTGTGTGCTTTTACTAGTTGTTGAAATAGTAAAACATTTAATATGGTGAATGACTTTCAGTGTTCTGATAGGTTACGTCTGCCAAAGCTAATATTTGTTGAACTTTTTATTGCCAGTTGCGGGTGGAAACCAGTAAGATGGTGTACTGGTATTGTCTTAAAAAAAAAAAAAAGAACAATAAAATTTTAACTACTGTGCTGGATGGCAACCAGAGGGATACTTGCCTCGGCTAATATAAGGCCACGACTTTGAGCAGTGATATTGTGTTTGCTGGTCAGCCTGGACTTGACTATAACCTTTACAAACATGAGTATCTAAATAATTATTATTAACATATTTCTTTCAAATGGATGTATTGCATATCTATTTAGAAGTAAACATGTTAAGACGGAAGAAAGTTCTGTTGGACTTACTTAATGTCTCATTTCACTTATAAAGTGTTTAATGCATTGGTATATAATCTTTATTCTTTAGCAAATATTTGATTGCTACCTAATGTTGCTTACACACATACAGACAACAGCTCATAATCTCTTCTATACAATGAACACAGAAGTGACAGTATGAGAAACATAAGTTAAGGCATATGGTATGAATTCCAGAGCATTTTCGGGGCCAATTTTCCAATTCATTTATTTCAGCTGTTTCCGGTGAAGAAGAAATGATGATAACAACTTGACCTCAGAGACAAACAACGTTGCTCCCAGCATCTTTTTTACAAAACATCTTGAGTTGTAAATATTTGAACTTTTCAAAAAAAGGATTTAGTGCTGCCAATTGCTTTCAGAGAACCAATCTTATTGATTTATACACTGTTATAATTTATTCACTGTTATACTGTGTTATATTAGCACAACCGTCAACATCCTGGTAACCAAGAATATGAAGTGCTTCAAACCATCGCTTCCTGGAGCCCCACTAGCATATGCTTGAAAAACAAAACAAAACAAAAAAGATTCAATGATTTCAGTTGTTCAGATTCAATAGTCTGTAACTTTACTTCCACCTCATCTCCTCTGATGAAGTTTGAACTGGCAGGTTAAAAAAAAAAGCAGCTTTTTCTTATGTTGTAAGTGAGAGTGAGTGTAATATCGTTCTAGTTAGTCTAAAAGCAGAGTACTATTAACGTGTGAAACAGTATAATTCCAGTAGACATGCTGTGTTTTGGAAAAAAAAATTCAACATGACACTTCCTTGCTAATGAGAAATCCTTTAGATAATTGAATGTTTTGTTTTTAATATCTTGATTTCAGTTAATTTACAGCTAAACTCACTCATCTCATTGGAATAAAAAAAACTGAACATCTGTCACCAGAAGATGGCAGTACCAGCCGTGAAAAGTGCTCACTTTGGTTGTTGATGTACGCCTGTCATGCCCCGCCCCCACCGCTACCGCTCTCACGTCTATATTAAAAACCCACAATGCTGTTTTCCAGATCTGTCAGTGTATCAGCTGTATCTTTCATTTTCCATGTCAGCCATCAGACTTCCACAGTGTGTGAAAAGGATATTAAAAAATTAGTGTGTTTTTTTCTGTCAACGTTGAGACACTCCAGCGTCACACACTAGTGGCTTCACACTTCAGCACTAGACACTGATTAACCTGATTGTATGCTTTTATGACCTGCTGTACTGATGTCTATGGTAGAACTATGGACACTGAGCTCCATCTGCTGCCTCTCAAACGTGAACACTTAACCTGAACCAACACACGCTCAGGCTAATGCTTCCCAGTCAGAAGAATTCCTCTTAGTCAGGCTCTTTTCACAAAACTTCAATCCTCCAAAGAGACCATTGATTTTAAACAGGATTGTAATTCTTCTTATTTTACCTTTTATGTTTTGGTGGCCTTTTATTGCTGATGACAAACAAGAAATTTCCACACACACAGAAGAAAAACCAACAACACATACTGGCTGAATGTTTAACCAGAGCAAAAGACGACGGTTCACATTCAGTCTATCTGGGCAACAACCTGAGGGGCACTGGCGTTATTGCCTAGACAGTGGTCCCTAACTGTTGTTCTAATACTAGTCAAACAATATTTTGAATGGTCAAACTCAATAGTGTCAGTGTTCAGGCTGGCAGTGTAAATATTAGCAGAGCACACAGAGCAGCAGGAGTTGCTATGTGCGTGTCTGTGTGCTAAGTGTCGTCTCTCAGTCAGCTATCGCAAACGGTACACAGCAGCAACAATAAAGCTGCTGGAGACACAAAGAAAGACCAAGGGAAAACAAAGAGGGAGGAATTCGGCCTCATTCTGGCCTGATGTGCCTCTGTGTTTGACGAAGAAAGACACGCCATTTTTCAAATTATTGTTTTTTTTTTTTCTGCTTGAGTCACTGTTAGCCACATATTCTTAACATTATCTGTGTTTTGTCTCTTTTGCCTGGTGGTGTGACTTTTTCTTTCCAGTGCAAACCCTATGCTAATAAGCTTAATATTTAGTATTCCAATATATATATATATATATATATATATATATATATATATATATATATATATATATATATATATATATATATATATATATATATATATATATATATAATATACAGTATATATTGTATATATATGTATATATATATATATATATATGTATGAAATATATATATGTATGAAAAGCTTAGTCTTGTCCTGATTAGTCTTGTCCTTATTGAAAGAAGTCAAACATTGAGAAAAGTCAATGTTTTCTGCCAATGGTGCGTTTGTAGAAATGACACGTTAGCCTGTGTAAACAGGACCAGGACTGCCGTTCTATATACAAAATTTCCCACTGCAGTTTCGGTAAAACAAGTTCACTGACTGTCAGTTCTGCAGAGTCAAGGACTGTTGACAAACGGTTCTACCTGCAATTTTTTTGTTCGCAATTTCCTGTGATAAATGTAAAGATACCTTTGTGTCCACATCACTTAGGAAACATTTGTTTAGTTGCAAATCAAACATTAGACATTAAAGTAAACACTCTCCTTTGAGTCATAACTGTCACAATCCTCTTTCTTTGTCACTGTCTTCATCACTTGAGAGTAGGTAAATATTAATTTAATAACAGAGCATGTTTATACAGTATATTAGTACTCAGTCTACAGTTTCTGCTGCTGTTTAGTTGATATATTGTTTGTATTTGAGAGTAATTTTGGAGTTTTTTTTTCTTGAAGTAATACAGTTTTACCTTGACATATGCGCGACTCAAAATAGGAGTTTTTTGAGTTATAAACTGTCACACGGTTCATATTTTTATTCGACATACGCGCAAAAATCTGACTTACAAACCATGCTTCGGGACACTACTGCTAGTTGGCACTTGCTTACATCAGCTGAGACCACATCTCATTCTTTCCCAGTGTTGTCCGTGGAGTAAAGATGTAGTTTGTGTGTTCATGTCTTTTGCATTTCTTTTCATACTATATCATTGCTCACGTAACTTATATATAATTACAGGTAGTCCTCAAGATCCAAACATCCGACTTACAAACATTCATAGATACAGACAACCACAACCCCTGCTGAACAGCACTGCTGCCTACGAACATCTCCAACACTTATCTCCCACTCTTGTTGTTGTATCTGCCTCTGTTTGCATCTCAGTGTCTCAGGCTTTGTACCCCCTTGGATATTTTACCGTTTATCATGGCTGATAAAGCAAAGGCTAGTGATCGTGGTATTGGCAACAATCTCGCCGATGACAACTCTGCCTCTCACAATAACTCCTCCCTCCTCCTCCTCTTCGTTCACTCTAAAGGTAAGGTCCATTAGGGTGCTACAGTACAGGCATACCTCACCCTTCATCGTTAGTTGGTTAAAGGAGACACAACTTAAGTCGAAAAATGATGTATGTTGAATTAATTTGTCTCTAGACTAAACCGGAAATAACTATTCACTGTTCTGTACTGTACTTTATTCATCAATTTATTTTCAATAATATATGGTTCATTCAAATCTTTTTTAAGCTAACAAACTTTATTTTGTGGTATTCAGAAAAAAGTCTAAATTTAGCATTACAATTTGGCGATGTATGCCATACTTCACGGACGTTTTGATTGTGAAGGAATGATGAAATAAAAGCCTTTTTGAAGGTTATAAAACAAATTCAGGAGTTATTATTAAATTGCAACAGTAAAAAAAAACATTTTATTACCGATTTATTTTAAATTTACCTGTACATACATTCAATTTGGTGATTTACATCACGGATGCAGAATGCTTTGGATTGTCATATTAACAGCTGGCTCTGGCTGTTGTCGATGCACTTAAAACACTGGTCGAGAGTTGTGTTTTCTTCTTCTTCTCCTGAAGGATAAAGTTATGAGGAAAATCTTACCGTAAACTAATCCGGATCCAAAACAATTGCCTGAATCACAAGTGTTGCTTAACCGCAGATGTTGGAACTATACATACATATTTTATCATGATATTATATGTTTTAATTCTTTTTTATTGATACAAGAACATGACATTGTTTGGTTTCAATGAGTTTCTAGTGATTTTTACTGTGCAACTTGAGGCAGACATTCAAGGCGAGTCAAATGATATCAACTTGATTTTTATTTTTCTGTGCATTCTTTTGAAAACCGACATATAATGGAGAATGACTAAACTGGAAATGGCCTGTATTTTATTTCATTTTTTTTAATGTCCTGTAATTGTTTCGGATAAGTCTTAGGGAATAGTATTTTCATATTTAGAGTAGTAATGACATTTAAATGACCTCAAATGGCGATTGAAATTTAATAAATACCGATTAATGCATTATGCGTGTATGCATGTCTATTAGTTGATAAGATTTTATTTTTCATAATTTATGGGGTTTGGGTTGTTTTTTACAAGGCTGACACGGATTAAAATTAAAAGTAGTTTGACTTACGAGCTCAGTCACGGAGTGAATTAAATTTGTATCTCAAGGTACTACTGTATTTCGATGACAGTTACATGATTAGTCAACTGGGAAGCATAATTCAGAAATTACTTGAAAAAGCTTTAAAAATACAATTTCATTGATTTTTACGCAAAACCGATGCTGCTTTATATATTTAAATATATACAAATATATTTCATAACTAAAAGAAATTCCTTAATATCTTAGATATTGTGTTGCATCCTGTGGTAAAATAAATACTTGACACAAGAACAATTTAATTTTTCAGAAAGGTCAAATTTCCAT
This sequence comes from Antennarius maculatus, assembly GCA_013358685.1. Lineage (NCBI taxonomy): Eukaryota > Metazoa > Chordata > Actinopteri > Lophiiformes > Antennariidae > Antennarius > Antennarius maculatus. The sequence goes on from CM023606.1 coordinate 21,799,191, forward strand.
TTACATGACTCCTGGGGTATGATAAGATTTTTAAATCGTATTTGCCATTCATTTTGTATTTACTGATGCTCACACACTCAGTAGGTGGATCATTAAGGACGGGATGGGTACAAAGAAGACTTTGACTTTTGCAAAAACACTTTAATCACATTCAAAACATTTTACAATTTTACATTAGATGAAAAACACTCAAGAACTTGAACCAATAAGTAAGAGGAAATACAATCTAAAATCAGTGCATTATATCAGGAAGTTTGCAAAATTGAGTTGATCATCAATTAAAGTGCATAGGACATTTTTGTGACACCAGATGTTCCTAAAGTTATTTAGGTCTTTTGTCATTTTATAGAAACCAAATTCCAGTTTTAAGCAACATCTGATGTTACAGCAAAAAACAGTAGCTGCGTCTTGAACAGTAATGTTTTCAATTCTCCTCTTCCTGGTCACGTAAATTGCGAGTTTTGCTTCTCCAGAGATAAAGTTTAAAAGCTGCCACTTTCTCTGATTCGATCTATTGTACCCAGCACCGTAGACGAATTTCCTGATACAAAAATTTTCACTGAACAGATTAAAAACATTTGTTAGAAGAGTGAAGAGCACTGCAGGTGTCCCACACTCACAAAAAGCATGAAAGACTCTCACAAAGGGGACAGAAGGGACACTGGCTGGACACAGCAGGGTTAAAAACAGATAAAAGCATTGGAACTGATGGCACCATGTAAAATTCTCCACTGGAAGTCGGCTGTTTTTTCCTTGAGGGGAGGTTTGTATAGAAGTCTCCACTGTGGTCCATTTCCCATCATCCATCCATTTCCCATCATCCTGCTGGCCCAGGCAGTGGGCGCTCTGTTACACAGGTTTCTCTTGTTGATTACTTTGACACAGTATTTGTACAGTACTTTTTTGTTGGCCGTGTGCAGGCTGATTTGTCGTTTATCTCTGAGGAGGGGACCCTCCAGCTCCCCAAACAGGGGACTGATGTGGACCTCAGGGAAAGGATCTTGGCTGTCTGGCACAGTCCCTGTACCATAGTCCAGGAGGAGGCTTCTCTACTGCCCGGAGAGTCTTTGCCTCCACAGTTGTAGCACCCCTGAGCCACCCTGGTGGACTGGATGTTCAGCAGGGAGCTCACAGTCACAAAAACCAGGGTGCGGTGTTCGAAATGTGCCCTCGCTAAGAGACACCTCCCCTTTACGACATGCTCGACTTCCAGAGATGTTGGGTTAAAAGTTCTAGAAAACAGGAAGCCCACTCCACCACTCAGCGTGGTGTTATGGCTCAGGACCACCTGTCCTTCCCACTCTCTCGTCCAGTCCACCTCATTGTTCTCATCGCTGTGTGTTTCAGGAGAAGAAGAAGAAGAAGAAGAAGAAGAAGAAGAAGAAGAAGAAGAAGAAGATTTTTTTGATTTTTGCAAAAACACTTTAATCACATTCAAAACATTTTACAATTTTACATTAGATGAAAAACACTAAAGAGCTTGAAAAACACAAAAACCAATAAGTAAGAGGAAATACAATCTAAAATCAGTGCATTATATCAGGAAGTTTGCAAAAATGAGTTGATCATCAATTAAAGTGCATAGGACATTTTTGTGACACCAGATGTTCCTAAAATTATTTAGGTCTTTCGTCATTTTATAGAAACCAAGGGGACAGAAGGGACACTGGCTGGACACAGCAGGGTTAAAAACAGAGATAAAAGCATTGGAACTGATGGCACCGTGTAAAATTCTCCACTGGAGGTCGGCTGTTTTTTTCTTGAGGGGAGGTTTGTATAGAAGTCTCCACTGTGGGTCAGGTCCATTTCCCGTCATCTTGCTGGCCCAGGCAGTGGGAGCTCTGTTACACAGGTTTCTCTTGTTGATTACTTTGACACAGTATTTGTACAGTACTTTTTTGTTGGCCGTGTGCAGGCTGATTTGTCTTTCATCTCTGAGGAGGGGACCCTCCAGCTCCCCAAACAGGGGACTGATGTGGACCTCAGGGAAAGGATCTTTGCTGTCCGGCACAATCCCTGTACCATAGTCCAGGAGGAGGCTTCTCTCCTTCCCGGAGAGTCTTTGCCTCCACAGTTGTAGCACCCCTGAGCCACCCTGGTGGACTGGATGTTCAGCAGGGAGCTCACAGCCTGGGCATCCGCCAACGCTGGCCCGGCGTTGTCCACCAGCTGCTGGAGAGTCAGGGTCCTGGTTCTGCAAAGCGCTGCAGACAGCCTAGGTGTGGCTCCACTGCAGACATCCAGCCTGGCTCCATGTACTAGTGGTTCCTTCAGTAACCAGAACAGAGAGTCAGAGCGTTTTCCTGGGCTTCTTTTAAAAAGGGCCCATGACTTAGAAACACCATGATAGAAAGGAGGCAAACCATTTAACTTTAGAAACTTAGAATCCATTAAAAACAGTGCAGCATCCAGTCCCAAGTTACTCACACGTTTGAATATGCAGCCTGCTACCTCTCTCCACGTCAGATCCGCTGGTCCAGTAAGAAACCGCTGGATGAACTGTAATCTGAATGTGGCTGTTCTACTAGCCAGGTGGATGAGGCCTTGTCCCCCCTCCTCTCTTGATAAAAACGACACTCCTTGAGGCACCCAATGCAGCCCATCCCAGAAAAAGTCAACAAGTTTGGTCTGGATTTGGGCTAAAAACCCTGATGGAGGGTCCATACAGGCCAAGCAGTGCCACAGCTGTGAGGCTACCAGGTTGTTCATCACTAAAACTCGACCTCTGTACGACATTCTGGGGAGCAACCATTTCCATTTTTTAAGTTTTCTTTCTATTTTTTCAATGACGCCTTCCCAATTCTTCCTGGTTGTTGTCTCATTTCCCAGGTACACACCGAGATATTTGAGACCGTCAGTCTTCCAACACAGGTTTTGAGGAAGAACCGGGAGGTTGCCATTCCATTCACCAACAGCAAGGGCTTCCCTTTTGCTCCAGTTTACTTTTGCAGCAGTTAAAACATTGAATGAGTTTGTTAGACCCACCAAAACATCAACATCTCTTTGGTCTTTGACAAGAACAACAACATCATCAGCATAGGCAGATAAAATAATGCTCTCTCTAACACCAGGTAAAATCAAACCGTCGATGCTTTTGCGGATTTTACAGAGGAGGGGTTCCAGGGAGAGTGCATAGAGCATCCCAGACAGAGCACAGCCCTGCCGGATGCCCCGGTGCACTCTGAAGGGGGCGAACAAACTGCCGTTAAACTTCAGTATACTCTCAACGTCACTGTACAACACCTGGATCATGGCAATAAAACCGGTGCTGAACCCAAACCCCTCCATAGTTTTCCAGAGGAAGCTGTGCTCAACACGGTCAAATGCCTTTTCCTGATCTAATGACACAAGACCAGCATTTATACCCAATGATCTGGAAACCTCCAAAACATCTCGAATTAGGTAGACATTGTCTACTATGGACCTGCCGGGCACACAGTAGGTCTGATCTCGGTGGATGACCTGCTCCATAGCTTCCCTCAGCCTAGTAGCCAAAGCCTTGGACAGAATCTTGTAATCCGTGCAGAGCAGTGACACAGGGCGCCAGTTCTTGATGTCCTGCAGATTGCCTTTTTTAGGCAGGAGAGCAACGACAGCCCTTCGGCAGGACAGTGGCAAAGAGCCCGAGGCCAGACTTTCATTGAACACTTCTAGCATATCACGTGCTATAATATCCCAGAAGGCTTTATAAAATTCGACCGTCAGACCATCAATCCCCGGAGATCGTCGTCCCTGCATGTTCTGCAGGGCAGTGTGGAGCTCCTCCAACTCCAGTGGCCAGTCGAGTTGTGAATTTGTCTCCGTGGAGACCTGAGGTAGCTCTGCACAGAACTCCTCTAACAGTGGCTGGTTTTCTCGGTATTCACTGTCATACAAAGATGAATAAAAACTCACAGCTCGCCTTCTAATCTGTCCGGGCTCTGTCAGCTCCTGTCCTGTGTCAGACAGCAGGGAGTGGATCATGTTGGTCTGTCCATGCTTCTTCTCCAGGCCGAAGAAGAAGCTAGAGAGGGAGCATCCATCTCTGTGATGTTTTGCACCCTGGATCGGACCAGTACACCCTGTACTTTAGTATCTAACAGGTCGGCTAAAGCCATTCTTTTGGACTTGAGGATTTCAGTACACCTCTGATTTCCTGTGGAAGCGATTGTCTCTAACTCCATGATCTCAGCCTCCAGGTCTTTCATAGACCGGCAGGTGTCACGTGTGACGTTCAGAGTATGCTGCTGGCACAGGAGTTTTATCTCTGTTTTGCCATAGTCCCACCACTGCCTAAGAGAGGTAAAATCAGCTTTTCTAAGTCTAAAGGTGCTCCAAAAATAGCTTAAAATCTCTCTAAAGCCTTTGTCTAAAGCTAACGTTGAATTAAAATGCCAGTATGCACTCCTAGGCAAAATATTTCTCATCACAACGCGACATAAAACCAAAGAATGATCAGTAAAAGCAGCTGGCATGATATTACAGTCTTTAAAAACATTGAAATGGTGTTTAAAACAGTAAAAACGATCCAGCCTGGCTAAAGACACCCCACCTTCTTTTAGGTGGGACCAAGTGTACTGTCGGCAGTCTGGATGCATACTCCTCCACACATCCACCGGGCCATGAGAAGAGACCAGTCGTTTCAGAGTGTGTTGGGATGCTGGGTGAGGCTCTGCATGATTACGGTCTAAAATCCCGTCCTCAGTACAGTTAAAATCCCCACCCAAGAGTAAAAAATCTTCTGAGCCACAGCAATCCAGTCTAGCTTGTATTTTTTCTGAAAAGCTCTTCCTCTCTGCACCATTTGTTGGAGTATAAATATTCACAAAAACCAGGGTGTGGTGTTCGAAATGTGCCTTCGCTAAGAGACACCTCCCCTTTACGACATGCTCGACTTCCAGAGATGTTGGGTTAAAAGTTCTAGAGAATAGGAAGCCCACTCCACCACTCAACGTGGTGTTATGGCTCACCTGTCCTTCCTACTCTTTCATCCAGTCCACCTCATTGTTCGCATCGCTGTGTGTTTCTTGTAAAAACAGAACATCAATAGTTTTCCTCTTTGCTGTGTCAAAAACTAGTGCCCTTTTTCTTTCTTCTCTGGCTCCATTTACGTTTAACATTCCCACTCTAAAAAAAATCCACGATGAGGGAAAAGTTAAAAGAACAAAATTAAAGACTCAGTTGAAGAAGAAGAGGAAGATTTTTTTTTGGATTTTTGCAAAAACACTTTAATCACACTCAAACATTTTACAATTTGACATTAGATGAAAGTGCTAAAGTGGGAAATACAATTTAAAAATCAGTGCATTTTGTCAGGAAATTGGCAAAAGTGAATTGATCATCAATTAAAGAAGAAGAAGAAAAAGAAGAAGTATACTTTATTAATCCTCAAGGGGAAATTACATGAGCAGTGATCATTACCTTTTGACCTTGCTCTCTGTGAAGAACTTGAATTGATGTGTTTCGTGAATAAAATTCATACCTTCTACTGCTTTGTCGATTGGTTAGCTATTGTGATAACCCACACCGTCATTCATTTTGCAGGCAGAATCACAGCTCTTGAGAAGCTTGCTGTTCACTCTCAGTTGGAAGAAATAGAAAGAGCAGCTGTGAAAATGTTTGCAGTTTCATCTCGGGAGAAACGTACAAGCGTCTTCAGCTGGTCGAGAAGCATTCTCATGAAATAGTGTTTGTTCTGAGTGCAGTCCTAAAGCACTAATGTGAGTGATTGGCTATGCAAGCAAATACACAAACAGAGTATTATTGACATTAGTTTTATGTTCGTTAATTTGTGCAATATGTGCCTGCTGTTCATGGCAAACAAGTCAAACAAGCTTCAACTCATTTATACTGTGTTTTTCCCTTCCAATCTACAAAATAAATTTCTTTAACTATTCCAATGTTATTGTTAATAATTTAACAAAAAATTAAAAAAAAAGGTCTCCTGAACAAAACATTTTTACATTTAGTGGGAGTTGACACAGTTTTAAGGGGACTTAAAGTTAGCTAATTAGCCAAACATTGACAGATACATGCGTCTGTTTAACCTTGAGGCTGTTGTAGCGTCACCTGTCTGCTCATGGCCAAAGGGCTTCACCTGTCATTTCTACAGCTCCATACTCAGCCCCAGGCATGTGACTCACTGTAAACCTGGATGACACTGCTTTTTTTTTACATCATTTAAAAATTCCATTTGCACAGTTTCTAGCATGTTTGGAGGAAGGTAGCAGCATTGTATAGTGTGACCACCTCCTTACTGTATTTTTGTGTGTGTGCATCTGCCACTGTGTGTTGCGTGTGCATGTGTATGTGGTCTGCATCTCCAAAGAGAGAATGCCAGACGCTGAGGCATTGCCCTGGGCTCATTCTCATGCAGGCCCATGGTGTGGGGCTGAAGCTAGGAGATAATTGCTTCTCTGAGGAGTGGATGGCCTCAGAGCTTTCTTCATCTACCAGAGCCAGCGCCAAGCTGTCCATCATATGGGCCTGATGACTGACATCCTCTGAGGAGAAACAAAGGCTATTAGCAGTCTATATGCACAGCTGCTACTACACAAGCATTCAGAATTAACTTAAACATTACTTGCTTGCATACAAAATGAGACACTTGTACATGCACCGCCAACACTATCATTGTGTTTTTGTGTTTTTCTGAACTTCCCTCCCCTCTGTCGCCCTCCCCTCATGTGTTTTATAATCTCACTTCACACCTGCTGTCTCCGACATACATGTTTCCCCCGAGAGAAGCGAGTGAAGCTTGAGTGAAGCTAAGGCCTAGTGTGGGCGGTGGGGAAACAGATTGGACCTTTTTTTATACCAGACCTCCCAGTGGCTCTAGTTGGGGATTCAAAGAGGTGTATCCACCCACGGGGCAACACTGGCACAGGGTAAAGCCAAAGCAGGGTATGGTAATCAAAATGGACATCAGAGTGCTGTGAGTTTTCCATAACCCTAAAATGTGTTTTATAGATGAGAAGAACGGTATTCATTATTAGATGGTAATTTTTACAGTATTCTCTTTTGGATTTTCCCCTTCAAGTTGTACCTACTTCTAATCTGAAATCATTAAATCTCTGACTGTTAAGGTTTTGTGTTGAGATGCATATTCAGCTCAGAGTAGACATGTGAAAGATGTCAAAGCTTTTAGTTGAGTCCTCCCACTCCATGTTGATTGTCATGAAGTCAGCGCTAGTGTGTATTTCAGGTCCCTCCACAGGGTGTGGAGCTCTAATGAGAGAGAAATTTGTGCTTGCTAAGCATGTCCAGATTTATGAGCCAGCAAGTCTCTGCAGCTCTGCACTGACAACGGATATAAATATAAGGACTCTTCAGGGAGACTGCATCACTCAGGGAATTGGGATTCCTCTCGAGATAGCTGTGTGTGTGGCAGCAGTTTCACGGGGAGTGAATGCAAATTATTAATTTTACAAATCATGGCTGGGGCTTTTTGGCATCTTATTGTTATTTGTGTTGTCTACCTCTTGATATGGCAACTGCTATTGTCTCGTGTCAGGTTAATAGTGCTAAATCTCATTAAAGAAACAGTAGGAGTCTGACATCTGGCCGATTCTTTCAGGTTGTTGTTAATGTCATTCACTAAAATGGATCAGAGCATGTGATTTATAAAACGACTACAACTGAGTCCACTAGAGATTAATGAGTCCCAGTTATTCTTAATTCATGGGATTGAACAGTGTTCTTGTCTTTTAATGGAAATGACTTGTTTTTCATTTCCAAGATTCAATGTAATATTCTGGGATAAATTATCAACACAATAATAACACATTTATTTTATCTATAATTAAGTCAAAGTTAATAATATTATGGGACCAAGTTGTTTTCATTTATTTCAATAAACACAGCATCTACACGCTTTATCACAGCAGTTGTGCGATGTTGAAGCTGGTTTGTGATCCAACAATATGCACAGATACGAAGGCAGAGAAGACAGAGCATTGCGTTGTCTCGTATAATCTAGCACTCACAGTCAGCTGAATAAGCTGAAACAATCAATATCAGGCATCCAGATAATTCTTTTCTATCCTGATGAATTGCAGGTAGAGATTTCGATTTTTTCACTGCTTTTTTTGATGCGGGTCTCTAAAGTTATACATTATAAAAAGGATGAAATATATATAATTCTTAACCGTCTAAAGGACAATTCCTATTTCCCAACATAAAACTATATGGCCAGAAATACAGAATATAATACAGTCTTCACCACATGACAATGAAACGAGAGCATCCTGGTCATCGTTCAGTTCTGGCCCACCTTGGAGCATCTCTTGTGCCGGGCTGCTAGCTGCTTTGCTGCTAGCTGCTTTGCTAGACAATAACAGTGGACAGCAGATTTGTTTCAGATGTGGTTGAGCTGACATCACTGACCATCATCGCCCGAGCAGAGAGCTTCCTGTGTCACAATGACAGAGTCATAATATCCTCTGTTTCTGATGCTGGCTTCCAGATGACAAACACAAAGTATTACAGGTTTTGCTGCTGTGATAACAAACATTTCATGTTGAATGATCTGACTGAAATAGAGTCCAGAGTAGAGCAGAGTAGAACTTTGCTGATCCCTTAAGGAGGTTCCGTCAGGGAAATTAACCTCTCTGTCTCACTACACAGCACATTGAGCACACAAAAGTACACAGAAAAAGCACACGAAAGTAGTTCTTTGTGTTTCCCTCTTTCTTTGTGGTGGGTTGGGTGGATTTCATGCTGCAGGAGAGATAGATCTTATATTATTGGTTTCAACAGGAAGAGGATGTTGCGTCTGTTTTGTTTACGTCTCCATTGCTGTGCTGTTGAACTTAATCGTTCCTGTAAAGATATTTTGTGTAAGTGTTGTTGGTTTTCCTGTAACTCCACTCTTCTTCCTCCATTTTCTTTGGATAGTAGTCCGAAATGCCACAGGACATGTTTCCTTTGGAAATGAAGGAACCTCTTTAAAATGTCAATGGTTTTAGTTGATGAAGGATACAGTTTACAGCTCTTACGCTTGATTCTCTTAATACTCTTGTCTTGTTTTTATATATGTTAAACCTCAGAATGAAATCATCTTGTTTTCCACCTGCTCTGACTTTCTGTCGTCACCTTCACTCGACGTCCTGACTCACTATTCTTCAGGTGACACTGTAAACAAGGTGTGCTTGTAAAACTTGTCAAAATGTAAAATGTATTACTGTACTTTCACAGCTTTATGAGGGCGCCAACATTTTCCTTGGAGGAGAAGTCTTAAAGCTTTTATTGCCAAATTATGTTTTCAAGAAGTACATTATAGGTTCTGATAACTTTTAGAACCAAAGTGTTTTTAGCCAAGCCTAACTCCTGCATGTTTCCAAGTTGCCTTAAATTCCATTTGCCTGTTTTCTTTAGACTAGCTAAATGTTTTTAGAGTGTATCCTATGGTTTTTAGACTTTGTCCACCAGGACAAGTTGGTTTTATTTAGATATATATTTAAACACTCAGCAGTTTGAATTAAAACAAGGTCAGCTGAGAGTCTACATTAAGGTTTAATGTGATGTAATGTAATGTGGCTGAACAATCCTTATTGAATGCTCTTAAAATCTTATAGTGTCTTGTTGCAAGTGCAAATTCTCATGACCTATTCACTTTTACTGTATGTTGTGTCCAGCTTGTGAAATATTAAAATACCTTAAATTAAAAGTTGTTAGATTTGTTCTGCATGAACTAGCAGGCACTGCCTTTCAGCTGTCAATCTATCAAAGATCATTCTATTTCATGGTGAGTGCAATCCAACAGTCTGAGTCATGTGACTGCAATCTGAGCAGGAAGCTCAAACAATAGAACCGCCCTTGTGTTTTATTCTGCACTCCTCAACCTGGACAAGGCGATTAAGGAGCACTCTGGCTGTCGAGGGGATGGAGTTTTCTCTCCTGCGTCTCTCTGACAGGTGAAGATTTGTTCTCTTGCTGAGACAATTGGTTTGAGTCTTATGGTTCTTTTGTCCCCTAGATAACAGCTCTCAAGCAGTGCCTCAGCCCACACCTTGACCACACACTGTCCTCACAAGCACAACACTACCCAGCGTAAATCAACTTAACACACAGCTCAGTGTTAGCCATGAATGTACACGTGTTACCTTGATTATTAAATGTTAATGCTTGTTGCTTATTCAACATTATGAAAGTGCTTTATCTTCAGTGTCTCTGAACTGGTTATTTCTAGCTTGTCCCACAGGAGACTTCTTTATTACACGCTAAAATGTGTTTCAGGACGTTACACTGGTTGTCATTCACTTCCTGTTTGCCAGATTGTCTCAGTTTTCTTTTCAGACCATCCTATAAACTGTTACTGATTTTCAAGCCTGTCTTTATGTAATATCTTTGGGTCTCTTTGATGGAATAATCAACCCATCCTTTAGCTTGATTAATCTGGGCATATTTGGTGTCCTGTTTTGTTTGACATTCATTCTTTAAGGAAACATTGACCTTGATCTTTTGGACTTCGTTGAGTTCATTGATCATTTCTATTAAGTTTATTTCAGGATTTTGGCTGTCCCAGATGAAAGATCAACATCGGAAGGTCTCCTTCTTTTCCCTTACTTCCCTACTTGCAGAGATTTATCCAGATCCTCTGAATCATCTGACAATATGATGGTCTGAAGAAGGTGAAATCCTGCTGAGAAATGTTCTTATACGGTGAAAGCACCAAATAATGCTCAAATTGATTTGTCACAGTAAAATGATCCTTTCCCTGGGTGAAAAAGTGCATATTCCTGTTAGTGGGGGTGGGCCAGGTAAACGTGGAGATCACAGTGCCTCTAAGGATTGATTTGAGTGTGAAAACATCAGTGGAGGAATCCGGAATTAACATTCAGACGGAATGCAATTAAGCCTATTGCATGGATTAAGTAGTTTGAAGGTTGTGTGTGTGTGTGTGTGTGTGTGTGTGTGTGTGTGTGTGTGTGTGTGTGTGTGTGTGTGTGTGTGTGTGTGTGTGTGTGTGTGATATTGTGTTGTTGTTACGTATTCTTTGTAAAGTGTTATTTTTCATCATCAAATTTACTTTTGCCTCCAGACGGCACCTGGAAAAGATCAAGAAGGGTCTTAGTTTGGCCTGTATGTGGAAATATAAGATCCAATTTAAATCAAAGCAGGACATGTTACATTACTAATTATCAGCTCCACTTTATGCATGAAGACATCTCTTTGTATAACCAACTTGGGAATTACAGCATGTTTAAGCTGCTTGTGTAAAGTTCAAAAATCAAGGGAAGATTTATATCACACATCTGATCTGGATGAAGGAATTATCCAGGTTGAAAATCTGATGTATGTGGCAAAATTACAGACAACGACATCCAAACTCTTCAACCCACTGAGGGCTGGATCCAACATGCATGAATCACATCCTGTTAACTCTTAGTGCCTCAGTAGTGTGTGAAGCCCTGGCCTACCCGATTAGACCCCAACATCAGGGCAGATGGTGGCAGATACTGCAACCTGACCTGCATCGGTGAGCTCCTGGACAGTCTGTGGTGGTACTGGGCTGCATCCGGTGCACTGATACCGAACATCCCATAGCTGCTCAATTGGATTTAGGTTAGGGGAAAATGAGGCCAGTTTGACAGTTTTGTCAGAAACATGCACCTCAGTAGCCTGGTGGAGCTGATTTAGCATTCTGTTCCTCCTCTCATAAAGCAGCAGATTTCACTCTTGCTGCTGGGTTGATGTCCAGCTCTCCTCATGTAACAGCTGGTCTCCTGGTATCTCCGACATGCTCTTGAGAGTATGCTTGTTTTTTTCTCTACAGCATCTGTTGTCTCACTGATTTGTGCAAAAACACATCACATTATTTCACCTTTCTTTTATTTGTTTCACCAGTCAGTCCAACCCATTGTGTTGGTGGTCTATGTGGCAAAATGTCTTGTAAGCCATTGTGTGCTAAATGCTAACAGAATGTCAGAGGCAGCAAATCACTGGTGAACACGGTGATCTAAGAAGGAGGAACCCAAAACTGACTTAAAAGTAGAATTAATATTTAGGAACTTTAGTTGTACTTTTGAATGTACTCTATTTCCCAAAAGTGCTACCTGTCACGGTTCGGCGTGGCAGTTCTGGTGTGTGGCAGGGAGAGGCCAGTCTGGTGGGTGGAGCCACGGCTCCACACCTGAGACTCATCCACACCCCGTTCTGATTGTTCACACCTGAACATCATTGGGTATTATTGTTAGGAGGCTTTTTAAGCCAGGGTTCATGTCACAGCCGGGGCTGGTTCTTTTTCTCTAGTTTGGTTCCTGTTGATATTTTCTGAATTTGTATTTCTTGTCTGTCTGGAGTATTTTTGAGTTTGTCATTAAATGATGGAGAAAGGATTCGCTTTTGGTGTCCTGCATTTGTGTCCACATCCCGCCACTCGTGACAGAATGAACCAGCCAGAACTGGACCCAGCGGACACCGACTATCTTGCTGCCCTGACCAGCAGCAAGTCCTGGAATCCAGAACAGGCTGTCGAGTGGAGACAGTGGGGAAGAGACACCTGGGCATGGCTGGCAGCATATGCCGGAATTCCAGCTCCACCTTCTCTGCTTGACCTTGAGCCTGTTCCAGTGCCCGCTCCGGTCCCCGTGTCCCGAACTCGGCCTGTTCCGGTCCTCACGCCCGGACGCCAGCTTGCTCCCGTTCCGGCGTCTGTTCCTGAACCCCAGTCCGAGTCTGATCCTGTTCCTGAACCTCAGCCCGAGTCTCCTCCTGTTCCGGCACCCCAGCCCGAGTCTGCTCCTGTTTCGGCACCCCAGCCCGAGTCTGCTCCTGTTTCGGCACCCCAGCCCGAGTCTGCTCCTATTTCGGCACCCCAGCCCGAGTCTGCTCCTGTTCCTGCTCCCCTGCCTCGAGTCTGCTCCTGTTCCTGCTCCCCTGCCTCGAGTCTGCTCCTGTTCCTGCTCCCCTGCCTCGAGTCTGCTCCTGTTCCTGCTCCCCTGCCTCGAGTCTGCTCCTGTTCCTGCTCCCCTGCCTCGAGTCTGCTCCTGTTCCTGCTCCCCCGCCTCGAGTCTGACCCTGACCCTGCTCTCCCGTCCCATTCTGATCCTGCACCTGTTCCTGACCCTCCCTGGGACCGTTTATGGGACGTCAGGGGCCGTCCCTTGAGTGGGGGGTACTGTCACGGTTCGGCGTGGCAGTGCTGGTGTGTGGCAGGGAGAGGCCAAGCTGGTGCGTGGAGCCACGGCTCCACACCTGAAGCTCATCCACACCCCGTGGTGATCATCTCACCTGAACTTGTTTGAGCTAATGGCTTTTTAAGCCTGGCTCAATTAGAGCTCAGGGCTGGTTCATTGCTTATGTTTGGTTCCCTTGAAGTCTGTTCAGTTTTGGAGGATTTTTGAGTTGTTTAATAAACCATGGATGGAAGATTTGCTTTTGGTGTCCTGCATTTGGGTCCATATCCTGCCTCACGTGACACTACCTGAAAGCCAGCACTTATAGATTTCTAAAAGCTGAAGAACACAGGACACTTTGGATTATTGGACCTCCATAAATAAATCAAAACAATACAATAACAATACAATACAATAATACAACAATACAATAGTTTTTGTTTTCTTTGACGAGGCAGGGGTTGTTATTCACAGAAAACTCTTCTATAGGTGTTGGAGAAAAAGCGAGGGGGACAGGAGGGTCAATCAAGATTTCTCACTCAGTTGCTGCTGTACAGCTGTGACAATACAACTAACTTCATGTTTGAAACACTGCGATTCCATTGAAATTTAATGAAGCCTAAATAGTCCATTTAGCTTTGACTATCTTCGATCATTCAATATTTTTTTATTTTTCTGTATTGAGCATTTGACGTTGTGCATATACTACTTTGGAATTGCAGAGAATACAGAGATTTCTAGTTTTGTATAACAATCACTATTACAGTAGGATAAAGATCACAACCGGATGACAATTTTAAGTATAAACTTGGGATGAGTGAGTACACCACTATCTGTATCTATCTGTTCAACCATCTAAATTATCGGTATCCTTATCTGTACTTGGAATGGGCGGGGCTTAGATCAGTACATTATTTTAAGTCTGAAATTGATATGAATTGATCAGCAGTTGCTATATATATTGTTTCCTTTAAAACTATTTACAGAACAGCTTCAACATTGAGATTCAAATCAATGTTTTTGATCACAAAAGTAGGAGAACTATTTACAGGACAAGTGCATTAATGAATGCAACGCATGCAATTGGAAATTATGAACTGCAAAGTAAACATGAACAAGAATTGTCATACTCAACACAAATTTCAAATTTTTTTTTTACATTTTTTTTTACAATTTATGATCAAACTGTTTTTGTTTAAATTATTTATTTTTACCACCTAATGTTCTTGCCATTTTTTTTCCAATAAAGTTAAACAATGTTGATTAAGTTGTGTGTGCGTGTGTTTGTGTGTGTCTGTTTGTGCATGTGTGTGTGACTGAGTGACTGTGTGAGAGAGAGAGAGAGAGAGAGAGAGCACGTGTGTGCACGCGCGCTATGTAGAAGTTAAAATAAAAACACAGTCGGGTTGAGCCTACTTGTTTCAGACCAGTATCTGGTACGGATAACGCATTTTTGACGAGTACTGGCAAGATACGAGTCAAACGCGTCAAAACTCGTGCTCGTAAAATCCTCATAAATGACTGTCTTCACTCTCTGTGATTGTCCAGTTACACACAGCGCCCGCCCTTCCCTACAGAGACACTACAGGGACACTCTGGGCCACTCTCGCACACTCACACAGACATTGATTGATCTCTCTGTGCGTGGCTTCACTGTAGCTCACATTGCCCTCCTTAGGTTTTCTTCAGCTTGCCTCTATTTTGGTCTGTTTAAGGTTACCTGGTGAACTTGTTTCATGTTTTGTTGCACGTATGCGGTGCATTTGACCAGACAGAAAATTGCTCATGTTGCATTGGTCACCGCCTACACTCCAGTATTTCTTTTTCTTTTACCTGCTTGCTCTTAGTTTGACACTTTCTCACTTCAGTTCAAACTAATAATTTGTATAAGGTATAGAAACTTTAACTGTTACATAGCGCACGCGAACACACACACACACACACACACATACTCGCTCATCCCTATTATACAGTATAAAAATGAAATGAGAAAGTGTCAAATTAAGAGCAAGCAAGTAAAAAAAAAAAGAACGACTGGAGCGACACAAGCAGTTTTCAGCTCTGTCTGGTCAAATGCACTGCATACATGCAAAAAACAAAACGAGAAACAAGTACACCAAAGCCTTGTTTAGACTATGTCTGATTTTCAGCTCATCCTGATTGATGTTGCATATCTTGTTTCTAGTCTGAACATTCCTAGAAAACATGAACTATAATTTTTGCGGGACGGATTGAAACCGCATTCGGTAGGTGGTTTCATGTCGGACACGGACAGAGGCGTCTGCAGTCTGAACAGCTCCAAACACTCCGATCAGATACGATGGACTGTGACGTCATATTTGCGATGCGAGAGCAAGGCGCCAGAAGGAAGAGCGTCGCATTACGGAGCAGTAAAAAACAGAAGAAACTGACGATTTCTGGTGTGTGTGATAACGCCAATACGCTAAGTTAACAAAACTTCATATTTGTCATCATTGTTGTTGTTGTTGCCACCTTCGCAATTATGTGACCTCGCACATTATGCTCACTGAACGACGACTCCGCCCCGACGTCGTTGCTACGGCAACTTGTCAGATTGGCCGATAATGTGGCCCAGTCTGAACAGAGCCACATCGCATTTGGATATTTGCTAAAAACAGCGTGAACAGTCATCCCTAAAAATCAAATATAGAAGGAAATGTGATATGCCTGCAGTCTGGCTGAGGCCCAAGTAACCTGAAATAGACCGAAACAGAGGCAAGCTGAAGAAAACCTAGAAAGAACAATGTGAGCTACAGTGAAGCTACGCACAGAGAGATCAGTCAATGTGTGTGTGTGTGTACGAGAGTGGGCCAGCGATAGCTCTGGCTGCAGTGATGTGTGTTCATAGGGTGTGTGACTGGCCAATCACAGAGCGTGAAGACAGTCAGTTCAGAGGATTTTTCTTCAGCTATGCCAGCTGGGATACCCTCCAGCTCCCCGTGGATGAAGCGGTCAGGAAAATGAATGAATGAATGAATGAATGAATGAATGAATGAACGAGCACGAGTATTGGCGAGTTTTACTTGCATCGTGCTCGTACTCATTCAAAACGGGTTATCCGTACCAGATACTCGTCTGAACCGGCTCAACCCTAGTAAAAACCATTCAAATCACTGGTTTTTCAGACTTTTTCTAAATGTTACCGACCAAACGCTTTTTTATAGTATTAATTGTCTGCTGAAGACACAGTCTCATTTAGTAATTACCTTGCGGTAATATTTAAAAAGGTTTCTTCACACAGCTTTGGAAAATAGTTTAGTAGTTCAATTCCATCACGTCTTTATCAAACTCAATATGGAAAGACGCTTAGCAGGAGGCACAACTTTAACTTTGAAGTAGTATCCAATGTTTTTAAGTGTTTGGTTAACACAACATTAAATTCTTCTGTTTTTACAGTAGTCATGGTGATAACCTTGGTGATGTGGAATTGTTCAACAAGCTGGTCACCTCCCACTTTGGTCTATGTCCTTCTTTTTGCCTGTCTTGTCTAGACTTGTACCGAGGGTTGGGTTGGAACGCCTGCTGAAATTACAAGGGATTAGTTTAAAACATACCAACAACTCGGTTACCTGTGAATAAACCTTGTGTTCAAACAGTTGGAGATTTAAACAAACAGGAGGAAAATTAATTAATACAGTATCTATCGTGATAAAGCAGCTGCTGCGAGCACGCTGTGTTGTTGTAGTCATTGTCATACATACAGTGATTTTGTGATTTTGTCATAAATACAGTAAAAGTGTCCAAATCAATGACAACAGACTCCTCCGGTAACAAAGGATACTAAACTAATGTCAGAAGGCTTCAGAAGTACAGTGCACCTCATCGCAGATTTTTGGTAGGCAGTCACTTGATACTGTATGCGCATTCTATTGGCCGACGGCATCCGGAAATGCGCTCGGTTACATGAGTCTCGGACTTACATGACAACACAAAAGTGCTTTAAACAGCCAATAAGAGTGTGGCAAAGCCAATACAGATAGAAAGTTGTTTAATATCAGTATAGAGAGAGTTCATAATGTTTGAATTACTGTAAATAATAAGATAAATAGTTTGTCGTTCTATCGCAGAATTTGTTAATCGCGTGTGGTTCCTGGAACGCATTAACTGTACGAACAATGATTTGCTCATTATCATTAATAATGACAAACTGTATATGGCTGTCTACTAGCAGGTGATTATACTGCAGCAGATAATTAGTGTTGATCATAAGAATCCATGTTGCCTTCATTGACTTAGCAAGCTTTAACACACCCTGACACAGCAGTGGTGGTTTGGGCATTAAAAGTTGCTTTGCAATCTGTCAGTAAACACAAACAAGGAGAAGAAGAACAACACAATACTCAAATGCTCATGTGCAGAGGCACAAATAAAAGCCTGGCAAACCCAACATGTCATCATCAGGTTAAGAGCTTGTTTTTAAAATGTAAATGCTTGAAATATATCATATTTTATTTATTTATTAGTCGTTCGACCTGTATCTGCTGAGACACACTGAATATAGTGAACATGATAAATATAATCATAGTAGCATGGTGACATTGGCAATGTAGCCGCAAGAGGGCACAAGCCAGTGTCTTATTGTGCCGGTCCCAAGCCCGGATAAATACAGAGGGTTGCGTCAGGAAGGGCATCCGGCGTAAAACTTTTGCCAAATTAAAGATGCGAATCAAACCTATGACTTCCATACCGGATCGGTCGAGGCCCGGGTTAACAACGACCGCCATCGGCGCTGTTGACCTACAGGGCGCCGATGGAAATTGGATTACTGTTGGTCGAAGAAGGAGAGGAGGAAAGTGCGTTCTCAAGAAGAAAGAGAAGAGGAGCGCCAAGAGTATAGGACTAAGAGTAGGGACGTTGAATGTTGGAACTATGACAGGAAAAGGTAGAGAGTTGGTCGACATGATGCAGAGGAGGAAGGTAGACATACTGTGTGTCCAGGAGACCAGGTGGAAAGGTAGCAAGGCTAGAAGTTTAGGAGCAGGGTTCAAGTTGTTCTATCATGGTGTAGATGGGAAGAGAAATGGAGTAGGAGTTATCTTGAAGGAGGAGTTTGTTAGGAATGTCCTGGAGGTAAAAAGAGTGTCGGATAGAGTGATGAGTCTGAAGCTAGAAATAGAAGGTGTGATGTTCAATGTTGTTAGTGGGTATGCCCCACAGGTAGGATGTGAGCTGGAGGAGAAGGAGAAATTCTGGTTGGACTTTGATGAAGTGATGCAGAGCATACCTAGAAGTGAGAGAGTTGTCATTGGCGCAGACTTCAATGGACATGTTGGTGCAGGTAACAGAGGTGATGAGGAAGTGATGGGCAGGTTTGGTATCCAGGAGAGGAACGCAGAAGGACAGATGGTAGTTGACTTTGCAAAAAGGATGGAAATGGCTGTAGTGAATACTTTCTTCCAGAAGAGGCAGGAACATAGGGTATACCTATAAGAGTGGTGGTAGGAGCACACAGGTAGACTACAGGTAGACTACATCTTGTGTAGACGATGTAACCTGAAGGAGATCAGTGACTGTAAAGTAGTGGTAGGCGAGAGTGTAGCCAAACAGCATAGGATGGTGGTGTGTAGGATGACTCTGTTGGTGAGGAAGATGAAGAGGGCAAAGGCAGAGCAGAGGACGAAATGGTGGAAGCTAAAAAAGGAAGGGTATTGCATGACCTTTAGGAAGTAGTTAAGACAGGCTCTGGGTGGTCAGGAGGTGCTTCCAGATGACTGGACAACTACAGCTAATGTGATCAGGGAGACAGGTAGGAGAGTATTTGGTGTGTCATCTGGAAGGAAAGTAGATAAGGAGACTTGGTGGTGGAATGAGGAGGTACAGGAGTGTATACAAAGAAAGAGGTTAGCTAAGAAGAAGTGGGACACTGAGAGGACTGAGGAGAGTAGACAGGAGTACAGGGAGATGCAGCGTAAGGTGAAGGTAGAGGTAGCAAAGGCCAAACAAGAAGCTTATGATGACTTGTATGCTCGGTTGGACAGTAAGGAGGGAGAGACTGATCTATACAGGCTGGCAAGACAGAGAGACAGAGATGGGAAGGACGTGCAGCAGGTTAGGGTGATTAAGGATAAGGATGGAAGTCTATTGACAGGTGCCAGCAGTGTGATGGGAAGATGGAAAGAGTACTTTGAAGAGTTGATGAACGTGGAAAATGAGAGAGAACAAAGACTAGAAGAGGTGACTGTTGTGGACCAGGATGTAGCAAAGATTAGCCAGGATGAAGTGAGGAGAGCACTGAAGAGGATGAAGAGTGGAAAGGCAGTCGGTCCTGATGATATACCTGTAGAGGTATGGAAGTGTCTAGGTGAGGTGGCAGTAGAGTTTCTGACTGGGTTGTTCAACAGGATCTTAGATAGTGAGAAGATGCCTGTGGAGTGGAGGAGAAGTGTGCTGGTGCCCATTTTTAAGAACAAGGGAGATGTGCAGAGTTGTGGCAACTACAGAGGAATAAAGCTGATGAGCCATACAATGAAGTTATGGGAAAGAGTAGTGGAAGCTAGACTAAGGGCAGAAGTGAGCATTTGTGAGCAGCAGTATGGTTTCATGCCAAAAAAGAGTACTACAGATGCAGTATTTGCTTTGAGGATGTTGATAGAGAAGTACAGAGAAGGCCAGACGGAGCTGCATTGTGTTTTTGTAGATCTGGAGAAAGCGTATGACAGGGTGCCCAGAGAGGAACTGTGGTATTGTATGAGGAAGTCTGGAGTGGCAGAGAAGTATGTTAGAACGGTGCAGGACATGTATGAGGACTGTAAGACAGTGGTGAAGTGTGCTGTAGGTGTGACAGAGGAGTTCAAGGTGGAGGTGGGACTGCATCAGGGATCAGCTCTGAGCCCCTTCTTGTTCGCTATGGTGATGGTCAGGCTGACAGACGAGGTTAGACAGGAATCTCCATGGACTATGATGTTTGCAGATGACATTGTGATCTGCAGTGAGAGCAGGGACGAGGTGGAGGAGAAGTTAGAGAGGTGGAGGTTTGTCTTGGAAAGGAGAGGGATGAAGGTTAGCCGCAGTAAGACAGAGTACATGTGTGTGAATGAGAGGGACCCAAGTGGAAAAGTGAGGTTACAGGGAGAAGAGATCAAGAAGGTGGAGGATTTTAAGTACTTAGGGTCAACAGTCCAGAGCAATGGAGAGTGTGGAAAAGAGGTGAAGAAACGTGTCCAGGCAGGATGGAACGGGTGGAGGAAAGTGTCAGGTGTGATGTGTGATAGAAGAGTTTCAGCTAAAATGAAAGGAAAGGTGTACAAAACTGTGGTGAGACCAGCGATGTTGTTCGGTCTAGAGACAGTGTCACTGAGGAAAAGACAGGAGACAGAGCTGGAGGTAGCAGAGATGAAGATGCTGAGGTTCTCTCTGGGAGTGACCAGGAAGGATAGGATCAGGAATGAGTACATCAGAGGGACAGCACATGTTAGAGGTTTTGGAGATAAAGTCAGAGAGGCCAGACTGAGATGGTTTGGACATGTCCAGAGGAGAGATAGTGAATATATTGGTAGAAGGATGCTGAGTTTTGAACTACCAGGCAGGAGGCCTAGAGGAAGACCAAAGAGGAGGTTTATGGATGTAGTGAAAGAGGACATGAAGGTAGTTGGTGTGAGAGAAGAGGATGCAGAAGACAGGGTTAGATGGAGGACACTGATTCGCTGTGGCGACCCCTGAAGGGAAAAGCCGAAAGGAAAAGAAGAAGAAGCATGGTGACATTGGCATGTTGCTCAAAGCGGTCCTGTGAGGACAGGCTCACAGAGCTTTGGGCATGACTTCTGATGCGTAATTTTTTTCCCAGTATCTTTTTAATCTGTGTAATTTTTTGGGCCAAAAGGCATTGGGATTTGTTATTGGAATTTGGTTCCGTAATTCGCTTGTTTCATCAAGACAAAATTTGCCATGGTTGGCTATTTCTGTTTACACACGGCAACGTATAGCAGGTTAGATGAACAATTGATATCATGCTGACATGTGGATTTATACAACACTTCAAAATAAAATAATTTCATCAAATGATTATTTTTTTAACAAAGTATTAAAATCATCATGTTACAAATAATAAGCAAAACTATTCCAATTGTTGGAATTTGCATTCTGTATTTGTAATTAATCCATCAATCCATTTGTGCTGCTGTTGTGTGTTGCTATGGTGATCTTGTAAAAGCCACCAGCATGCTGGGTGCTATTGTAGTGTAGTGTAAAATAATCCTGCAATAGGTTGTTTGACAGAATGGTTATATGCTATTTTTATTGTTTTTAGAACCAGTGAAGCAGCAGATCCGACATATTTTTAGTTTTCTTTCAACAGTCCTAAAAGTGAGCCTCATGATGAGCTGGCACCTTATCTGGGGTGTACCCCACCTTTCACCCGTAGCCAGCTGGGATAGAGTCCAGCAGACCTGTGACCCACAAGTGGCTGTAGATGAGATGATTATGGTCGTCTCGTCCACCAAAAATGGATGGATGGGTGGATGATGGATTGTTGAACGTAGCATCTTTCAAAATGACATGTTTTCTATAAGCTTAGACACCACTTCACACTTTGATGAGGCCGCCCCCCACATTGCTCACCTCTGACACACTGGAACACACACACACACATCATGCACTTGTTGCCAACACCCTGAGCCAGTACCAAGCAAAACTATTTCTAAGATGTGTCCTTGTGTTGTCAGATGCTGGCCTTGAATGTAAATGATCAGCTGCCTCCTGGGTACGTGTTTCCTCTTCAGAGATAATCATCAGCAGTCACTCCCGTGGCTGCATGTTTTGCCTCTGTGATTAAACACGGGTTGTTTTTTACATTTTTGATGTGGATGATATATAAATAGTGGCTGCTTCAATCTGATGGCCATTTACTTGACCCTGAACACTCTGCCACGAGATTGTCACCACAGCTAAACGTACATTTGAATAGAGTGTTTGAAATGTTGGAATGTTGCATATGACTGATAACTCTGTCCTTCCATTTGAGTGATTAAATCTGGAATGCTGTTATAAAAAAATGTCAATCTCAAGAAGGCATCAACTTTAAAAGTATTCAGCAGGTGCTCTTTTCTAGTGGCTCGCAGTTGACTGATCGTGTTCTCGATTCTGTTCAAGGGCACTGACAGCAAATATAACGTTTTAGTTTAGTTTTTTTCAGACATGTTAATATAGCAGACTTCACACCTTCATCACATTTACAACATCAACAACAACATACGAAAAAAAAAGGGCAGACGGATAGAAGCCAATAGGCTTGTAAAATTCCCGTCCCCCAGAATCAACAAATACCTCTCTCATTAGAATATGTAATCAACAAACTAACACATTAAAAGTTTTCAACCAGCTCAAACATTGAAATTTGACAGAACGTTCATACACTTATCCCCTTACAGATATTAGCCTTTTACCCTAGATATAACCATGTTAGCATTCTTCCTAGGAACACAAGGTTTGGTAACATCATAGATAGTCAAAACAAGAAGTTGGCCTTGCCAGTGTTCTCCACAAGAATATAATGATCATATTCACCTCTTTTAGCAGACAGTGTTTATAAAAGAATTAACCAGTTTGTTGCAGACAGTTTCACATGGTATTATATTGTCAAAAGACATCAACATGCTCTTTAAAGTCTCAAATTTAATGTTATCCCATGTTATCACAAATACATGATTTGTTTTTTTTTTGTTTTGTTTTGTTGTTTTTTGTTCATTAGTCCATGTTTCTGACATCGATGATGTTGATTTTTTCAACTGTTCCATGAAATACTTGACGTGCCCAAAATTGTAGAGCTCCCACTATTGAAGTGATTCTGTTGTACTGATCTTTGCTGTAGTAACAATTCTTGTCTGTCTTTTTTTCTCGTATTTCACCAACTCCTCTGCACTCCTGATCATCATTGTTTTCATCTGGTCCAGAGACAGCCCCTTTGTTCTGATGAAGATCCTGCAGTTGTTCGTCCAGATGTTGTCGATCAGCCCATTCTTCTTCAGTTGAAGAATGCTCTGGCGCCGTGTTCAGGGTATACCCATAGCCAGCTTGGATAGGCCCCAGCAGACCCGTGACCTGCAAGGTGGATAATGCATATACTGGTTTTAATTAATATTAAATTAAAAGCAATGAATGCAGAGGTCATGCCATACTGTACCTGTCTGTGCTTGAGTTTTTTTTTAGGTTTTAATGAAATACAGTAATTTCATTTCCGTTTGTTACAGCATCGCTTCCAAAGAAGTTTGTCTTGAATTGTTTGGATTGTAGTCACACTGCCTCCACCATTTAAAAAAAAATATTATTTTGTTCCAACAGAGCCTTGAAGCTGCACCCCCGCTGCTCACAGAGTCCTGTTCACCTGTTTTTTTCTAAATGTTAACCAAAATCCGAAGGCAATAAAATGTCTTTTCTTGGCCCCCAGCAGCTCACATGCCAAGTTTGCAGCGGATCAATTGAGTATTGTTCACTATTGGTGAATCAAAGACAGACAGACAGATAAGCAGATTGGCAAGCAGGTAGGCAGACAGGCAGACAACACTCACAGACTATTGCATAAATGTTTTTTAAATATCAGGTGTATTTATTAGTGATAATAATTTGCGCTCCCTCTCCCTGTTCTATCAGTGTGTGAGTGACTATTGGTCATGATGAGCCGGAAACACTTTACATACCATCGGAAAAAAATTCAAATCAGTTATTATATTGTATTTCTGTAATCCAGAAACTATGAATGAAATAGGAGTGTTGGGGGGGGGGCTTTACGCTGTGCTTTCTCCTGTGAAAATCAGCCTTGCATCAACATTTCAGGCCTTCCCTTTTTCTGCTGGCTTTAGCTGCTCAGACCTACAGGGAAGACTTATTGGACTATTAGTGGCCAGTCAGTAGTCATTAATTACAAGGCAATCCAACCTGACACTTACTGATTGGAATGAGGAGCCCTTTTAAACGAAATGGCAAAAAATGTCCCTGCTAGCTCAGATCTCCCCTACTTAGCTGAATACACTGTGAAAAATGCAGTGAGGGTTTAGAACAGTGGAAGAGCAAGGCACTTTTATTCTCCAGTGCATTGGGCAACGTAGCACACATTTTTTTTTTAATGATACAGCCTATGTTCTGGTGCGTGAGCCCTTCCTCTGCTCCTCTGGTCTAAAGCTCCTCTCCCCAAGCTCATCACAGCTTGTCACATCATTTTGGGGTCACTAGATTCAGAGGCTGGCAGCGGGAGACCTCCATAGGTTCTAAAAACAGATGTGACAGGCCTATTAAAATGAGTGATCTCCACTGCCCTGCTCTCTTCTGCTGCTGTGGCTAGAAGGGGTACTAAGCTGTCTTCCCCAGGGCACAAACGAGGGCAGTGGGGCGCAAAAGGCCTGCTAGATAAGGTTACAGTGGCACATAACTGGCATTGTAGCAGCTTCTAGAATTATCTGCTGATAAGCTTTTCATTTTTGGGAAGTGCATTGAAACCTGAGCTCTCATGCTTTGGGGTTGTTAGGCACACAGTGAGAGAAACACAGTCTAGACAGAGCTGTTGTGTGTATATTGTGTACACAAACACCACAGGGATGTAATATGAAAACAATTACATCTGAACAAACATTTTTTAAAAAATATTGAATGTGAATGAAAAATGTCAAAATTTGAATTGCAATATATCCAGAAATGAATAAAGGCATGCAAAAACGTGACAGCTCGAATGTGCTATCATTATTATGGGAAAAATGCTAAAGGAAACAGGCTTTCCCTTTCCAAATATTCAGCTGTTTATATATCAACGTCTACTCACATCCCAGGACATCACTGCAGATTTAATTCCCAACAACTCCGGAAAATAAAATGATCCCATATAAAAGCCCTGGACAAGAAATATGATGAAAACATTCAATGTAAATTATGCTTTCCTAATAATTTTGTCTTAACTTGACTGAATCGTGGCATGGTGGCACATGGGTACAGCTGTTGCAGAGTTTGAATGTTCTCCACGCGTCTGCGTGGGTTCTCTCCAGGTTCTCCAGGCTTTCTCCCACCTCCAGAAATATGCAGTGTCCAGAAAAGCCATATATAAATCTAATCCATTATTATTATTATTATTATTATTGTTATTATTATTATTATTATTATTATTATTATTATTATTATTTGTACCTTTTGTAAAAGAGAATTTTCATATCACCGAAGCAGCTCCAGCCTAACGTATCATTTAAATGTGAAACATGTCAAGGACACAGAGTTAAACGTTAGTTTACCCTTTTAAAGGAAAAGCCTGCTGGCATCTTGCTATTGATGTTGCCTTATTTAGAGACATGTTATTCTATTCATTTTGAATTGCTGTATTGAGTCAACTTTAGTATTAGTATTTTGATTGAGAGTCTGCTTATGTGCCTATTTGAGACTCAGCCTTATTTTATTTCTGAATTTTATTTATTTTATTTAACTGTATTTGTATTGCATTTTTGAGAAATGCACCTGGCCTAATTGTTTTGCTGATATGCTTGACCTTTTTTCTTTTGAATTTCATTTATAAAGCACACTTAGTCAATAAAAATGTGGATTTCAAATCTTCTCTTCTTGGTGTATTCTATTGATTACTGCAATTTTGTCATGTCCTAGAATTCAAATTCTTTATTTGGGGGCTTTTAGCAAGTATGAGATTAAAATGCGATTAATTAGATTAATTAATTACAAATCCTTTAATTAATTAGATTAATTTTTTCAATCCCCTGACAGCGTTACTATCAACAGTTCAGAATAATGATGTAAGTCAAAACACAGGTGCATGTATTGCATAAAGCTCATTATATTCCTTTAAAAAGCGACACAGCAAGGGCTTCTTTGTATCCGACCTCTGTCAAATCTCTTTTAAAAACAAGTCAAAGTAGTTCTAACATTCCTCTTCAACACCTTGGTCCATGTTTGAATTGTAAATTTGTTGGCGTGAGCTGCAGTGAGAACTGCTGTTCCAGAATTATCTATTCTGTTGGAAGAGCTGCCAGTATGTGTGAGAGGGTCTTCCTCTGAGGGCCTCAGCTCTGAGCTGCTGTCTCCTGCAATCCTCTCTGATCAATGGCTTACTCTTGAGACAACTCCCTCGCTAACTAAGGGCCAGAGGAGTCAAAGTGAAAAGAGGAGGATTTTTCCTCCACATTAATATGAGATCAAAACAATTAGGTCTACAAGGCACGATTTCACATTTGTAAGCTTTGTTGGCTCTTGTCTTTAGTCTCCATTCAAGTATAGGCTTCTGCTCATGGGTGCGAAACACCTGCCTCAGACTTTATCTAATATTATGTGTGCACGAGTAAGCAAACCATAAAATCATGCTCTTTTAACTTTATGAACCATGTTTAATGAAGGGCCTCAAAACCAAGCCATAACTCTGCCAGACTAATTAATGCACCCTTTATATTTGCTAAGGGTCATAATTTCATTATTCTGATAGATCACTAGAAGCATTTAGAATCACCCTTTGGGATGGGGAGGGAGGTGAAGAGGAGTTTTAAAACAATCTTCCCCACACAATGTATACTGTATTGTTCGTCAATTTGCTTTTAAATAATCTAATTTTTTTAATTGAAAAGAGACTCCTTTGTTTTTATTCTGCTCCTCCAGAGGTGCAGCTTATATGATGCCCTGCGGATGGATGATAAGACAACAGACACTGTAAAAATTGCAAAAATAGGAAAGATGCAAAAAGCAATCAACATGTAACATGCATAAATGGTCCCACAGATGACTTCTGCAGTTTCTTGGCAAAGGGACAAGGAGGTGGAGACGAGGGAGAAGCAGGACACAGGCGCGTCTCTGTGGGGTGGTGGAGGGAGTAGGGCGGGGTGATGGAAACCAAACTAGCATGAAAGTGCCTTCAGTCATGGATTAGCAAGGCAGCACTTTTCATTACCTGTATTTTATAACAAGATATTTATAGCAACAAGAAGTGTTGGAGACATATGCAACCCATTTACCTCAGAGATCCAATCCTTTTGTCTCTGTGTGTGTGTGTCCGTGTGTGCGTGTGTGTGTGTGTGTGTGTGTGTGTGTGTGTGTGTGTGTGTGTGTGTGTGTGTGTGTGAGACAGTGAGAGAGAGAGAGAGAGAGAGAGAGAGAGAGAGTAAGTGGTGCAGAAAAGAAGTGAATTGCATGGGGAGCGGACGTGTGCGATATGCAATATTATTGTCTATTTCACACTTTGTGACTTTGCTGACTGGATTATTTGAAGGTGTTTTTAACGGGCAAAGATGCAGTATGTGTCTACTTTGAAAGCTCATGTGATTTTCAAATTAAAAGCCCTCCAAACTGGACCAGTCTACTTTTTGAAAGCAGGAATCCGTAAGGAAATGTGAAAGGCCAGAACCAGTTTCTGACCCTAACCGGACAAAATCTGGTCAGAAGACATGAATAAAATCCTGAGCCAATTAGGATTTATTACATTTAATATTTTGATACTTTTCTTTACATTAGTACATTTAATAGTTTAATAGTAATAACTATAAAAAGAGACATAACTACCTAATATCATGTTATCATTCTCATGGCAGGCGTTGTGCTTGTCTGGATCATAATATTAGAACTTTAAAATTGGCTCAGACCTAATACCATCTGTCACGTCATACATTTGGCTTAATGATGAGCAATTGGTGTGACCCAGATTGGACACGTTCTTTTAAAGGTGTGGTTGATTGTCCAAGGGGACCTGAAGAATCAGTATATCTGACACCCCTGTGATAAAACAGCCATGTCATTCTCCCTTTCATTTTTCACGGTCAACAAGTCCATGGATGTGGGCGTGAGGCGAGTCGTATATGGAAGCTGTGCATGGCCTGGTGCCCTACTCGAGGAGGCAGCCATCTGTCAGCTAACGCTTGGTTGCCACGGCAATCAGAATGCTCTGCAGCGGGTCCAATCTGTTCCACCACAGGTAGGTCGCTGTGGGAGCGCTGTCATCACTGCGTACTCTCTACTTCCTTTCCTACAATCCATCCTATTGTCGTTCTTTTACTTCTCTATATCTTTAGTCACCTTAAGAAACATTTTTAACAAAGGAAAGCACTCTTCATGCATTTTAAAGTCAATGAAGATGCAGGCACACATCAATATATCTCAAAATCTGAAAAAAAAAAAACCTTGCTGAGAAACGATTAAGGATAAATCAGATCATAATCCAAAAAAAGACCATTGCAGACATGAATTACAGTATGAATTGATGAATGAATGAATGAATGAATGAATGAATGAATGAATGAATGAATGAATGAATGAATACTTTAATAATCCCAAAGGGTAATTTTTTCAAGGATGGATATCTTCAGTGACCTGTACTACTTCCCTTTCCTGGTGAGGGTATTATTTTTGTTGTGATGATGTCAGCGTGCTGGCGGCGTGCTGCATCAGTGGTCACTCCAGCCTGCTGAATATGTGATGCTATACACAATCCATGCCAGCCAGGGCTCTCCCTCATCATGCCTCTGTGTCGGTGAAAGGGCCAACTGTTAATCTGATCAGAGCCATGCTAATAGCAGAAGGCAACCCTCCTCACTTGACGAGAAGCCAGGCCAAGAGGCCTGCAGCAGCGCAGCCGACTTCCAGAGCTCTGAACTATTGAACGACACCTAGGACACAGCTTTATGACCTTTGTTGTCTCATTAAGCCACTGAAACAGATATGGAAATTATTTTTTTGTTACTTCTTGATTATTGTAAGCTCATAAATGAGTAGTAATGACATAGAAGTATTTTAATACACTTTGGATTGCATGAATAGTTAACTAAACCTCTCATTGTTTCAGTCTTTATTAACAAAGGATGGTCCAATCAATCCAACATAATTTATTCTATGTGTGTGTATGTGTGTGTATGCTTTATTGATGCCCAAAGGGAAATTGCTTATGAACATTCCTTCATTCATTCATTGTCAGTACCCACTTTTCCACTGTCGTGGGATACTCCTTGTGAAATGCCAGACCACAGAGCCACATGCAGACAGGCAAACACATATGCACACACACACACACCTATGGTCAATTTAGGCCCAGCCAATTCGCCTGCAGCTGCATGATTTAGGAGGAGAGAGGAAGCCGGGGAACCCGGAGAAAACCCATGCAGACACGGGGAGAACATGAAAACTCCGCACAGAGCGGGACTCGAACCCAGAACCGCCTTGCTGTGTGGCGACAACGCTACCCATTGCGCCACCGTGCCGCCGACCTGCTTGTGTACAAGTACACAATAAAACAATCAATGCATATGGAAATAGTAACAAACTCTGCTCAGACAGTAGTTGGCAAAATAATTTTTCCAAATCATTGCCACAGAAGAGGATTCTGTTGTACCGTACGGCTACCTATGATAGAAGACAAATTTATTACTGTTTTACAGAAGTTAAAAAACAAAGATTTGGAGAACTGGGGGAATTTACCACATCTGGGCAAAAACCATAAACTCTGAATCCCCATGACCTCTGATCCCTTGGTTTGCACCCCATTCAGATGGCCATATCAAGCCACAAACTGTAGGTGCTCCAGCAGCCTGGTGTCTTAGCACAGGAGTGTAGTGGGTACTAGACCAACTGCATTCCAAACCTGTCCCCTAACGTGTGCCACACATGTGACACAGACCCAGACTGCTGAGCAACTGAAAGCATACTGCATCGAGCAAGAGTAGAAATGAATTTTACTTTCACTTCAGCAGCTCTCAGAGTCTTAGCAAGTGTTGCTGTTTCTTATTTATCGCTTTTAAAAAGTGACAAAACTGCTCATATTCAACTCTAAATACTTTTGTTTCAGTGGATATAGGTTAAAAACAGTTTGCATCCTTTTTTTTCTAACAATTTACAACTTCCAAATGTTTCTAATTAATGTTAATGGAAAGTTCTGATTGCTACTTTTATTTCTATGGTTTTGTACAACCAACCAGTCCTGGAACTGGTTGGTTGCCCACATCCTCTGCCACTCACACACACACACACACACACACACACACACACACACACACACACACACACACACACACACACACACACACACACACACACACACACACACACACGCACACACACACACACACACACACGCACACACACACAGCTTGGCAGTCACATTTCAAACAGTTTTTACTTCATCTGTTCCATAGTCACCCACATCCAATTAAAAGATGATAATCCACACAAAGTTACGTCGATCAAATTCTTGTTTTTTGACTTCTTTCCCCTCTGCTGGCCCAGTGCTAAAACAAAATGAGCAGAAGGGACTGGCAGAGGAAAAGGCCCGAGCTGAATAACTGTAGGCTGGTAAAGAGTAAAAGGTTTTTGTCATTGCAGAAAATAATAATAATAATGTGCAGAGTTTGCATGTTCTCCCTATGTCTGCGTGGGTTCTCTCCGGGTTCTCCGGCTTCCTCCAACCTCCAAAAACATGCGCTTTAGGTAAACTGGCCGTTCCAAATTGCCCGTAGGAGTGAATGTGTGTATGAGTGTTTGTATGTCTCTGTGTGACTCCACGGTTCATTTGCGTCGCGCCAGAGTTTGCCTCGCCTCACGCCCTATGCCAGCTGGGATAGGCTCCAGCTCCCCGTGACCCGCACAAGTGGATGAAGAGGTCAGAAAAATGAATGAATGAATGAATAATTTACTGCTGATTTCTAATGTTCAAAACCAGTTTTCACAAAACTTAAAACAACTTTATATACATAAAATAAATCTAACATTAAAATAATTGGAATTATACTCATGCTAATCCCAAATGCACATAAACGTGTTTGGAAACCACCGGTTGGCCTGGCGTCATACCCAAATGGATTTTATAACTCCTGTTCAACTTGAGTTCAGCCAAACAGTTGAGGCATAAAGTTTATATGAAGTTGGCTAACTGTGGTGAGGCAACCCACTGCTATTCAAAACCCAACCACAATATGAACACTGAAATGTAAACATTATATTTTTCACTGAAAGTTTCTCAGAATTATATCTTTTTCTTTTTTAAACTACTGGTTGACATTTTCATAGCTCAATACCTGCTCACCGCAAGTTTGCTGTGTGAAGCAAAACCTTCCGTTACACTTTCTACATTCATGAAAGTTTGAACAGAGGAAAACATTCAAGAGGTAATTGAGGCACGAGAAGGACAAAATTATCAAATTCATATTAATTTGGCATTTACCATCACTGTACCAGTCAATGTCTTAATAAACTACAAAATTCCATTATACAGTTAGTAATTGCATCATTAAATTACCTTGGCCTATACCTGAGGCTTCTTTAACCTATAGTAGTACAACAAACACCCACATTGTCATCTAGAGGTAAATGTTAACTCTGTTTGAATCAGAATGTTGCTGGAGTCTAAAGTTCGGGAGGAATCTGTGATTGTGGTTTTGTTTCACCTCATGTGGTTTGAGGTGGTTTTCTCTAACCTAAATGACTGCAGTTACTGAGCAGCGGCTCATGAACTTGTAATTTAGTTAATTGTTGCCGCAGTAATTCGTCCTCATTCCACTGTAGCTGCTGTGTCACAGAAATTTATGAGCTTCCAACCGGAAATCACAAATGTCACCGGTATCATGGCTTATTAGATCAGTGATGTGAGTCTGTTTATGTGAATAAGGAGGGTAATTTATTAAACGAACAGACTGCGGACAATGTCAACACAATGTTTGAGCTTTTTTGGAAGCATGAGCTGCAGTAATGAAGGTTTTTTTCTGATTATGCTGATAAGACATAAGTGAAATTCAACATTAATCTAATTTAAATAGTTATCTCAAGTGGAAATAGTTGTTGAATGTGAGCTTGGGAATTCATCAAGATCCAAATGTAATATTCTTGTCCCCCTGGGTGAAACACATGTTGTAAGAGGAACTTGTTATGATAAGTCATTTTTATGACTGGACCTGCTTTTATAAGTCTCTCCTCATTAAAACTAGATTTAAATGACTGAATATGATAAGAAATCAAAACAGACTAAATTCAGGTTGAAATGTCTTTACAATCTTTGACAGCGTCCTCTGTCCTCTCTGCTGAAACTTACTGTATCGTGTTACCTGAAGTCACAGCCTTATCTTGGGAAAGTGGAAACATTTTCTGAAGTGGAAGTTTTGACATCCTCTCATTAATTTGCTCTTTTGACATGTCAGTCTGTTGTCACATCTCTCCACTGGTATGCTACCAAACAACTCATGTGTAATAGAGTAAAGCTCTGTCTTTCATAGCGCTCATTAAAGAAGTGAACACATCATAACACAAAAACAAGCTTCTTGGTTGGCGCTGACACTGTGGAAAATGCCTGTGGCTGATCTCCAACTGTTCTGGTTTTAGGCTTTGTGGCTGGTGACAGATGAATGTTGTGTTTTGCAGTGGTGGAAAAACAGAAGTGGAAAAGAAGACGGGTGTTTTTTTAATTCATAACTATGACACAGGTTTTAATAAGGGCAGGTTTGTACATCTACCTGTGGCTCTGGTGAATTAAGAAATGGGTCAGCTGTTGAAAAGATGACAATGATCTTTTGTTTAGCTTAAAAAGTGCAGTCTCAGCTGAGACAGACACTGGGAAGACACATTTTTCAGTTTTATTATGATGTACTGTCAGTATATTGTGGTAAAGGGCATTTTTTCTTCTTAATGGTGGGAATCTTTCACTCGTGCATTATGGAGCAGTGCAACTGTACAAAAAAAGAAGCAATTACCCCCCTGGGGATCAGTAAAGTATTCTGATTCTGATTATAGTTCATAGTCCTTGAGACACTCTTACTGTGTACAGCATCTACCAAGAAATCATTGCAAATGGATCATAAGGAGCAAATATTAATAATCTAGTAAAAATACACTGTTGAAAGTCACTGTTTAAATTCAGTAAATCGCACTAAAACCACACCAGCCATCTGAACAGTTACTCAATATCCTTCTACCAACAAATCCATATCTCTTGTTCAGTGACAATGATTACATTCAGAAGATTCCATTTATATGACAGCTTCTACCTTTGTATTTGCATATTTCACATGACTGATGTAAATGTTTTTGTCAAAGATAAATGTTCAGATTTTTCTCACTAAAGAAATGATCTGTGGAAAGTTTACTTTTCAGCAGTTCTTTTTCAAAGTTCAAGGCAGTGGGTGATAGTGTACATGAGTTCCAAACAATGCGCTTTATGTCAGAATGATATAATGATGATTACTTGTGATTGAGGGGTTATAAAAACGATGTAGCCGCAAGAGGGCACAAGCCAGTGTCTTATTGTGCCGGTCCCAAGCCCGGAAAAATACAGAGGGTTGCATCAGGAAGGGCCTCCGGCGTAAAACTTTTGCCAAATCAAAGATGCGAATCAAACCTATGACTTCCATACCGGATCAGTCGAGGCCCGGGTTAACAACGACCGCCATCGGCGCTGTTGACCTACAGGGCGCCGGTTGAAATTGGATTACTGTTGGTCGAAGAAGGAGAGGAGGAAAGTGCGTTCGCACGAAGAAAGAGAAGAGGAGCGCCAAGAGTATGGGACTAAGAGTAGGGACGCTGAATGTTGGAACTATGACAGGAAAAGGTAGAGAGTTGGTCGACATGATGTAGAAGAGGAAGGTAGACATACTGTGTGTCCAGGAGACCAGGTGGAAAGGTAGCAAGGCTAGAAGTTTAGGAGCAGGGTTCAAGTTGTTCCATCATGGTGTAGATGGGAAGAGAAATGGAGTAGGAGATATCTTGAAGGAGGAGTTTGTTAGGAATGTCCTGGAGGTAAATAGAGTGTCGGATAGAGTGATGAGTCTGAAGCTAGAAATCGAAGGTGCGATGTTCAATGTTGTTAGTGGGTATGCTCCACAGGTAGGATGTGAGCTGGAGGAGAAGGAGAAATTCTGGTTGGACTTTGATGAAGTGATGCGGAGCATACCTAGAAGTGAGAGAGTTGTCATTGGAGCAGACTTCAATGGACATGTTGGTGCAGGAAACAGAGGTGATGAGGAGGTGATGGGCAGGTTTGGTATCCAGGAGAGGAACGCAGAAGGACAGATGGTAGTTGACTTTGCAAAAAGGATGGAACTGGCTGTAGTGAATATTTTCTTCCAGAAGAGGCAGGAACATAGGGTGACCTATAAGAGTAGTGGTAGGAGCACACAGGTAGACTACATCTTGTGTAGACAGTGTAACCTGAAGGAGATCAATGACTGCAAAGTAGTGGTAGGCGAGAGTGTAGCCAAACAGCATAGGATGGTGGTGTGTAGGAGGACTCTGGTGGTGAGGAAGATGAAGAGGGCAAAGGCAGAGCAGAGGACGAAATGGTGGAAGCTAAAAAAGGAAGGGTATTGCATGACCTTTAGGAAGGAGTTAAGACAGGCTCTGGGTGGTAAGGAGGTGCTTCCAGATGACTGGACAACTACAGCTAATGTGATCAGGGAGACAGGTAGGAGAGTATTTGGTGTGTCATCTGGAAGGAAAGTAGATAAGGAAACTTGGTGGTGGAATGAGGAGGTACAGGAGTGTATACAAAGAAAGAGGTTAGCTAAGAAGAAGTGGGACACTGAGAGGACTGAGGAGAGTAGACAGGAGTACAGGGAGATACAGCGTAAGGTGAAGGTAGAGGTAGCAAAGGCCAAACAAGAAGCTTATGATGACTTGTATGCTCGGTTGGACAGTAAGGAGGGAGAGACTGATCTATACCGGTTGGCAAGACAGAGAGATAGAGAGGGGAAGGACGTGCAGCTGGTTAGGGTGATTAAGGATAGGGATGGAAGTCTATTGACAGGTGCCAGCAGTGTGATGGGAAGATGGAAAGAGTATTTTGAAGAGTTGATGAACGTGGAAAATGAGAGAGAACAAAGACAAGAAGAGGTGACTGTTGTGGACCAGGATGTAGCAAAGATTAGTCAGGATGAAGTGAGGAGGGCACTGAAGAGGATGAAGAGTGGAAAGGCAGTCGGTCCTGATGATATACCTGTAGAGGTTTGGAAGTGTCTAGGAGAGGTGGCAGTAGAGTTTCTGACTGGGTTGTTCAACAGGATCTTAGATAGTGAGAAGATGTCTGAGGAGTGGAGAAGTGTGCTGGTGCCCATTTTTAAGAACAAGGGAGATGTGCAGAGTTGTGGCAACTACAGAGGAATAAAGCTGATGAGCCATACAATGAAGTTATGGGAAAGAGTAGTGGAAGCTAGACTAAGGGCACCTTCTATCTGTATGAAACCATACTGCTGCATTTGTGAGCAGCAGTATGGTTTCATGCCAAAAAAGAGTACTACAGATGCAGTATTTGCTTTGAGGATGTTGATAGAGAAGTACAGAGAAGGCCAGACGGAGCTGCATTGTGTTTTTGTAGATCTGGAGAAAGCTTATGACACGGTGCCCAGAGAGGAACTGTGGTATTGTATGAGGAAGTCTGGAGTGTCAGTGTCAGAGAAGTATGTTAGAGCGGTGCAGGACATGTATGAGGACTGTAAGACAGTGGTGAGGTGTGCTGTAGGTGTGACAGAGGAGTTCAAGGTGGAGGTGGGACTGCATCAGGGATCAGCTCTGAGCCCCTTCTTGTTCGCTATGGTGATGGACAGGCTGACAGACGAGGTTAGACAGGAATCCCCATGGACTATGATGTTTGCAGATGACATTATGATCTGTAGTGAGAGCAGGGAACAGGTGGAGGAGAAGTTAGAGAGGTGGAGGTTTGTCCTGGAAAGGAGAGGGATGAAGGTTAGCCGCAGTAAGACAGTACATGTGTGTGAATGAGAGGGACCCAAGTGGAAAAGTGAGGTTACAGGGAGAAGGGATCAAGAAGGTGGAGGATTTTAAGTACTTAGGGTCAACAGTCCAGAGCAATGGAGAGTGTGGAAAAGAGGTGAAGAAACGTGTGCAGGCAGGATGGAATGGGTGGAGAAAAGTGTCAGGTGTGATGTGTGACAGAAGAGTTTCAGCTAAAATGAAAGGAAAGGTGTACAAAACTGTGGTGAGACCAGCGATGTTGTTTGGTCTAGAGACAGTGTCACTGAGGAAAAGACAGGAGGCAGAGCTGGAGGTAGCAGAGATGAAGATACTGAGGTTCTCTCTGGGAGTGACCAGGAAGGATAGGATCAGGAATGAGTACATCAGAGGGACAGCACATGTTAGAGGTTTTGGAGATAAAGTCAGAGAGGCCAGACTGAGATGGTTTGGGCATGTCCAGAGGAGAGATAGTGAATATATTGGCAGAAGGATGCTGAGTTTTGAACTGCCAGGCAGGAGGCCTAGAGGAAGACCAAAGAGGAGGTTTATGGATGTAGTGAAAGAGGACATGAAGGTAGTTGTTGTGAGAGAAGAGGATGCAAAGGACAGGGTTAGATGGAGGCAATTGATTCGCTGTGGCGACCCCTGAAGGGAAAAGCTGAAAGGAAAAGAAGAAAAGGGGTTATAAAAACCCCTCTTTCAATGTTACATCCTCTGGTTCCTTCAGCATCCTCATCAGTGGCTTCCATTCCATTCCAAGCTTTAGCCGTCACCAGGGCGTCACCACAGGGAGCCCGCCAATGGTATTTATAGCACAGCAGCGTTTAAGGGATAGATGTCACCTTCACGCTACCGTCTTTGGGGCACTGAACCAACCACCTTGCCCTACTAACAAGCTGCAAAGTAGTGTGGTTGCATGTGTGATGATAAGATGAAGTGTGGGGAGGAAGCAAGAGCCCAAACAACAGATAAAGTGATGATGATATGTGTTAAAAATATTTCACCTGCCTCATTTGCTTACAGCTTCCTACCTTGTAGTTTAAGGCAGGCGTTAGGATTTAGATGTGTTAGAGAAGGTTGCTTTTAAAAGATTGAACTGTTGTTTGTGTGTTTTTAGAAGTAGTGGGATAATGGATGAGAGGGAGGGAGATGAACACAAGCTCGACACCAGGTTGTGAATCTCTTGGCCACAATTCAGCTTGACCACTGAAGGAGAATATAATCAAGTATATTCTCAAGTTTTGTATTCACGTTACATTTCACTTAATAATGTTATAGCCAAATATATTGTGTAATGGGCGTCCACCGTTTAGCGGCGGGCGCCGGCTGTGTAATTTGTTTGGCTCTCTTGTAGGTGGAGACTGAGACCGGAGACTGACACTGGAGACACTGGAGACTGGCACTGAAGAACCGTATAAGGGAGAAGCAACCAACCCGAGAACAACACGATGTATATGAGTTAACGTACAGTGGCTCATCCTTAAGGTGGAGCCTAGTGATGCGCATAAAAAATATCTGGGATCCTCTGGAATGTGTTGTTCCTGCCCCTTGTCGCGGTTCATACAACATCAGATTTTGTGTTAGGGACAGAGAACCCAGATCTGCTTAGAAATATTGTGTTAGGGCAAAAATACATATTTGATAAACGAGACGATTTGTTTCTTGTTCTTCCTTCCGGGTTTGAACACACACAACTGCTCTAGGTGGACTTCGGGATAAAAGTCTGTTTACCTAACACCACCCACCATGTGTGTGGAAGAGTAGTATGTAAAACATAATGCATGACTAACACAAACATGACTGGTTTAAAATGAAAGCAATTAGGCACGGAGAATGATCATATGGATATCTCCCACAGAGAAACACTTTTTACACAAACTTCTGTTTACCACGGAGCACAAGCTTTGATCCACCAGTGTGAAGTAACCGCCTGGAGCTACAGTCACTGTCACAAAGTGTTGGAAGTCTTCATGACAGGGACGTTTTTGGCCCAAATTTTAGTTGACATTACAATGATTACTGGATGTACAGTGTGCCCTCGTTACTCGCGGTTAATGCGTTCCAGGAACCAAACGCGAATAATGTATTCCGTGATATAGTGACAAACTATTTATCTTATTATTTTTGGTAATTTAAACGTTTATGACCCTCCCCATACTGATATTAAACCACCTTCTATCTGTATTACCTTTTCCCACACTCTATCAACTGTTTAAAGCACTTTTGTGTCTCACGGAAGTCTGAGACTCACAGAATGTAGCTCATCCAATAGAATGCGTGTATGGTATCACGTGACTGCCTTCCAAAAATCCGCGATGAGCTGAAGTCGCGACTGTTGCACAAGGGTGCACTGTATGCACTTAAGGAAACAAATATGTCACACATTCCCTACTATGGCCGAATGCCATCAAGCTGTTACTGGTAATTGTATTGTTTTATAAATGTAGCTGCGAAACAGTTACATTTTCAAAATAGCACAAATACATGCAATTCTTGAAATTCCCAGAATATCAATGCACCTCTTCTGATGATTGGTTGATTGGTTGACATGATGCAGAAGAGGAAGGTAGACATACTGTGTGTCCAGGAGACCAGGTGGAAAGGTGGCAAGGCTAGAAGTTTAGGAGCAGGGTTCAAGTTGTTCTATCATGGTGTAGATAGGAAGGGAAATGGAGTAGGAGTTATCTTGAAGGAGGAGTTTTTTAGGGATGTCCTGGAGGTAAATAGAGTGTCGGACAGAGTGATGAGTCTGAAGCTAGAAATCGAAGGTGTGATGTTCAATGTTGTTAGTGGGTATGCTCCACAGGAAGGATGTGAGCTGGTGGAGAAGGAGAAATTCTGGTTGGACTTTGATGAAGTGATGCAGAGCATACCTAGAAGTGAGAGAGTTGTCATTGGTGCAGACTTCAATAGACATGTTGGTGCAGGTAACAGAGGTGATGAGGAAGTGATGGGGAGGTTTGGTATCCAGGAGAGGAACGCAGAAGGACAGATGGTAGTTGACTTTGCAAAAAGGATGGAACTGGCTGTAGTGAATACTTTCTTCCAGAAGAGACAGGAACATAGGGTGACCTATAAGAGTGGTGGTACACACTCTTATAGCACACAGGTAGACTACATCTTGTGTAGACGGTGTAACCTGAAGGAGATCAGTGACTGCAAAGTAGTGGTAGGCGAGAGTGTAGCCAAACAGCATAGGATGGTGGTGTGTACGAGGACTCTGGTGGTGAGGAAGATGAAGAGGGCAAAGGCAGAGCAGAAGACGAAATGGTGGAAGCTAAAAAAGGAAGAGTGTTGCATGACTTTTAGGAAGGAGTTAAGACAGGCTCTGGGTGGTCAGGAGGTGCTTCCAGATAACTGGACAACTACAGCTAATGTGATCAGGGAGACAGGTAGGAGAGTACCTGGTGTGTCATCTGGAAGGAAAGTAGATAAGGAGACTTGGTGGTGGAATGAGGAAGTACAGGAGTGTATACAGAGAAAGAGGTTAGCTAAGAAGAAGTGGGACACTGAGAGGACTGAGGAGAGTAGACAGGAGTACAGGGAGATGCAGCGTAAGGTGAAAGTAGAGGTAGCAAAGGCCAAACAAGAAGCTTATGATGACTTGTATGCTAGGTTGGACAGTAAGGAGGGAGAGACTGATATATACTGGTTGGCAAGACAGAGAGATAGAGATGGGAAGGACGTGCAGCTGGTTAGGGTGATTAAGGATAGGGATGGAAGTCTATCGACAGGTGCCAGCAGTGTGATGGGAAGATGGAAAGAGTACTTTGAAGAGTTGATGAATGTGGAAAATGAGAGAGAACAAAGACAAGAAGAGGTGACTGTTGTGGACCAGGATGTAGCAAAGATTATTCAGGATGAAGTGAGGAGGGCATTGAAGAGGATGAAGAGTGGAAAAGCAGTCGGTCCTGATGATATACCTGTAGAGGTATGGAAGTGTCTAGGAGAGGTGGCAGTAGAGTTTCTGACTGGGTTGTTCAACAGGATCTTAGATAGTGAGAAGATCCCTGAGGAGTGGAGGAGAAGTGTGCTGGTGCCCATTTTTAAGAACAAGGGAGATGTGCAGAGTTGTGGCAACTACAGAGGAATAAAGCTGATGAGCCATACAATGAAGTTATGGGAAAGAGTAGTGGAAGCTAGACTAAGGGCAGAAGTGAACATTTGTGGGCAGCAGTATGGTTTCATGTCAAAAAAGAGTACTACAGATGCAGTATTTGCTTTGAGGATGTTGATAGAGAAGTACAGAGAAGGCCAGAGGGAGCTGCATTGTGTTTTTGTAGATCTGGAGAAAGCTTATGACAGGGTGCCCAGAGAGGAACTGTGGTATTATATGAGGAAGTCTGGAGTGTCAGAGAAGTATGTTAGAGCGGTGAAGGACATGTATGAGGACTGTAAGACAGTGGTGAGGTGACAGGTGACAGAGACAGAGCTGGAGGTAGCAGAGATGAAGATGCTGAGGTTCTCTCTGGGAGTGACCAGGAAGGATAGGATCAGGAATGAGTACATCAGAGGGACAGCACATGTTAGAGGTTTTGGAAATAAAGTCAGAGAGGCCAGACTGAGATGGTTTGGACATGTCCAGAGGAGAGATAGTGAATACATTGGTAGAAGGATGCTGAGTTTTGAACTGCCAGGCAGGAGGCCTAGAGGAAGACCAAAGAGGAGGTTTATGGACGTAGTGAAAGAGGACATGAAGGTAGTTGGTGTGAGAGAAGAGGATGGAAAGGACAGGGCTAGATGGAGGCAATTGATTCGCTGTGGCGACCCCTGAAGGGAAAAGCCGAAAGGAAAAGAAGAAGATCAGTGCACCTCTTCTGTACATGGGAGAAATGTACACCAAGATTTTTGTGAAAATATGAAAAATAGCAAGCAGTATTTGAGTTAGTTCCTCATGTCAAACAAATCCAACTAACAAAAATGAAAGAAAAAGATATATAAACAATAAAAGTTGTGACAATGCTTGTTCGTAGACTTTATAGAGTCATAGAGGTTCAGGGGCACAGAATTTGTGCATACCCATTCATGACAGTGAAAAAACGGTCAACAATATCATGACTCAATAAATTAATCAGAGTTCCAAATCTGAATTTTTTTTTTTTAAATGTAAAGTGAAGTCATTTGACAGATTAGCATAACCACCGAGCTAGCTGCTCCATATAGGTTTGTTAACGTAACATGGAACTGCTAGTCAGAAAGGTGTGTGAACTTAGGAAACTAAATGAGGAGATTAATTACCGTTTTGACAACCTGAGTGTGTAGATTTTTATCTGAAATCATGGGATGAAGTCAGACATCAACA
Source organism: Antennarius maculatus (assembly GCA_013358685.1). Classification (NCBI taxonomy): domain Eukaryota; kingdom Metazoa; phylum Chordata; class Actinopteri; order Lophiiformes; family Antennariidae; genus Antennarius; species Antennarius maculatus. The sequence continues at coordinate 21,840,231 of CM023606.1, forward strand.
AGAACTACTGTATGGTGTCAGCTACTGCTATATTTAGAATCAATATAGGACATGAAAGCAGACAAATGACTGCAGTCTTTATAATGATTATATGTGCAGTATTCATTTAAATTTGATGAATTCAAATTATGTTGACTAGTAAGTGCATCAGGATAAACAGCCATGATGAACAGAAACTTTTCCTGACAGATTTAGTTACAGTTATTCCATTCTGCATTGTGATTACTTTTAATTTCTTGTCATGCAATGTTTGCAAGCAAGAATCCCATCTCAATAGACTGTTGTGTCTTCAATGTCAAATTATCATTTGTAAAATAGAGTCAGACCGTATCAAGTCTACATTCGCACCCAATAAATTATCTGTGCGACAATTTTACCGGTGAGGCCTTCCTAAAACGATCAGCTGAAATTTAAATAGGACTTGTACATGTGTGTGTGTTAGACACCGTACATGTGATACACACACACACACACACACACACACACACACACACACACACACACACACACACACACACACACACACACACACACACACACACAAACACATGCACATGACCCAGAAAGTGAGAGGCTGGTCTGGAGTCTGACACAGTGGACACACTATCTCTGTGCTGACAAGTGTCATCAACTCCAGCTGCTTGGGGGTCTCTGCTCTCGAAGTTAGAGGGGGCAGACAAGGGTGTGAGTGCTGCTCGAGGGACATGGAGGATAGGGAGGTGACAACACAACCATGCTGAATGCAGCTAACAGGCCCCCACTGGCAATCTGATCTTTAACACCCAGGCGTCCACCTGTCGTTTCCTCTTAAAACCACTTCACCCCCCCTCCTATTCCCCTTTGGAACAGCAGAGGGAGGGTGGCTGACGTGGAGTACAACATCCCAGTTAAAGGCCACTGCTACAAACCTAAAATGAGGCACAACACAACTGTGGTATGTTTACTTGGATTAGATCTGCATTGTCAGATGTTTTGAGGTGACTGCAAGCTATTTACACCTCTATATATAGTAGGTGGGATTCACTGCAGGTTGCAAACACATGAAATCTTTTTCATCCACTGTTGTAGCTTTCATGGACGCCTAGTCAAGAACCCGATTGTTCCTTGTGCTTCGGAGGCATGCTCTGTTTAACAGCGCTGATGAAGCATGATATGGTGTGTTGAGACGACTCCTTGGATGGTGTTTATAGTTATGGATAATATTATTTTTACTGCCAAGAAGGCAACACTTCAGCTGCTGTTAGTTTGTGTTGATTTGTCTGTATAAGCAGGATTACTGAAATGGTTAGGAATGGATTTTTATTATATTTCTTTGAGAAGTTATGACCATATGGGCAGGGACAGAGATTTTTGTGAGATTTTCCAGATCATCATCTGAATCCAGGTTCAGATTGTGTGAAAGGGGATAACCCCATAGCGTCTTCTCCAGAGCTGGTTGAACATTGAATTTGGTTGTGCTCATCAAACATTCAGTGAAAAAACTGGGACATAATGTATTAGTAATCCTAATCCTGCAGATCTGAACTAAAACCAGATTGTAACTGAGACTGTGGCAATTCAGTTTGGTGTCAAAATTAACATACGGTCCCTTTAACTGTTACTGAGCTAGATCCTGAATGCAGGACACTTGAAACACCAATAGTGATATCAATGTGATTCCAAATTCTAGAGACAGGTTTTAAAAAAAGGTCAATATCATGAAGGCCAATCAATCAGTGGGCTGTTGCTTTTTGGTGTAAAGACATTGTTGGCAGAGGTTGATTATCTCTCTGTTCAAAATTTGTCTCATGTGTAAGAATAAACTCTCAGCGTGTTCTGGCTCAAACAAAGGCACCTGCATATCAACAGGTTGACCACAAAGCTTGTTTGAACACCAACTCTGCTCTGAAAAATACAAATCGTATGGATTTAATAATTTTGTTTACACTCTATTCCCCCCACCCCCCCATAAATCTGCTTCTGTCCATCAGCAATGAAACAAAGCTGGCGCACACGTATGGTGCTTGCCACAAACTCACCAGAAGAGTCGCGTTTGCTTGGCGTGTGAAAATAAGATCAGCTTCAATACATTCCTCGTAGCAGTGCGATCACTCAGAGGATTTCCAGCTATGTTTGGCCTTCTCATTAGCAATAGGGGATGTCATATTTACAGCACAGCTTAATGCCATCTAGATTTACACGCAGAAGGGTGCCAGTCTGGCTGGATCAGTGCCCCTGGTCACCAGTCAGTTTCTAAAAACTGTGGTTTAAAAATATCAGTAGCAGCTTTTTCTGAAGCCCCATTGCAATAAGTCACAACAACAGGGTGTGTGTGTGTGTGTGTGTGTGTGTGTGTGTGCGTGTGTGTGTGTGTGTGTGTGTGTGTGTGTGTGTGTGTGTGTGTGTGTGAGTTCATGTAAAAAAAAAACCATTAACTGCATGAACATAGATCACAGTGGTGCTTTATTAAATCAACAATGGAGGAGTGTTAATAAAGTCCAAAATCTGCTTCAGAAAGAAACCCAGACAGTCTGACGCTGTATTTTTGTTGTGCTGACCATTGTAGGATGTTTATTGTCTGTCACCATATATACAGCTGGGAGGAACTGCAATGACCATGGGCAAAGGGGAGATGTATCATTATTGTTTTCAGTGAATTTGCATTTTCAATTTAGACAATAACAGTATGTTAGCCTTTCCAAACGTTTCCACTCTGGAGTCCATTTTGAAATGTTTTCAATTTTTAAAACATCATTCTCACATAAACAGACTAAAATAACAGACAGACAACAAAACGATTCTATTTTTTGGTGAAATGATTGTTGTGGAAACAGTCTTAGAGGGAAGATTTGTAGGAGAAAGCACGATGATAACAATCAGGACGAGGTAGACAATCACAATGGGCCCGTGTCACGAAGGTGGGGTTAAAAAACCCTGACATAAACCTGTGGTTCTGGGTTGACTGACCCCAAACTTAAAAAACCAGGGATTTTGGTTTCACAAACACTTCTTGGGTTTTAACCCAGAGTAAGTTAACCTGCAGTTTAACAGGTGCGACAACTCTTTAAAAAAGCCATCATCAACAGAGCCCTGACTCGATGAATTGAGTTATTATAATTATTTCTTACAATTATTTCATTTACAGGAATGCTGATTATCAATTTACGAATAAAAGGTTGTTTATTGTCTGTTGATGTCTGCATTTTACATAAAACCACTGTGGATGATTTATTATTAGCCAACAGCTGTCGTGGCGTCATTAACGATTATCGAGCAAATGAAGGCCGGTCCGTGAAAATATTGTCTTAGACGAAACCGGTCTGTGGCGCAAACAAGGTCTCTGTAGAATTCATATGCAACTGTATATTTTAATGTCCTCCTATCTGTTCAAGATTTTTATGGAATTCACTTTAAAAAAAAAAATACAGAAAATAGAAATGGTTTACTAGAACCTCCAGATTAGGAGGGCAGATCTGAACATAGAAATACTGGAGCACAAGTTAGAGATGGGTAATGGTCGTAGGTGAATCATGTTAACTATTAGAATGTTAAAATTAGCTATTGTAACGATACAAAAACTAACTTTGTATTTGTAAGAAATAAAGATTACCATAAGAAATGTGTATTGTATGTTTTTATTGCCCGCTGCTGTGGTGATGGCTGATGGTGTCTGTCACTGCTCTGCCATCCTGAATAGCAGGAATCCTCCTGACATGAAGTCGGGTCTCTCCTGTAATGTATAGTAGATTCATTACAGTGGAAAAAACAATGAAGAAAGGTGAATTATTGTGCAAATCTTTAGCTTGCTGACCACGTTACAGTCTGTTGCTCAGGTAAGATTGATCATACATCTGAGTCAGGAACAGATCCAGACCTCCACATCAGAAATGTAGTCTGCAGCATCACACATGATCTGGACAGATGTTAGTTTACCTAGTTTTACCTGTTAGTTTACCTAGTCTTTAACATGTTGAAACAGTAGTCAATCTACATGTACCTTGATGGGAATGTGGGTACCGTGTATGCAGCCCATTGGGAAATCTGAAAAGACATTTAAAGTTACTAATCAAATTCTGAGGTTGCAGCACAATGTCATTAAGAGAATCTTCTTCTTTTCCTTTCAGCTTTTCCCTTCAGGGGTCGCCACAGCGAATCAATTGCCTCCATCTAACCCTGTCCTTTGCATCCTCTTCTCTCACAACAACTACCTTCATGTCCTCTTTCACTACATCCATAAACCTCCTCTTTGGTCTTCCTCTAGGCCTCCTGCCTGGCAGTTCAAAACTCAGCATCCTTCTGCCAATATATTCACTATCTCTCCTCTGGACATGTCCAAACCATCTCAGTCTGGCCTCTCTGACTTTATCTCCAAAACCTCTAATATGTGCTTTCCCTCTGATGTACTCATTCCTGATCCTATCCTTCCTGGTCACTCCCAGAGAGAACCTCAGCATCTTCATCTCTGCTACCTCCAGCTCTGCCTCCTGTCTTTTCCTCAATGATACTGTCTCTAGACCAAACAACATCGCTGGTCTCACCACAGTTTTGTACTCCTTTCCTTTCATTTTAGCTGAAACTCTTCTATCACACATCACACCTGACACTTTCCTCCACCCGTTCCATCCTGCCTGGACACGCTTCTTCACCTGTTTTCCACACTCTCCATTGCTTTGGACTGTTGACCCTAAGTACTTAAAATCCTCCACCTTCTTGATCTCTTCTCCCTGTAACCTCACTCTTCCATTTGGGTCCCTCTCATTCACACACATGTACTCTGTCTTACTGCGGCTAACCTTCATCCCTCTCCTTTCCAGGACAAACCTCCACCTCTCTAGCTTCTCCTCCACCTGTTCCCTGCTCTCACTGCAGATCACAATGTCATCTGCAAACATCATAGTCCATGGAGATTCCTGTCTAACATCGTCTGTCAGCCTGTCCATCACCATAGCGAACAAGAAGGGGCTCAGAGCTGATCCCTGATGCAGTCCCACCTCCACCTTGAAATCCTCTGTCACACCTACAGCACACCTCACCACTGTCTTACAGTCCTCATACATGTCCTTCACCGCTCTAACATACTTCTCTGGCACTCCAGACTGCCTCATACAATACCACAGTTCCTCTCTGGGCATCCTGTCATAAGCTTTCTTCAGATCTACAAAAACACAATGCAGCTCCGTCTGGCCTTCTCTGTACTTCTCTATCAACATCCTCAAAGCAAATACTGCATCTGTAGTACTCTTTTTTGGCATGAAACCATACTGCTGCTCACAAATGTTCACTTCTGTCCCTAGTCTAGCTGTTGACTTAATGTCATTAAGAGAATATCATTTGAAATTCATTTATCAGATTTCTACGTCATTCACCTGCAATCCTGTGGAACTCCTCCTTGATGATTCTGACAGGTTTCTCTCCAGGGAAATAGAAAAACTGGGGTTAAAGTTTCAAGGGGAGGCGCACTGAGCATCTCCCATATTGTATAGAAAAATACCGTTTGCATATAAAAAATAAAAACGGAATGGAGCGCTGCTGCAGATGTGAGGATGGATTAGGTCGTGTGTGTTTGTGTGTGTGTGTGTGTGTGTGTGTGTGTGTGTGTGTGTGTGTGTGTGTGTGTGTGTGTGTGTGTGTGTGATGGATCAAGACGTGAACTGGTACCGATCATATAGAGAACTGTCTGGATATGACGGGACATCTGAACGCGATACAAAAATATTTAATTCTCTGTGAATTATTGCGGAAACTCCATCAAGGGGATCCTCGTCAAACAGACATCCCATGTTTGCCTCTAAAATACCTCTAAAATACATAGTTATTTATAAAACTGAAGGTCGGTAAAACTCTCCGTCCGACAGAATCAGGAAATAAAGCCGCGTGATCGGCAGTGAAAAGGGGCGGAGTCAGAGGAAACCCTGGGTTTGTGGAATAAAACCTGCTCCCGACCAGGTTATGTTCAGAGAGTCTGTTACTGCGGTAACAAACCCAGAGGTTCAGTTTACCTCGCTTCATGAAACAGGTCAGGGTTACTGCTCTAACTCTGAGTTAAGTTACCTCCTTTTGTGAAACCAAAAACCCTGGTTTTCCCTGATTCCATGGTTAACTTACTCAGGTTTTCCACTAAACCTGCTTTGCGTAACGGGCCCAGTGATAGGAAAACACACAGGAAGCATAAAGAGGACAGAGGAATAATAAATGAAACTGTGAACATTAAATATGAACTGAATGAAACATTTTGATTTGGGACTGAAGTGTTAACACTTAAGATTAGATTAGTGGAAAAATCGTATTTATCAATCAAAACTTATTGGCTGGATATTCTTTAAAGCAAATATGTAAATATGTTATTTGCTTGAATTTAATTTATTTTCTTTTGTTGTATCTGCTCTATTTCTTGGACCTGTTTTCTAGTTGTGTTTAACACATGGAAAAACATTGATTCTGGACATATTTGGAAAAACAGAGGTATGACAGAAAGTGGCGTAATTTATCCAATATTATGCACAGGCTAACAGAGACATATGGCTTTGAATTCAAGAGCGAGAGACTTCCAGGCTAACACTGGCAGTTATCTCCAATGAGGACTGTGTGATGAGCACAGGCACATACCACCGGCCAGGTGGCTCTTAGGAAGATAGTGCCAAAAGATGAAACCACCTCAGTGTCAGCATTTTAATTTGATCTGCCATGTGCACATATGTCTTTAAAGTCTGTGGGGAGTCTCTTAGTTATTGATGTGCTGCGCCAACAGTCTGCAGTCGTACAGGTTAGCGCTGCAGGCTAATCTGTCGTGAGTCGGTCCCAAAAGCCTGGGCCAAGTTGATGGCAGGATGAGTGATCTTCTCTCCTCTGATCTCCGGCCCTCGGATGCCCACTGAGTGCCAACTATTCAGTTTCTTTGTAATGGGTGCCAACATACCCAGATGGAGAGAGGAGGAGCAAAAAGACCAAAACTGGGTTTGAGAAGCAGTAGTTCTCTACTGCTTGATTTAAGACTGTGGATGCAACCATTCCAGGACTGGCAACATGTAACTGGGGTAGCAACCATCCAGCAACTTTGTTTGTGAAGAAGAGGTTCAGGGTAACAATGGCAAATCATAGGTGCAACTCCCAAAATTCCTTTCTAGCTTCAAATTTGATATTTTTTTAATGCCCTTTCATGGTAATTCATAGAGCAATTTTCCAGAACAAAAACACATACCTTGTTTACTCTTAACAATTTCTGATGGTTGTTAAATGAGGGTCTGAACTCAGCTAGTTTCCTTATGATCTGAGTTTTACCTGTATCACAGTACAATCTGTGAGGAACAAATTTATTCCATGAGAGTATCAGAGTGTAAATAAACATACATAGCTAACCATTATTCTAACCATCTATTCATTTACCATCTGATGATAAAAGGCAAGCTAAAGGAATAATTTCAGCAACACTGTGCACAGCAGTAAACCTAATTTAATTTCATGAGAGTGTCTCATGCTTGTGAAACTGAGCATCACATGCAGCCATTCAGTGTCAGAATAATTCCACCATTAGAGCTTTCTGCAGAGCCCTTCGGAGAGCTTCATTGTCGATAGAGTTCTCTTTCCTCCTTTCTCCTCCACTCCATGGCCTGCTCACATTAGCACTGTAGTCCTTCAGCTGTGATTAGAAAAGCCTCTCAGCTCCCAGAGTTTGCAATCATTTGACATAATGAATTCCAATCACCCTGTCCTCCTGCCCTCTGCTCCCACTTGTGCTTGACAAGTTATAAGGAGAGCGCAGAATGAAGAGACAAATAGAGCAAGGCAATCATAGCCAGAAAAAGCTTCAGCAGCCGAATCATACAGAGAAAAACCCATGAAAAATGTTGTTTATTGAAAGAGAGGATACAGTAAAAGACACTAACTAAAATGGTTTTCACAGTTCAAAATAAAGCTCTTTATTAACTCTGAGGATGTAAAAAAAAGCAAACATCACAAAATAGGTCTCTTAGGGCAGTTATGGATTGGAAGATAATTGAAATTATGTACTGAATATACTAACTAGACTAATGTATGCATCTTGCTGGGGATGCAGCTCAGTGCTGCCGCATGTTATTTCCTTGACATCTGCAGCCCTATGAGGAGATAAGCCAGTGTCAACTGTAGACTGGTCCAAAGCCCTGATAAATGCAGAGGGTTGTGGCAGAAAGGGCATCCAGCTGAAAAAACTTTGCCACAAAAATTTGAGCATTTATCTCAAAGGATGACACGCTGTGTCCCTGAGGCTGCGAAGATGTTTTACTAATGTAAGCATCTGCTAATGAAACAGGATTTGTGTTGGCTGATATGTACCTCTTGAATACAGTGCTGTTGCTCATCAGTGTTATCAATGGATAAGATTTCTCTCCTCAACTAAAAGCTGACTTAAAACAGTGACCTGTCTTTGGAAACCAAGGTGATGTCACTGTATCGTGGCAGAAATCCCAGCTGCATCTTTTTACCAATGCAGCATGAAAAATGTTATAACTGTTCGCCCTGAAAGATTTTTATTTGAAAAAAAATGATAAAAAGTGTTCAAAAACCAAAAAATGTTATTGCCAAATATTACTGATTTAATGACTTACAAATGATTAACAAATTTTCATTGATAGAATGATCCCTTGACATGTAGCACCTAATTTTTGTTGGAGTTCAACTAACAAAATATAATCCATGACAACAGGATAGCATTAAATATTTTTAAAAAATCATATGCCTCAAATACACCGATACAGAATCCCAACCCAACCCAGTTCTCAGCAGTTGTACAGAAATAAATGAATATCATAACCAGCATGAAATATGAATAACATGAGCACAATCGATGTCTCAGTGAATAATACAAATTGCAGGGAGCCACAATCCTCTTCAAACTGGAGGGATAAGTGAAGTGAATTCCGTTGATGATGAACCGAAGCCAGTGGAATTGCTTTTTAAGTTTGTAACCAGTTAAGCAAATCATACAGTAAACACTGGTGCATTCCAAATAGACACCTCAAAACAAATCTACGTGAAAAATTACGGAAAGCTTTCGGGTTCAGAGGTATTCTGATATCAGTGTCAACATGATCAATAATGGGAGGTATCAGCTTGGAAAATTATTCTTTTTTGATGTGTGATGTAAAACAATTGAAAACATGAACTCAGGCAGACATACATTTATATTCATAATAAAAGCAGTGTGTTTAAATAGGTGAATAAACCTCAAAATTCTTCAAATACATTTTATTTTAACGCACACAAACCTGTTTGGGACACTGCAGAAAAGGCAGAAAAAAGTAATTGAATTTGATAATATTTTGCAGAAATTCAAGATATACAGTATAATGTTCGAAAAATAGCAGTGTTGACATCTTTATTGACAAACTAAAAATTGTATTGATAAAACCAAGAAATGCTTGAAGATTAAACTTTCATGAGAATCGTAAACTAATATTTAGTTGCATAACCACAGGTTCTGATAACTGCTTCACATCTGTGTGCATGGAGTCAACCAACGTCTGGCACTGGTCAATGGGACTTTGTGGGGGCTTCTTGTTGGTAGCTCGGCTTCACATAGACGTCGTGTGATTGTATAAGTTCTCACAGACAACCTTAGGCATTCTCCGATCCTCCTGGGGCTGAACCTTTGCCATTTTGGTTTTTTTCTGATCCATTATAGTCGTGTTTCTCTTCCTGATTTTGGCTGCCATTTTAATGCATTTGATATCATTTTAGATGAACATCCTATCATTTTCTTTGTCGCTTTATGGTTGAGAGAAGGTTAATGAAAAAAGGTTTTCCATTCTTTCATTAACTGCTTAATCAAAGAATGCTTTTCTTCTGAATTACGCCTTGAGCAACCCATTTCTTCTCCATTTTTCAAGAACAAATGCACAGCCAGCAGGCAGCATCATTTGGCTTCATTCTTAAATAAGGGCCACCTGTTTAACACCTATTTTTTCACATAATCAGTCACATCATTAATTGAACTCAGCGCTGATATTTTTTTGAGCACACCCCTTTCGGTTAATGACTCAGTTTTATAGAATCAGCAGCATGCACGTCATTCCTGTTGGGTGTGTTGGTTTTCTTTAGTAAACTTTACCTTACCTTGTAGAAACTTACTTGCAGGGTAAAAGTTGAAACTCTCACAACAACAGCAAGTTATTTTGCTAGTGGGACTGCTGTTATTTTGAACACATCTGTAATTGATCATATTATGATAAAATGAATGTGGATCAATAGTCAAATATATATGCAGTATATAAACAAACCAAAAAAATAAAAACGGTGTTGAGTTGTGAATCACTCTGCCGTGTACCCAAAACCATGCTGCAGGACTTGTTCATGCTTAAAGTTTGATGTCGTGAAACCAAATTCAATCGAGCTGTAAATAATCCTAGCCTTGTAATTCATTAGAATTTGAAGTATAAATACTTGAACACACCTGTAATTGATCAGAGTTTGAAGTATAAATACTTTGTCATCAGCAAAGGCAAATATTGCTGCTAAATAGAGATTTATTCTGCATACTTTCAACTCTTCACTCCTTGAGTGAAATCACCACTAGATGTGACTGTTGACTGTTACTTATGAGAGATAGCATTTAATCATATCCCGTTGTTAAATTATTCAACAATGTTAACCTTATTAATCTATGTTTCACTAGGAACATAACAGTCTGCTTGTTCTCTCCACAGCTCCTTCATCACCATGTCACAGTGATGACCCTGACAGTGCTTTGGAAATGACCTTTCCCCATCGCCATGCTGACATTCTTAGGTCCCTCTGGCCAGCAGTGTCCCTGTCACCGAGAATCAGCACCACGGTCTGGCCACCAAGCTGCCTTCTGAGTTAGCAGGCTGGTGGTGAATGCCCCTTTTATTGATGTGATTGGATGAATATGAAGCTGTGTGTGTGTGTAGATGAAGGTGTAGATATTTTACTTGTCATAATAATATACCGGTATCTAATACATATGCATAAAAGAATTAATCATATCTGAATACTATTAAGGTGAGCTGGTAGCCACATTGATTAGTTGACTGACTGATTTATATTGGGATTGCTACCTAAAAATTAGCCCCCAGTAATGTTCTCTGTTCTCTTCCCTCTTTCAGATGTCAAAAGAGTTCACCATGCAGGACTACATTCCATGCTGAGAAACTGGGATTATGATGGAGAGCTTTGTGAGACAACCACAACAGAGTCTGAGCTGTTTGTGAACTTTATGAGGGCAAACACACTCACTTTCAGAGACACCAGACCATGTTTGCTCTGGTGAGAAAAATCACCGAGGTACTGAGCCATGTGCTGGCCAATCTCTCAAGAGATGGTGACAAATATCAATTTATGTTTGTGTGTGTGTGTGTGTGTGTGTGTATGTGTGTGTGTGTGTGTGTGTGTGTGTGTGTGCGTGTGTGCGTGTGTGCGTGTGTGCGTGTGTGTGTGTGTGTGTGTGTGTGTGCGTGCGTGTGTGTGTGTGTGTCCACATGATGTCTCACTGAGCCTGACAGTCGAACCCACATCCTCAGGGAAGGTTTGTTTGCGATGATTGCTGACAGAAAGACACACATACAACACGCTGGTCTGCTCATGCAGAAACACTGTACATACATGCAAACAGACAGGTCTGAAGTTATCATGCACCAGTTCAAGTGGGGACAGAATCAAAAGATTTGCACTGCTGATGATTATTTTCAGTCATGAGAAGAACAACAAAAATCAGTTACGACTAATAAATGTGTATTTTTGTTTCATTGTTTTGAATGCATGAAGCTTCACTGACATCCTGTCAGGAAGAATATCACCAGTATCACCCGTCTCAAGTGTCTGAACTTTACTGGTGGTGTCCAAGTGATGGACACCAAAATTTATCTACCAGTTAGTGATTAATGATCACAGATCATCTGCTGCCATGAACAGCTATTTATACTTGTATTCACTGCTTCTGCCTTGAAATGCTAAGACAAGACTGAACTGGTACGGACGCAGTCCCACTGCCTATAGCCCTCTTTCTCACACTGTCATGTAAAACAAAAGGTTATCTTATGAAGCTCCTGTCCTAACTTCATCTGAGTTTTTTCCTTTGAGCTTTCAAGCAGATGAATAAAGGTTACTGAACAGAGCTCATTACAATCAAAGCTGGACTGGGTTCACTAGTTTCAAAATGGTCAGTGGTTATGAAGGAGTTGTTTTCCTCAGTTACGCGGTGATTAATTCTCCTATTTCCCTGACAGTGAGAAGAATCACAAGCACAAAATCTTGTTTCAAGTATCAGATGAGATTGACGCATTGGTATTGTTATTTTCTTGACGAAAGACTCAAACCAAATGACGCAAACTGAAGATGAAGCTGGAGCAGGAAGAACAAATTGTGCATTGTTCTTCTGATAGGTCGTGTATTAGCTGGCAGACTTTGGGTTGTCATGAGCCAAGAGGACAGCCAAGGCTGTGGAGGCTGGTGGACTGGTTGTAAGTATAACCTGTCTCTTTAATTTATTTAAATTTATTATTAAACCAACTTCCGGTATGAAATCCCTTCTTTCGGTATGCAGAGGCACTGGGTGATTACTAACGCAGCATTAAAAGTCTGTGTTTGCTTGATTTTTCATCAGGTCTTCTGGTATTTGGGCTTCAGTAGTGACTGAAAAGTGCCTTTGATTGATCTACCTTCATGATCCTTACAAAAAAACAGGCATTACAGCATCTTCACAGTCAGAATTGTGAATTAATAAATGGTGTCATTTAAAATCAGTAAATGGGGTGAAAATGATCAGAATTATCCTTGAAATTATACCTCAATTTGTTTTAAATCTTATTTGAAATGATGATGTATGTTTATTAAATCTGTTTTTTGTAAATATGAAGAGCAGCAGAAAGAGAGGTCTAGTCTTGTATTCTCTCTCTCTCTCTGTCTCTCCCTCTGTGTGTGTGTGTGCGTGTGTGCGTGCGTGCGTGTCTGCGTGTGTGCGTGTGTGTGTGCGTGTTTGTTGGAGTCCGTTATTTATTGGTTGCTTAGTGGCAGTGGTGCTAGGTCCAATGCATTTCTAGTGACTGCTGATGGAGGGGTCTTAAAGGAACATTTCAAAAATCAAACCATTTATTCTGCCTCCTACTTGTTGTGCTATTTGTCCGTCTAGACTAGTGGTTTTTAACCTGGGCTCGATCGAACCCCAAGGGTTCGGTGAGTTGGTCTCAGGGGTTCGGCGGAGACGGAGGTCAAGACAAAACATCCGACACATCGTCAACACATCGTGTCGGGTGTTTTGTCTGGACCTCCGCCGAATCACTGTGTACGTTTGACACATCATGTCAATTCATGATGACACGCCCCCCTTAGCATCACTGGGTGCAGGCGATCACTCTACATCGATTAGCTTACCTGTGCTACAGGGGATTTTGCACGCTCACTAGTTGATTTATGCCCGTCGTGATGGTACGTCATCTGATTGCTTTCTTAATATTTTAATCCATAGCAACTATGTCGAACAAAATAAGAAAGTGGTCTAATGAATATGTGCAACATGGATTTACATGTACTGTATAACGGAATGTGATGGGAGTCAGCGTCCTATCTGCATGACTTGCAATGCCAAGTTAAGCAATTCTAATCTCGCACTGGCAAAAATGAAAGAACACTTCATTAAGCTGCATGGAAAAGAAAGCAGAGACTTTGCAATGAAAATGGCACAAGAGTAGCACTTGCCAAGGTGAAGCCACGCATATTTGAACTGGTCTCTCAAAAGCAACAGCAGAAGTCACACTGATTTGCAGGTAGGTAATTTCATGTGAGTTCATGCAGTGTCTTGGTTTTGTTCTTTGAAAAAGATCACATTAATGCACAGTTCATTAAATGCACCAAAACATACAGTATACTTATGTCTTAAATTTGAAAAAATTTTTTTTACTAAAGAAGGGTTCAGTGAGTGAGCATGTGAAACTGGCGGGGTTCGGTACCTCCAACAAGGTTAAGAACCACTGGTCTAGACTGATTTGGAATGAGTTTTGCTAATATGACTGTAGAGATGTCTGTCCTCTGTAAAAATGGAACTACATCTCTTGCTTGTGATTCTCAAAGAACCAAGTGAATAGATTTGAAATCACTTGCCTTGATCCTCAAGATAATCCATGTAGATGTTTGTGCTCATGAAAGAACAGCACATAGACTGATCTCAGCAGCTCATATATATATATATATATATATATATATATATATATATATATATATATATATATATAAAATTGACAAATATCAATTTATGTGAAACAAAGCTTTTCTAAGCAAAGCTTTGTTTCATATATATATATATATATATATATATATATATATATATATATATATATATATATATATATATACACTGTATATAATTTTATTTTATTTTTTTTTTTGTTGCTGCTGTTGTTGGTTGAATTGTCCTTTTGAGGATCTTTCTTTCTTTTGCTCTTACTATGCTTCTCTTTTCAGATTTCATCTTCTACGCACATCTCCTGCTGATTGCCATATTCCCGTGGCCTCAGAGAACCAATACGGGGACAGAGAGGAGCCAGATGTTGCTGGAATCCAATATTTCATTCAATCTGACTTTTTCATTTCTATTCTGCCTGGGTAGTCTTCTGGCTATTCGTGATTTGTGAATGCTTTTCACATGTTTCCATTGTGAAGCTGCATGTTATGGATAAACACTGCGTAAACACAGTAACGTAAGTCAGACAAAGCCATGGACATGCATGTGCCTTTCAAAAGAAGTTATACAATATATAAACAGACACTATATACACAGCGTGTCAATTTTCATGTCAAAATCCCATTGAAACTGAAGATCTCTGTCTGGATTTGTGTCCCTTCTCATCAAGATTGAAAGAAATGGCACAGGAACTAAAGTCTCTGGCAAGGCCCTCTGCTCTGCTACCCACAGATAACATGAATTTATTAATTTGTTCCCATCTCAAAACACTCAGACAGTACATTTAAAGCCGATGTCAGCTGATTTCAGCTGCTTCTACTCATTTCTTACAGAAATGAGGGGCCTGAAATGCCAAAGATTGAAAAATTGACCAGAGAATTTAACCATGATCATTGCAAAGAAGAGTAAAATGAAGGGAACACAAACATATTTTTCGAATTTATTTTAAATAAACCATCTGTCATGTGGTCCTAATTGAAATGACTGGCAGCAATGACTGCTAAACAATAACTTAAATAATCCAATTCAAGTCGAATGCAAAAAATTTTATGTTTATATAAGGGTTTGTAGCAATAAACTGTTACTTAAACATTTTACAGATTTTTCCTAAAATATTTGTTAAAACCCTTCAACCTATGAGACAGGTCATTAATTAATCAATCTATTTATTTATGTATTAAATTAATGTGCCATTATTTTAATTTTTGGATTATGTCTATAATTTAACATTTTTATTGTTTTTAATGTAATACAAACATACATTTGGACTTTTTACAGTGTGTGATATGGGTGCTATTTACAGATTTGGGTATGTGCATGAACAGGGTATGTGTGTGGTAAACATTTGTTGTGCATTTTCAGTCAAATGCTTAAATAATATTTTCACACTGACTTTTAAATAGACATGCAATCTTAAATAGCCTGAAATATCCACTGCCAAACTGCTGTCATACTGTATACTGACATGTTCAGAAAAATAATTTCATTGCTATAAAAACTGTTAAGCAGGCCAAAAATATCAACATTTGCTCTCGGTTCAGAAAAGCAGTGCTCATTCAAGTCGCACCACAGAAACAGACAAATAGCTAAAAAAAGTTCAATCCTCTAAAGACCAGCATCAGTTGTTGCCACCAGCAGAAGCCAATTATTGAAGTTACATCTGCCATTGACTGCGACTAAGTTTGCTCTTCCACTTCCACCACAGATCAAGACGCTGGCAACCATATAAGAGCTTCTAGCAAGCTGCTAACATGGCTGCATTGGAGATGAGCCAGATTCACAACTCTGGTCTCCAACGTGGAAAAGTTCCCTGTGACAGACAGAGAAACTAGAAGCAAGTCCTCCTCAAACAAACAATGCTTTGCAACTCACTTGTCTTGGGATGTTCTCTGTGTGACAGTGTCAAATGTGTCATTAAAACACACCTCAGTGAGCCCAACACACACCTAGCCCCAAATTGATGGGTTGGACAGTTGCTCTCGCTCCGATACGCCATTTGCTAGGCCTGCTTCCTTATTAGCTTCTGAACGCTGGGCTGGTAACATCATGGAAATACATTTCAGGCAGTGGCCACGGCTGGATTTCTGGATCAATCTGTGATCTGTACTCTGTTGTCTGGCAGTTGTCCTGTGCTGTTTCTAACTACATAATTCTAGGTGATCTTTTCTATTTTCGTGTCAAAGTCCTGATCCAGCTGAGTTTATGTTCATATTTGAAGCTAGTGTGTACTGCTGAGGAGGTCATGTAAGCATTAGGGTGACTGTGTGACTTGTCTTTCCCTCCTGTTTACACCAGAGGAATCATATTTCTGATGTTATGTCATTGGCTTGTAATGATGTTCCTTTGGATGCCCTCTGGCTCTGGTCCAGTTATTTCAGCCTATTTTGCTCTCATATGAACCCAGATACTCAGGTACATTCAGAAGCAAAATGTATTGTCTTGTGACCATTCGCCTGCATTCACATTTGTGATATCCCTTCCTCCATTCCCTCACTCTAGCTTTCTCACTCTGCCTACTCTCATTCCATTAGTAAGGGATTTTCAAGGCCCTGGCAGCAAGAGCCCATTTTCCACGCTTTCCCCCCGTGGCTTCATCATCAGGATTCAGACGCACAGCCTCGAGCTAATGTTTCTAATGCAATCCCGGCAATCCATATCCAAGCACCCTTTCCTTTCCCTTCCTGCTTCTCTCACATAAAGAGGGGCGAGGCTAGAGGAACATCATTGTAGGTGTTAATACATGTGTTTGTGTGGAGGTGGAACTCTTCCTTCACCTCCGGAACCCTGAGTGTTGCCGTACCATCCTGGGAAAGACTGCCAACCTGCATGAGGCTAAATGTAATTACACACAATCATGTTTTTCTCTGTATATGCAGAACTTTGCCTCAATAAATAAAAAATAAAATAAAAACAAAGGTTTCTGAGGAATCGTGAGAAACACTGAACGAAAGGGGCAAAACACCATATTTCTGTTTGATTATTTTGTGACCCCTTGCGGCTGAGGCCAACTGTATCCTTACTTAGAACACAAATGGATTGGGTCTGTGTGTGTATGTGAGTGTGTGTGTGTGTGTGTGTGTGTGTGTGTGTGTGTGTGTGTGTGTGTGTGTGTGTGTGTGTGTGTGTGCAGAATCATGCTCCACTGTCTATGGAATTCTGCCATGTGTGGAACATATTGTTATGAATTCATAAAAATGACTTTTGAAGCAACAACTTTAGAGATGTTGGAAGAAGATAAGTTGCTGGAGAAGCTGGGAGAGTGAATGGAGTAAAAAAAAGAGATAGAGATGCTCAAAAACAATGTGGAGAGGTCAAACAGAGAGAAGGAGAGAAAAAGACAGTCTGCTGTAGATTTGCCAGTAAATAAATATGCAAGCCAGCCTTTCAACCAGGTAGTCAGTCAGCCAAACAGAAATGCAGCCTTCGCAGCACACACGCACGCACACACACACACACACACACACATACATACACATACACACACACAAACACACGCCCTGTCAGTCCAGATGACTATCATTACCCAGGTAAATACATCTGGCCCGAGGAGCCAGACACACTCTCATCACTTGGCTCTCTGGTGATGTGATTTTTCTCTCAAACCTTTTTCACGCTCCACCTCTTGCCCATTACTTTGCCCCCCACCCCGTACACAGACACACACTTTGCACAGATATAAGAGAGAAAGGTAAATGGACGTTGACCATGTTGCAAAGACACTCCTGCCTCATCAAATGGGGAATTATTTCAGCATGATCATATTTAAATTGTGTGGAATTGAAACACTGGGAGTCTGTCTCATGCTCTCACTCACACACAGCACACTGACTGCACCAATAACCTACACCTCCCCTCCATCTGCCCTTCCATCCTTGCTCTCTATCTTCTTTTGTTTTTATCAGTGCATCTCCAGGGGTTTACTTCACAGATGAGTCCCCCAGTTACAACATCATTTATCGATCCACTGCCACAGACATTGATCTGAAACAGTCATGCTTGTAGGTGCGAAAAAGTCATTTCTGCTTGCTAGACTGCTAATGATGAAATGCACCCTGCCACCCCAGCACTCACAGATTCACTCCACAAATCACTTGCATATGGTGCTTTTTTGAGGATTACAGAATAAATGGATGTATGAACTAAAAACAATGTGATTTTTCCCATTTCTGTGGAATTTAACCATCATGGTGGCTAAATTTAGATGAGATGTTATCAAATTAACAGTTTACGAACATTGATGATCAGCATCAAACAACAAATAGTACTGTATGTATATGATGTAATGTAGGTGGATCTGCAACTCATAAGCTGACAAAAACAGTTTCAAATCCTTAAATGGCCTTTAAATAATGACTTGAACTCAAACACATCCTGTTATCATCATAAACCTACTAATTTTTTTATTCAAATGTCATTAAAATAATAATTATAAACACAGATATTTAAAGCATTGCAGGCTGTGCTTTCTTGGCAGGCATTAGTTCAATCAAAACAAATGAAGCCAGTGCTCCTTTGGATCTTTCCCAGGGTAATTTATTGCAAGTCCATCTTTCTTGTTTTATCTTCATTTCTTTTCTCCACAGATTAGACAATCGATGAATATTTCATTTTTTTTTAGGAGAGAACTAGGAGCATTCACATAGCCCTAAAATCTTACAGTACATTAGTCCATGTTAAGAGTGATATGCAGGCTTGAATAGTCTAACTGTAATGGAACAACTGCACTTCGGTCTGGTTATCTGCTTCATTCAGCCTGCAGTGCCACAGGGAATCATTATAATTAATGGCCGTTTAGAAACTACCTCAGTGCTTTATGTTAAGAAAGTTGGTAAGAAAAAAATAGATTCACACATGCCTACTCTCAGTTCACTCTGTGTGTACATCGCTTCATAACGTGCAGCATTAATTGAAGTGATATTCATTGATCCAGGGAAACAGTGAATTTACACGAATTTACACACAGTTTAACAATACAACATACACCAGACACATAAAAATGTGCCACAATGTATTCACTTTTTAATTTTGTGTCATTAATTCATTTTCTTTAATTCTTTATTTGTTTGAGTTACATAATAGAAAACAAAATACCCATTTTCTTAGACCCTAGTCTACTTTCTCAATCCACAAAAATACTGAATTTACCATAAGACAAAAAGAACAAAGAAACATTTAATCATATCTGAAATAAAAAAGTGTTTAACATTCCACTTAAGTGACAAAATGTTATGCACATGTATTCTGTGGCACACGCAATATTTAGAAGACAGTGCAAATTCAAACAGTAAATTAAACAATAGCACATACATGTTTTTTGTGTCATGGAGGGTTAAAAACTACTTGTCTAATTTGTGAAATTAAAAAAAGAAGAAAATTAAAAACACTGTTATTTGATGACGACCAATCTAAAACACTGCTTGCTCACTAGGGGATCATATAAAAACTGTTGGTGCCTGCCCTTGTCTGTCAAAGAATGTACAATGCTGCTGTAACTAAAATGTGTATTTACAAAGACATGCTGCTCTTAATCATCAAAATCATATCCAACCATTTAAACAGTGCGATCTGCTTTAAGACGAGCATAATGTGTTTATGTAACACTGGAGAGCACTGTTATATTGATGCGTACACTGGAAAAAATGCTGATTAGGGGGGGGTGAACAGTGTCTTCCCACACACAGTCTACCCAGTACCCTAATGGTGGTTTCCCTAGAAACCAGAGAGAAGAGAAATGTGACACACAAACCACACACATATGCATTCAAACGTAGAAAAACACACACACATCGTTTCCATAAGATTGTAAGCCCCAGTAGAGGTGCTGGTGATGACAGGACAGAGAGATATGGAGAGGAGCAGGGGGAGTGGTCGGGGTGGGAATTGAATTATGCATGACAGCAGCCTCAGTCTGGCCCTCTCAGATGGATTTATTATAGGGGCTGGCCAGGTAATATAAGGACTGTCAACAAAAACACTAGCGACAAACTCGAAGTGGTAGCAAATGAAAATAGAGAGTGTGTAGTGTTTGTGTAGTGTTTGTTGGTGTATGCTCCACCTGCCCCTGCCTGGAGCAGAAGTGGAGAGGTCACCATGCCATGGTAATAATGTGCTGAGGATTACAATTTGATTGAACCTCGCCACAAGGGTTGTTTCCTGCCTAATGACAGCTTGTTGCTGCTGGGACTGCTATACAAGACCCACTTCACACACACACACACACACACACACACACACACACACACACACACACACACACACACACACACACAGAGAGAGAAATAATCTCTCTTCTCTTTTGCTCTCTGTGTTTCTGCAGCCTCTGCTTGCTGAAAGAAATGTGAAGCAGTGTGAGGAGAGTCAGTTATGAAAGATTAGGTGCAGATGAGAAGGAGATGAGACAGATGTGTGAGATGTGTGAGGCTCACAGACACATTTAAAAAGGGGGAGGGAAAGGTGGGAGACTGAGAAACGGATCACAGAGACAGGGAGGCAGTTGGAAAGAACATGAGAGAGAGAAGTTTGAAAGTGGTTGTCTGGGCAGATAAGTGTCAAGAGAGCACCGCTGACATCAGAGGTACCTGCTGCTTGCCTTGTCTGCCTGCATTGATT
Source organism: Antennarius maculatus (assembly GCA_013358685.1). Classification (NCBI taxonomy): domain Eukaryota; kingdom Metazoa; phylum Chordata; class Actinopteri; order Lophiiformes; family Antennariidae; genus Antennarius; species Antennarius maculatus. The sequence continues at coordinate 21,860,986 of CM023606.1, forward strand.
CACTGCTTCACTGAACCAACAACAGATGACTGACTGAGTTCCTGTCGCGCAGAGGAGTTTTTTTTCTTCCAATGCTGACGAAGGAACAGCTCAGATGTTTGCTGTTGTTTCCTGTTGCTGCCTTCAAACAAACTACTAAAACGTTGGAGAACAATCGCTTTGCCGCGTGAAAGTTTCACCTCTTTTTTTTTCTGCAAAGAGTGATGACAGAGGTATTTATCTCACTGTCATGCACAGCCTCAAACACTTGTCAGTACCTAACAACCTGCTGTTGCAGCAAACACGTGTAATTAATTAGACAAATGTGATACTGCCATCAAGGATAATTGTTTTTCAATGCATCAGAGAGCTGAACAAAAAATATGTCAACCAATTAGACAGACAGACAAGCTGTAAATCAGCCAATTAGACAGACAGACAATCAGGCAGATGAGCCGCTGCTGGTGAGGAGAGAAGTTCAGTTCTTTCAGTGCAACTGTCAAAAATGTCTTCATTCATTTTAATACATACAGCAGACAGACATGTTCACATTTTCACACGTAATTCCTTTTAACATCAAGGTTAAATTATATTTTATGAACGTTATTGTGATTATAAATATACTTTCATTCTGATTTTGATATCATATTTCCACTGTGCTATGTTATCATCTCTAACATCTTGTGTCTTAATTACAAAATATGTCAGACATCTTTTGTGAAGTTTGAATGTAGTTATTTTGAGAATTTAACCTCAAATCCACATGAACAATCCACGGCTCGATTCAATGTGGGTTGTTGGACCTTTGTGTCAGTGTCTGCTACTGACGCCAATTCAGAATAGAGGACACAATCATATGTCACGTAAAAGAACATTTTCTGTCATCTTTATCAATATAAACAAAATGCTAATGTGTGCATTTGTTAGAGGTCTATGGCCTTGTTCAGACTATGTAGTTGCCTATGTCTGATTTTTAGCCCATCCAGATTGATGTCACATATCTCTTTCCTAGTCTGAACAGTCCCATATTACATGAAATCAGATTTTTGCAGGACAGATTGCAACCATATTCGTGTCGGATAGTGACAGATTCGTCTGCAGTCTTAGCAGCTCCTACGGCGGATACGGCGGACCGTGATGTCATATCCGCGAAGTGAGAGCAAAGCGTCAGAAGGAAGAGCGTCGCGCATTACTTCTACCTCATGACCCCTACCTTACCTCTTTACCTCTTATACCTCATTATACCTAACCCTAACCCTAACTCTTTACCTCTTTACCTCTTATACCTCTTTACCTCTTGTACCGCATTACCTCTTATACCTCATATACCTACCTCATTACCTCTACCTCGTGACCCCTACCCCTACCTTGACCCCTACCTCGTGGGCTGGATCACGGACTACCTAACGGACAGACCCCAGTATGTCCGTATGGGGGACTGTTTGTCTTCTATGGTGACCAGCAGCACGGGGGCGCCACAGGGGACCGTGCTCTTCCCCATTCTCTTCAGCCTCTACACATCGGACTTCAAGCACAACTTGGGATACATGCCACATACAGAAGTACTCCGATGACACTGCGATTGTGGCATGTATCCGGGAGGGTGATGATGGGCAGTACAGGGTATTGGTGGCTGACTTCGTGGAGTGGTGCCAACAGAAGCAGCTCCAGCTCAACGTCTCCAAGACGAAGGAGATGGTGCGGGATTTCCGGCGGGCACCTCCCTCTCCACAGCCAGTGATCTGTTACGTATGCCTACATGTGTATTTTGTGCGCACTGTGTGTAGGTGTGAATGTGCATGTGGGTGTTTGTGAGAGAGATGGGTGTGGTGTGTCTGTGCCCTGTGTTTTGTTTTCTCTAGGCCCAGAGCACCCAATCCAGCTCCAGTGCCTGCCTGGAGCTGTCCAACAAGGAGCTTCCAATTTACCTGCTGATCACTCCACCTGCAGCCAGTTACCACAATTACCTGAAATAGTATGTCCTGCCCCAAACACACCCGATATATAAGTCCTTTGTTTGCCATTCAGGAAGGAAGCTACATCTTGAATCTGTCTCATCTCTCGAAACTACATCTTGAATCTCTCATCTCTCAAAAGCTACATCTTGAATCTCTCATCTCTCAGAAGCTACATCTCAGAACTATCTCATCTCTCAGGCTTCATCTATCTATCTCACATCTCATCTTCGCTCTCCTTCTGTCTGTCTCGGTTTCATGTTCTGTGTGGTGAGTACTGCCATTTTAGTTTCGTTATTCTTTGTTATTTATTTGTATGTTGTTAGTCCATGGCCTAGGGGTAGCTAGAAAGAGGCCTCTATACATTACCACCCTTAGTTTTCCTCTGTCTTGAAATACTAGTTAGGAGGACGTTAGGAGGATCTTTCTATTGTATTTTTGGTCAGTTTCTGACCGTCTCAGTAGTGTAGGTAGGCACAGGGGACCGTGTTTCTTGTTTAGTTACCTGCATTGTTTAGTTTGTGTTTCTGTTCTAGATCATTGAGGCCAGTGAGGTGGAGGTGGTAGGAAACTATAAGTACCTGGGACTGCTGCTAGACAGCAGACTGGACTGGTCACTCAACTCGGACTATGTGTACAAGAAGGGGCAGAGCAGGATGTGCTTCCTGAGGAGGCTGGCCTCCTTCAACATCTGTCCTAAGCTCCTTCTCATGTTCTATCAGTCCGTAGTTTCCAGTGTTCTGTCATATGCCATTGTGTGTTCAGGTGGCGAGGCCAGGAAAAGAGACATGTACCATCTTAACAGACTCATCCGCAGGCGGGCTCAGTGCTCAGTGAGCTTGGACTCTGTGGCGACAGTTCTGGACAGCAGGACCGTATCTAAAGTTAAGGCCATCATGAACAACACCAGCCACCCCCTGCGCACCACCTTCTCCCAGCAGAGAAGCACTTTCAGCGGCAGACTGCTGTCACACAGCGCCTCCACAGAGAGGCTGAGGTCTTCCTTCGTGCCCTGTGCCATCAGGTGGTACAATGACTCTCTCAGGAGGAGTGGGGGGGGGGTGGCGAGGTCAGCACATGGTTGAACAGATTTAATTTAATTTTATACTGCTTATATTTTAATTTTATACTGTTTATATTTTAGTTATAGTTTAGTATATGTCCTGTTAATCTATCTATCTTAAAAAAACAGAAGAAGAAATTGATGATGTCTGGTAACTGTGAAATTTTCTCCACCTCTTCCAGACAGTGATAACGCTAAGCTAACAAAACTTCATGTTTGTTGTTGTTGCCACCATCACAATTAAATGACCTCACATAATTCGCCCACTGAACGACAACTGTCAACATTGTCCAACTAGTCTTTCAGACAGCTGACACTTCACTAAAAATAAAACAATAAAAAATACATACAAACATACATTTTCATGTACCGCCACTGTATCCACCATAGCGGGTCATGGGAAGCTGGAGCCTATCCCAGCTGGCATAGGGCGTGAGGCGGGGGACACTCTGGGCACGACACCAGTGCACCGCGGAGCCACATACAAAGACATACAAACACGCACACACACAATCACTCCTAAGGGCAATTTGGAACCATTCAATCAACCTGAAGTGCATGTTTTTGGAGTCCAGCTCTGTGCGGAGTTTGCATGCTCTCCCTGTGTCCGCGTGGGTTCTCTCCGGGTTCTCCAGCTTCCTCCAACCTCCAAAAGCATGTGCTTCAGGTTGATAAAAAATTTTATTTTCCGCTGTATCACAATTAAGGAAATGGAATATTACAACTAGACAGAAAGAACTGAAGGGGCAGATACTACAGGGAACAAACTGAGCCATCTGAGAAAATAAACTCTTTCTAATGTTGAGTTTAAGGAGGATTTGAGCCTGTTGCACCACTACTTCATATTAAACCATATTATGCTTTGTTTTGAATCTCATGCTAATGTTACAACGGTGTGGGGTGAGTAGAAAGAAGCTGAAAGTGCATTGCCAGGTGTATTTTCACTTCTTAGCAGAATCACACTGCATTTACAATTGCAGCCTTCAGTTGTCAATGATTTGCTGACAAAAAAAAAGCCATATTCATCATTCTCAGCAATCAGTCTCTCTACTATGAATCCATCCATTCATTTTCTACCGCTTTGTCCGCTGTCATGGGTCGCGGGGAGCTGGAGCCTAGCCCAGCTGGCTTAGGGCATGAGGCTGTGGACACTCCGGGCGCTACGCCAGTGCACCACAGAGCCACACAAAGACACAGAAAAACATGCATGCACACTCACTCCTTCGGTCAATCTGGAACTGGCCAATTAACCTACAATGCATGTTTTGGAGGTGGGAGGAAACCGGAGAACCTGGAGAGAACCCACGCAGACATGGGGAGAACATGAAAACTCCGCACAGAGCGGGACTCGAACCCGGAACTTCCTTGCTGTGGGGAGACGGCACTACCCACTCTTTACGGCCCACTCTTTCTACTATGGATATAATATTATCCGTAGTAAATAATTTGGATATAATATGGATATAATATTATCCATATTAGCTCATTATAGTTTCATATTACAAAAATAGCTATTCTGTTGTTGTGAAGGTCCAGCTGGCAAGTCCCACAGCAGCAGCATGACTGTGTGAGTCTGTTGTGCAGCTGGTCTTAGTGGTTTTCCGTCTCTTTTGATCCAAACTGAAGAGGTTCTGCCATCCTTTTATAGTCCTCAAACCTGAAGTTAGAACAAGTACTAATTGTTTTCCCAAATCCCTCTTAAATGTTTTTAATCTCATTTGTTACACAAACTGACTGCTGTGCTTGTCACATTTTCGTATGTTGATTCATTCACTGAAAATAAGCTTTAATCCATCTCTTGTGGCAGGGTTTCCCTGCTCAGAGAAATTGGAACATAATAAAGTATGAAAGTACTAAATATACTTAATGGAACAACATCAATTTCCGAAAAAACTATTGTAATCAAACCAGCCCCATTATGCAAACAAGTACGACTCACACAGTGCCAAGACGTTTTGGGGAAATGGGTCTTTGGTGGACTATTTCCTCCCAAAAGCATCTCCCTTTTTATTTGAAGCACCTAAATCAGGTGAGACTGTTTTTTCAGATTCTGGTAATAAAAACAAAGAAGAACAATCCTTTTTAACACTAAATGGGGAAAATCTTTTTACACTCAACACATTCACATTTTATTCACACACATAGGTCTGAATAGACACACACGCACGCACACACACACACACACACACACACACACACACACACACACACACACACACACACACACACACACACACATACACAAAGGGCCTGTACACATCCAGGAGAGAGAGAATAGTGGGATGAAGTGAAGGGCAGGGGTTTGGTTTAGTGCCTTGCAAAAAAGGGAAGGGATTTAATAGAAATAAACAAAATCATATTTGGGGCTACATTCGAGAAGATTGTCAATGACATACAACAGTAATGTACTAAAAAAGGAACGGTAAGCAGTTAATGTGCTTTATGAAACAAAATGGGAAAATACAGGTCTCACATACTAATGTACACATTGATAACAACCGCAAGATGAAAATGAAAAACTAAGTTAAGAAGCAGAAGTCAGACACAGTGGAGGAGTAAGTAAAAACAAAACTGAATGCAGAAGGACTGCCAAGTAGCAGTGAAGAGAACTGACACCCATGATTGGGTCCAAACCAAAGAGGCAAATAAAAGAAGCCCCCTAAGCCCTTGTAATCAGTAGAGGAACAGACGAGGCTGGGCTGGTTTTTCCTCCTTAAGCCCTGGTGGATTTTGGGGTCCAATGCAAGTCTTCCAGGAGGCCCAGCCAAATGGCAGCACACATCAAAGTCTTTAGCTGTTAGCCTCCTTGCCTACTCACGTCAATGTCCCAGGGATTAGCATTAGCATAATTGAGGTTTATGTACAGATGCTTAGTGGAAGGGCTTGATGGATCGCTATTCTGGAATGGGAATGTGTTGTGTAATGTGGATTTTGCATCCATTCTAACCAAGACTATGAACACCACCCCCATAGTCTATAACACTATGTAGAGAGAGTGTGTTTTTGTGCGTGTGTTTGTGTTGTGTACATGAGATCAGTGTTAGAGTAAATATTGTATGTAAACACACACACTGTCTTTCTGTTAAAGTGAAAGATAACAGGAATAACAGAAATTCCTGTAACAATCTATAGAACAAAAACTACAAGAACAAATTTGTACCGACCCAAGTTCCACACCCTACCATGCTCTAGTTCTAACTTTCTGTATGTAAATTTGTACTAAACAAAAATATTTTTTGCTGTGAGATATTGGACAATATTAGCTCAAAGAGCATTATCATGGTAACTATTAAGCTTTCCTGGTATATTGGTCCGAGATTTAAAATTTGAGATTTGATTTTTCCAAATGTAGCTCGTGTATTTCTCTAAGACAATCTAAGAACCATCCTCTATTGACACTATGCTTTACTCTGCCTCTGACTGTCTTGGATTGATGATGACACTTCTCATGAGACCTCTCAGTGAAAACTATAGTGAAAAAATTACACTCATCTGAGACAACGTAGGTTCAGTTGTGGTACCTCCATAGTTGTATCCATGAAATTAAAAATGAAATTCCTGGATCCGTACCATCCATTGGATAAGCCTTTTCTTCTCACTAGGGCCCATTTTTTGTCAAATACTCAACAAGAAAAAAAGATAATCATGTGAAAATGTGGTTTGTAATAAGTTTTCACATTTTTATTGTGTTAATAAGACATTGTTGTGGCATCATGGTGGTGGGTAGCGCCGTTGCCACAGCCTGAAGGTTCTGTGATCAATTAATTTCTGTATGGATTTTGTATGCTCTCCCCATGTCAGCGTGGATTCTCTCCAAGTTCCTCCTACCTCCAGAAACATGCAGTTCAGGTGAATTTATCAATATAAATTAATTGTTAGGCGTTGTTTGGTTTGGTTGTGTGGCTTCGTGATATGCTGGCGACGCCTCTCACCTGTACTCACACAATGGGTGGCTCCAGCAACACAGCAACACCCGTGACCAACTGGACAGAAAAGTGTCTGAAGACGAGACAATTAACGGTCTTCTTGTCTACAAGAAAATAAATGGTTGGATGGAAGGCATTGCTGTAATCGTTCTAGTCCCCTGTTCTTCTCTTCTTCTTTTCCTTTTGGCTTTTCCCTTCAGGGGTCGCCACAGCGAATCAACCGCCTCCATCTAACCCTGTCCTTTGCATCCTCTTCTCTCACACCAACTACCTTCATGTCCTCTTTCACTACATCCATAAACCTCCTCTTTGGTCTTCCTCTAGGCCTCCTGTCTGGCAGTTCAAAACTCAGCATCCTTCTACCAATATATCCACTATCTCTCCTCTGGACATGTCCAAACCATCTCAGTCTGGCCTCTCTGACTTTATCTCCAAAACCTCTAACATGTGCTGTCCCTCTGATGTACTCATTCCTGATCCTATCCTTCCTGGTCACTCCCAGAGAGAACCTCAGCATCTTCATCTCTGCTACCTCCAGCTCTGCCTCCTGTCTTTTCCTCAGTGACACTGTCTCTAGACCAAACAACATCGCTGGTCTCACCACAGTTTTGTACACCTTTCCTTTCATTTTAGCTGAAACTCTTCTATCACACATCACACCTGACACTTTTCTCCACCCATTCCATCCTGCCTGGACACGCTTCTTCACCTCTTTTCCCCACTCTCCATTGCTCTGGACTGTTGACCCCAAGTACTTAAAATCCTCCACCTTCTTGATCTCTTCTCCCTGTAACCTCACTCTTCCACTTTGGTCCCTCTCATTCACACACATGTACTCTGTCTTACTGCGGCTAACCTTCATCCCTCTCCTTTCCAGGACAAACCTCCACCTCTCTAGCTTCTCCTCCACCTCGTCCCTACTCTCACTGCAGATCACAATGTCATCTGCAAACATCATAGTCCATGGAGATTCCTGTCTAACCTCGTCTGTCAGCCTGTCCATCACCATAGCGAACAAGAAGGGGCTCAGAGCTGATCCCTGATGCAGTCCCACCTCCACCTTGAACTCCTCTGTCACACCTACAGCACACCTCACCACTGTCTTACAGTCCTCATACATGTCCTGCACCGCTCTAACATACTTCTCTGCCACTCCAGACTTCCTCATACAATACCACAGTTCCTCTCTGGGCACCCTGTCATAAGCTTTCTCCAGATCTACAAAAACACAATGCAGCTCCCTCTGGCCTTCTCTGTACTTCTCTATCAACATCCTCAAAGCAAATACTGCATCTGTAGTACTCTTTTTTGGCATGAAACCATACTGCTGCTCACAAATGCTCACTTCTGCCCTTAGTCTAGCTTCCACTACTCTTTCCCATAACTTCATTGTATGGCTCATCAGCTTTATTCCTCTGTAGTTGCCACAACTCTGCACATCTCCCTTGTTCTTAAAAATGGGCACCAGCACACTTCTCCTCCACTCCTCAGGCATCTTCTCAATATCTAAGATCCTGTTGAACAACCCAGTCAGAAACTCTACTGCCACCTCTCCTAGACACTTCCAAACCTCTACAGGTATATCATCAGGACCGACTGCCTTTCCACTCTTCATCCTCTTCAGTGCTCTCCTCACTTCATCCTGGCTAATCTTTGCTACATCCTGGTCCACAACAGTCACCTCTTCTAGTCTTTGTTCTCTCTCATTTTCCACGTTCATCAACTCCTCAAAGTACTCTTTCCATCTTCCCATCACACTGCTGGCACCTGTCAATAGACTTCCATCCCTATCCTTAATCACCCTAATCTGCTGCACGTCCTTCCCATCTCTATCTCTCTGTCTTGCCAGCCTGTATAGATCAGTCTCTCCCTCCTTACTGTCCAATCTAGCATACAAGTCATCATAAGCTTCTTGTTTGGCCTTTGCTACCTCTACCTTCACCTTACGCTGTATCTCCCTGTACTCCTGTCTACTCTCCTCAGTCCTCTCAGTGTCCCACTTCTTCTTAGCTAACCTCTTTCTTTGTATACACTCCTGTACCTCCTCATTCCACCACCAAGTCTCCTTATCTACTTTCCTTCCAGATGACACACCAAATACTCTCCTACCTGTATCCCTGATCACATTAGCTGTAGTTGTCCAGTCATCTGGAAGCACCTCCTGACCACCCAGAGCCTGTCTTAACTCCTTCCTAAAGGTCATGCAACACTCTTCCTTTTTTAGCTTCCACCATTTCGTCTTCTGCTCTGTCTTTGTCCTCTTCATCTTCCTCACCACCAGAGTCATCCTACACACCACCATTCTATGCTGTTTGGCTACACTCTCGCCTACCACTACTTTGCAGTCACTGATCTCCTTCAGGTTACATCGTCTACACAAGATGTAGTCTACCTGTGTGCTCCTACCACCACTCTTATAGGTCACCCTATGTTCCTGCCTCTTCTGGAAGAAAGTATTCACTACAGCCATTTCCATCCTTTTTGCAAAGTCAACTACCATCTGTCCTTCTGCGTTCCTCTCCTGGATACCAAACCTGCCCATCACTTCCTCATCACCTCTGTTACCTGCACCAACATGTCCATTGAAGTCTGCACCGATGACAACTCTCTCACTTCTAGGTATGCTCTGCATCACTTCATCAAAGTCCAACCAGAATTTCTCCTTCTCCTCCAGCTCACATCCTACCTGTGGGGCATACCCACTAACAACATTGAACATCACACCTTCTATTTCTAGCTTCAGACTCATCACTCTATCCGACACTCTTTTTACCTCCAGGACATTCCTAACAAACTCCTCCTTCAAGATAACTCCTACTCCATTTCTCTTTCTATCTACACCATGATAGAACAACTTGAACCCTGCTCCTAAACTTCTAGCCTTGCTACCTTTCCACCTGGTCTCCTGGACACACAGTATGTCTACCTTCCTCCTCTGCATCATGTCGACCAACTCTCTACCTTTTCCTGTCATAGTTCCAACATTCAACGTCCCTACTCTTAGTCCTATACTCTTGGCGCTCCTCTTCTGTTTCTTCGTGCGAACGCACTTTCCTCCTCTCCTT